>CAUYUJ010003180.1:313190-450690 GCA_963575745.1 Prorocentrum cordatum
TTCAGACCACCCGGTCGCCTTCGAGTTTGCGCGAGATGTTATGTGCATTCAAACAAGCATGGCAATTCGCCTTCTCCCCACAGCTCCGCCGCCGTTTTAAACGGCGCTGGGCCGACCAATGTAACCCTGAGAAGCAATTATCGTCCCCCTTCTCTTTGGCGAAACTAACTCGCTTCTCACTCCCTGGAAGTGATATCTCGCCCCGGGACCCCTCAGTGCGGGATCCCACCAAGATCCGAATGGGTTTCCAACAACACCACATGCAGTGTTGTCTGGATCCCATTCGGATCCCAATCGAATCACGATAGGATTCCAGTATAATCCCAATAATATTCCAACCGGATTGCTGATATGCCAGTCGGAGTTCAATTGGATTTCTAAGTGCTTCACTCGGATTCCAATCGTATTCCGATTGGATTCTAGTCAGATCACAATCGGACTCCAATAGGATCCCAATCGGATTCCTTACATGTTTCAATCGGATTTCCAATCATGTGTCGTGCTGTTCGTGCTTTTGTCGGGGGGGGGCTAGACACGGTCGGTGCGGGGGGGGGGGATATTGCTTGGCGTGGTTTTTTCCATGAACAGCAATTGTTTGATGCGGGACCTCAGATGCAATCTACATAGATCTGCAGAGGCTCTCCTCTTTCAGTCTCTCTCTCTATCTCTCGTTTTCCGTCCATGGTTTCCGATTGTGTTTCTATCGGATATTGGATCCCAAGAGAATCCCAATTCCGAGCTGGATCCCAACACGATTCCAATAGAAGTCCCCGGCTTCAATATGCTTCCAGGGTTCCGATAAGGTTCCGGTAGTGTTCGAGTCGGATTCCAGTACGATCTTCTCAGGATTCGGCTAGGATTCCAGTAGGAATCCTTGGCTTCCATCGGATTGTTAAAGGATTCCAGTCGCATCCCGACAGGATTCCAGCAGGATTGAAAAAAGAGCCCAATCGGATTGCAGTTGGATGCGTCGTCGTCGCCATCATCGTTGTTGTCATCCTTCAGCTTCGGCGGGCCCGTCCCCACCTGGGTAGTCGAAGGCCAGACTGTCAGATTGGATTGGGCCCCAAGGGCCAATCTGGCCCGGCCAAACTGGATGATTTGGGTGTTTCGCCAGACTGGGTTCGCGTTGGCTCCCTCGCCAGATTGCCCCCGTTTGCCAGATTGGGCCTGCCAGATTGGCGCCAGATTGGCTTCGACTACCCATCCCCACCCCGCCCACCAACCCATCTCCCCATGGGGCACCCTCAACGCGTCGTCGTCGCGCGTGCGTTGCCGTCGCCGACGTCAGCTATGGCTCACGCAGCATCCCCCCGTGGGGCATCCGCTGCGCGTCGTTGCCGTCCGTCGTCGTCGTTGTCGCCAGCCAGGCTCGATGGATGGTTTCTAGTTTCGATGGTTCCTTTGTCCAATCTTGCGTGGTCTCGATGAGAGCTGAAGCAGGGTTCCTCTTGGATAGAGATCACAGCAATGTTGTCTCTCCTGCTTCTGCTGCTCTCACCGCCCCCCCGCCCGCGAAATTAGAGAATCTACTGGCCTCTCGGGGTGCTAACGATATCGCCCCCCCGGGGGTGAGTTATATTTGTTCGAATGTTACTGGCAACGCCAGGGGATCGATAATTGCATATATATATATGTATGTATGTGGTGAGTGTGTTTAGGGCGCAGGCGTCGTTTTCAAGCTTTTCC
Source organism: Prorocentrum cordatum (assembly GCA_963575745.1). Lineage (NCBI taxonomy): Eukaryota > Dinophyceae > Prorocentrales > Prorocentraceae > Prorocentrum > Prorocentrum cordatum. The sequence goes on from CAUYUJ010003180.1 coordinate 314,880, forward strand.
TCTGGCAACGCTGATCGACGCCCCCCTCCGAGGCTCTCAGAGTCCCACAAAAGGTCTCATGGGCCCTCAGTGGCTCTCGGAAGCCATCGAAGGCTCTCCGAAGGTTTCGGTGGCCTTCATAGGTTTTCAGATAGCTCGCACAAGCTCTCATGGGCCTTCAGAAGCTCTCAGAAGATCACAGAAGCTCACAGAGGCTTTCAGGGTATCTCAGAAGGTCTCAGGAGCTGTCAGCAGCTCTCCGAGGCTCTCAGAGTCTAGCAGAAGCTCTCAGGCTCTCAGAGGCTCTCAGAAGCCCTCACAAGCTTTCAGAAGGTTTCAGATGCCTTCAGAAGTTTTCAGAAGCCTCAAAGGCGTTCAGAAGCTTCCAGAGATTCTCAGGAGCGGGCGTCGTTTCCAAACTTTTTCTCAAGGGGCGGGCGGCCAGTACGATCGACAAGCGAGGCAAAGCGAGGCCTCTAGTGAAGGCGTGCGGCTGGCCGCTTCCGAGGCGGGGCCCTCGCCCGTTTAGGCGGGGCCACCGCCGTCGGCTTCCGCTTCGAAGTGAAGACAGTGCGCTAGCGAGGCCTCTTGGCCTGCGCCTTGCCCTGAAGCGGCCCTGCCTCGTCGCCATTCGGAGAGGGGGCTACGCACATGCGGGGCTCGCCAGAGCGCAGCAGATTGGCCCACCGCTGGCGCCGCTCAAATTCCCACATCGGAGCGCGCGCAAGCCCCCTGCGGGCGCAAACCTCGGTTGCAAGGCGGTTGAAGTACCCAGGGGACAAGGGCTTCCTCTCCCGCCACGTCGGGCAGATCTCTGCCCAGTCCTCGTCGCACGCGGCGCTCGCACTGAGCACGCACGTACCGCGGTCGGGGCGGGGCCGCGCTGCAGTCCCCACGACCCCAGCGCCGCGCAAGGTGTCCACGAAATTCGGGACTGACTCCGCTTCGACACAGCTCTGCCCCGCGGCAAGGCGGCGGTCGGGTGCATCTTTCACGCAGTTCTTACCAGCGCTGGCACGGCGGTTCCTCTGCCAGCGCAGGGGAGGGCTCTGGGTGTAGAGCTGATTGCCGTGCTCGCGAATGATGGCGTCGAGCTCGCCCAGATCCACTGGGTTGGCTGTGTTGCAGCTGGCGCCGCGCTGCGGCTTTTTCTTCTTCTTCTTCATGGTCAGCGGGGGTGCGCGGGGCGACGGCGGCCGAATGCTTTTCCCTGGCTCACCGAACAGAAGACACCACCACGCCTTCGCCGCGGCGGGCGCAGCTCTCAAGTACCCCCTGGACTGCTTCACCTCGCGCCCTGGCTCATGCTGGATGTAGCCCCAGGCTGGCTTCGGAAAAAGCGCGGCGTTCATGGCCCGCAGGTCCACGCACAAGTCGTTCCATGTTGCCTTGCCCATTGACATGAAGCTCGTCGTGGGAGGCCCAGCAGCGGCGCCGCACGGTGCTGCGTCGATGGACTCGGCGGCAGAAGCGGCCCCCATGTCGCGCGGCACGCTGGCTGCAATCGGCTCGTTGGAGCAGTTCTTCCTGTAGAAGTCGCGCAGGTTCTCTAGGCTCTCGGTCTCGAAGGTGAAAGAACCAGAATCCTCGCCCGAATCACCAGGACCTGCACGCGCAGCCCGCGGAGGAGACATTGACCTAGACCTGGGACGCACGTTGTGACACCGACACAACGTCAATGAACGTGTTCCTCACGGAAATCATGCGTGCTCGACCGATGGTTAGCACTGAATGTGAATAATGCAGTTGCGAGCCTCAGCGTTCATTGACTTGACCCTAACAACTACGAAATCTCAGATGTCCGTTGTCCCATGTCTGGGCCCCATTCTTGATGCCTTGCTGGACGCACTCCTGGATACTCTCCTGAGCTCTCTCCAGGCCTCTTGCAGCTCCCTCCAGGGGTCGTTGGTCCGTCCATTGCTGGTTGGCTTTCTGCCCCGTTAACCCGAAGACGCCCTAGGATGGTTCCACGACGGTCTAAGCGGCTTCCAAGAGGCGGCCCAAAGATGGCCCCAAGACGGCCCAGGTGGACCCCAAGACGGCGCCTAAGATGGAGCCAAGACGGCCCCCAAGACGCCGCAAGTGGTTGCCAAGAGGCTTCCCAGTACGGCCCATGGACGGGAAAAACATTGTTTTGTATACTTCTCAAACCTACTCAAACACAATATGCAAAGCACCACTTGCGAGATAAGGCTGTGCATTCTTCAAGCGGGGTTGCGTTCCTATCCCTTGAATTTGCTTGTTTTGAATGAAAACTACAAGTACATCAAGAAAGTATTGAAACCATAATTTTTCATATTCATCAAAATACCACACAAACTATATGAAACACATAGCTTGCGAGATAAGGCTGTGCATTTTTCAAGCGGGGTTGCGTTCCTATCCCTTGAATTTGCTTGTTTTGAATGAAAACGGCAAATACACAAAAAAGTATTAAACACATAACTTTTCACATTCATCAAAATACCACACAAACTATATGAAACACATAACTTGCGAGATAAGGCTGTGCATTCTTCAAGCGGGGTCGCGCTCCTTTCCCTTGAATTTGCTTGTTTAATGAAAACTGCAAATACACAAAAAATATTAAACACATAAGTTTTCATATTTGCGTAAACACCGCAAAGACTGCATGAAACGCATAACTTGCGAGATAAGGGCGTGCGTTCTTCAAGCGGGGTTGCGTTTCTTCTCGTGGTCCCCTGGTGGCTCCTTTCGTCGCTCCTTCCTCTGAGGGCATCCGAAAATGGGATGCACCTTTTTTCGGCGAGTCTGACGACCCGCGCCCGCTTGGCTCTCATCGCCGCTCACCCCTCGAAGAAGTTGATGCGCTGCCTGGCCTCCCAGTAGCTCTGCTGCACAGTGCGCCGGCGGCGCTGGAGGTCGCCGTTGCGTTTCTTCTCTTTGCGCAGCTCCTCGTCTCTCTTCGGGTTCGTGCAGACCTTGAGCGACTCTGCCTTCAGATTCGCCGCCGTCTTGGCCAGCTTTTTGGCCGTCTCCTCCTTCTCCTTCTTCTCCTCAGAGGGAACGCAAACAGGCGACATATGGAGGACTTGCCAAAGGAAAACTGTTTGGAGTTTTTGTTTTTGCAGGGGGTACTATGTCGCCAGATTGCGTTCCCGATCCTGCAAGTAAGCCTTCTTGAACTTTTTCGCCTCCGCCCGCGCCTGCCTGGCATCCTCGCGGCGGGCCTCTGCAGCGCCCTTGGCGGCCTTGGCGTTGCGGAAATGCACGTTGGACCGCCTCCTGCGGAAAATGCGGAAATTAAGTTTCCGTATCATTTCGAAAGTGCCAAACCTATATTTAATGGTAGAACTTTGACACGACCCACAAGGTCCTGAGGTTGTCTGCTTCGGTCTGTTGCTTTTTGGCTACCTGCTCAAGCCGGCTCTTGAGCTTCAGTGCAGCCGCGCGGGCGCCCTCCGCCATCAAGCGCCGCGTTCGGGGCTGGAGCAGAAACTGGTGAAGGCGTTTTTTTTGCCTTGTAGTCAGCGTTTTGTTTCAGTTTTGCCTGGTAGGCTTTCGTGCCCTTTTTGGGATTTCCCATTTGGGCTGAAACCTCGTTTGACTTGAGCCGGAACCTCGTCGCGGCGCGACAATGACGCGAAAGAGCGAATTATTGTGAGAACGGAGTGAGGATAACTAATGCTCTGCTCACTTTCCTGTATCCCCCTCGTCCTTTACTCCCCGTCCTTTCCCTATAGTCGCCCTCCTCTTCTTCCTCCTCGTCCTGCTCTTCCTCTGCTTCCTCTACTTCCTCCTCAGTCTCACCGTGTCCCCCGCTGACTGCTGGTGCCGCCGCCATCCTGATGTCCCCAGGAAAAATCAAAATCGGAATTCGATTTTGATTTTTTTGATTTCTTTTTTATGATTTTTTAAATTTCAATTTCCCGAAGCCTCCCAATTGGAAAATTATTATTAGATTTCAGAGTGCACCAGGAATAAGAATTTCAAAAAACATTTAAAAAATTGAATAATAAAAAAAATCAAAATCGAATCCTGATTTTTTTTTTTTTTTCAAATTCCCAAAGCCTCCCAATTGGGCTGGTTATTATAAGATTTCAGGGGGCACCAGGAATTTGATTTTTTTTTTTTTTAAAAAAAAAAAAAAAATCAAAAAAACATGAATTCCGATTTTGATGTTTCGTTTTTTTTTGATTTTTCAAATTTCCGAAGCCTCCCAATTGGGAGATTCGTATTAGATTTCAGAGGGCACCAGGAATAAGAATATCAAAAAAAACAAAAAAAAAAATCAAAGTCAAATTCAGTTCTTTTTTTTTTTTTTTTTTTAAAAAAAAAAAAAAAAAAAAAAAAAAATGGAATTTTGGGATTTTTGGTAAGTTCTCAAATTCCCGAAGCCTCCCAATTGGGCAGGTTATTATAAGATTTCAGAGGGCACCAGGAATTTGAAAAATTATATATATATATATATATATATATAAAAAAGAAAAATAAAAAAAAATGAATTCCGATTTTGATTTTTCTGATTTTTTTGATTTTTCTGATTTTTTTTATTTTTCAAATTCCCAAAGCCTCCCAATTGGGCTGGTTATTGTAAGATTTCAGGGGGCACCAGGAATTTGAAAAATTAAAAAAAAATGAAAAAAAAAACGAATTCCGATTTTGTTTTTTTTTTTTTTATCTTTTGATTTTTCTTTTGATTTTTTTTTGAATTTTCAAATTCCCGAAGCCTTCCGAAGCCTCCCAGAGGCGGGAAAACAGAAAACGACGCATACGCCCGAAACACCCCCCAATCATACGTATATACGTTTGCATGGAAATTTGTACATGTGTGCGACGTTGTTTAATATGTCAGTTGTGCGCGTTGTAATGCGGTACCCCCCGTCCTTTGTCATCAGCTCGACATTCCAGCCCAGTCCCAATCCACTCCCCCTGTCCTCCCCATCCAACCCCGCCCCCGTTCACTCCGTTCACCTTGTCCCACCTGTCATTGCTGCCCAGTGCCGCGCCGCGCGCCCCACGTGCAGGCGCGCGCCCACGATGACGGAGGAGGACTACCTGCGTCTCGACCCGACCGCCATGGCCAAGGCCACCCGCACCCGCGGGAGGGACATGTGACACGAGCGCGAGTGTGAGATAGGATGGGGGACGTGGGAGGCGATAGGGGGTAGCATATGGGGATGTAGGAGATAGGAGTTGGCACCGCCTTTTGCAGCACATCCACTCGCGTTCGCTTGCGGGCGGCCTCGAGAGGCTTCGCATAGCTTATCCCTCCCTGACTCTCCCATCCTCTGGCCCATCCACATCCTCGTCCTCGTCCTCCCTCATCGTGCTGTGCCCTCATTAACTCCACCATCCATCCGCGTCCACCCCCGCATCGTCACCCACCCCCGTATCCCTCACGCCAGCACTGTTGCCAACGTTGCCGCATCGCCCCATCCGCCCGGTCGCCGCGCCCAGTTGCTGGCGCTGGAGGACGAGGAGCTGCAGCGCGCCAGGCAGAAGGACGCTATCCAGAGGCACCAGCTCAAACGGTTGCGGCCGTCGTCTGCTGATGATGTTAGCGACTGTGACGGTGGCGTGCTCGTGCCTGCACCCTCTCGCGCTGCCCCGTCCAATGCTGCTTTCGAACTTGTGCGACCGAACGGTGCAAAGGGTTTCTTGCGTCTCCGGTCCCGGCTTGCCACTGCGATTCGGCGGAACCTAAGTTGTGTCGGTGCGAACGACGCGGGTTCATTCTTGATGGAGGACTTGAGCGGTCAAACTGTGAATCGGTACGAGCGTCTCTTGTCGGCTTCGTTGATCAGTTATGCTAGGAAGTTCCACATTCTGCGAGAGCACGCACAACCGTCATGTCGGCCAGATGATGATGATTTCGGTGCACACATATCAGCTCACTGTTTCAGGTCCGACGCAACGAACTCATCAGTCTGGCAAAATGCAAAACTGCACAATACACAAATCAAGTCAGTTTATGTGGTCGATTATTCCAGCATTGGGCATGTACCGTTTCAAGATTGCATATCGTGTCATGAAGTGGTTCCAGACTTACATCGCGTGCGAGATGCTTCAGCTCAGGGAACATACGCAATCTTGAAAAACAGGTGTTGTCAGTCGGCTGTCCTTTCTGGGCCAGAAGAAGCTAAGCTAAGCTAAGCTAAAGCTAAGCTGCAGCTAAGCTAAAGCTCACGCTACCATGAAGAAGCTAAGCTAAAGCTAAGCTAAAGCTAAGCTGCAGCTAAGCTCAAGCTAAGCTAAAGCTAAGCTAACGCTAAGATAAACGCTAAGCGAAAAGCTAAGCGAAACGCTAAGCTAAAGCTAAGCTACAGCTAAGCTAAAGCTAAGCTACAGCTAAGCTAAAGCTAAAACTAAAGCTAAAGCTCCCAGGGGACTGGGGGGAACCGCGGGGCGGGGACTGGGGAAACCGCCCGGGGCGCTTTCCACTGCCCGGCCCCTTTAAGCTAGAGAGTAAGAACTCTTCTAGGCAGAGCCTAGGTAGGAAACAACATCCACGATCGATCCCACAACAGACACCGACGGGGCACCGACGGGACACCGCGGCGGCATCGACGGGCCCACCGCGGCCCACCGCGCGCTGGGGAGGGGGGGGGGGGGGCGGGCCCACATCATCTGGCCACGGCGGCATCAGTCCTCTCGCGCGCCCGCGCAGCTTCGAGTCGCCCGCGCGCGCGACGCGAGCTCGAAACCGACGCCGATTTCCCAGTGTACGGCTCTCCGTCCCGCTGCGATCTCACCCCCTCGTCTCAGATCTACACCAATCGACAGATTCGCAGATACATCTGCAGACTGATATATATATATAGAGAGAGAGAGAGAGAGAGAGAGAGAGAGAAAGAGAGAGAGAGCAAGAGGGTAGATGCACGATAGAGAGCTCGAGGGAGAGCGAGTGGCAGAGTCGGCGAATGGGCGACAAGGAAGGAAGATCTGAATATTGAGGCGGAGGCATGGGATGACGACTGGATGAGTTACGATAGGGGGGGAGGTAGGGTAGGGGGGGATTGGGTTCGGATGCCCGGGAGTCCTCAAGTGCAAAAAGCATGAGATTGTAACACATACCATTATCGATGCGTGGGTCATCCTGCACCTTCTTGTAGCTGCCTGGCCAATCGTACGTCAAAACCACATCTGTGTACTCGTCGTTGAAATCCACGAGTCCACCCTCCACGAGTTGTGCCATGTGGTTGCCGGAAACGAACACATAATCTGGTTTGCGTTGTAAGAACAATTGAAAATGCGTGCCAGGCGCGTGCACAATGCACATCACGTCGACTACAAACCAGAACACTGGATCACTCACTGTGGTCAATGCATCACGGCGCCACCGACCCAGCTTCTGGCGATATGCAACCTGCTGCTCGAGACGAGCCTCGTCAATGACACCGAGAGCGACGTCGCCAGGCCCGTCGCGATCGGCGTCGGCGATCGCCTTGACGTCGGCGTCCGTCAAGGCGAGCGCCGCTCTCAGAGCACTTACTAGGTGCCCGTCGCAGCCGCTGCCGCCAGATGCTGACCTGGCAGGCCGACGGAAGGGCGCGCAGGCATGCACGGTCACGCAAGCGCGCGACTAACAAGCGAGCGGGAGCCAGAGGGATCAACGGAATGCAAACAAACATTCGGGATAGGAGGACGAGTCTGAGGGGGGACTGGCGGGGGCGGGGCCCTGGGGAGGGGGGCGGGGGAGGGCCGGATGATGAGGAGGGGAGGGGCGGACAATTAGATAGAGTAGGGGGGGGAGAGGGCATTGCAGAACCCACGCTGACCTCAGACGAGACTCGGTGGCAGAAACTGACAAGCAACGCCCTGCAACACACTTGGGCGGCAACTTCAGAGCGTGCTCGCACGCGTCGGCAGCCCCGAACAGAGACGTCCACGTGCCCAGAACTTTGGCGACAGCGTCGCGCCAACAATGGGTGATCTTGGCACACGACGAGAAAAACTTCCAAGGAACACCAAGCTTACGCATCCACGCGTCTACGAGATGCAATCCAGTTTGCGTCGTCAACTGGCCAATGTGCATTAGACAAGGGATGCCAACAGCGACGATAAATTGATTCGGGACAGCATCTACACACATGAACCGTTTGAAAACCCTCTGATCGGGCCCCCCGTCCGACGTGTACACCTACCATGACGTTGAGTGGCCATCCAGGTTGGCCCAGAAAGGACAGCCGACTGACAACACCTGTTTTTTCAAGATTGCGTATGTTCCCTGAGCTGAAGCATCTCGCACGCGATGTAAGTCTGGAACCACTTCATGACACGATATGCAATCTTGAAACGGTACATGCCCAATGCTGGAATAATCGACCACATAAACTGACTTGATTTGTGTATTGTGCAGTTTTGCATTTTGCCAGACTGATGAGTTCGTTGCGTCGGACCTGAAACAGTGAGCTGATATGTGTGCACCGAAATCATCATCATCTGGCCGACGTGACGGTTGTGCGTGCTCTCGCAGAATGTGGAACTTCCTAGCATAACTGATCAACGAAGCCGCCAAGAGACGCTCGTACCGATTCACAGGTTGACCGCTCAAGTCCTCCATCAAGAGTGGACCCACGTCGTTCGCGCCGACGCAACTTAGGTTCCGCCGAATCGCAGTGGCAAGCCGGGACCGGAGACGCAAGAAACCCTTTGCACCGTTCGGTCGCACAAGTTCGAAAGCAGCATTGGACGGGGCAGCGCGAGAGGGTGCAGGCACGAGCACGCCACCGTCACAGTCGCTAACATCATCAGCAGACGACGGCCGCAACCGTTTGAGCTGGTGCCTCTGGATAGCGTCCTTCTGCCTGGCGCGCTGCAGCTCCTCGTCCTTCAGCACCAGCAACTGGGCGCGGCAACCGGGCGGATGGGGCGATGCGGCAACGTTGGCGACAGTGCTGGCGTGAGGGATACGGGGGTGGGCGACGACGCGGGGGTGGATGCGGATGGATGGTGGAGTTAATGAGGGCACAGCACGATGAGGGAGGACGAGGACGAGGATGTGGATGGGCCAGAGGATGGGAGAGTCAGGGAGGGATAAGCTATGCGAAGCCTCTCGAGGCCGCCCGCAAGCGAACGCGAGTGGATGCGCTGCAAAAGGCGGTGCCAACTCCTATCTCCTACATCCCCATATGCTACCCCCTATCGCCTCCCACGTCCCCCATCCTATCTCACACTCGCGCTCATGTCACATGTCCCTCCCGCGGGTGCGGGTGGCCTTGGCCATGGCGGTCGGGTCGAGACGCAGGTAGTCCCCCTCCGTCATCGTGGGCGCGCGCCTGCACGCGGGGCGCGCGGCACGGCACTGGGCAGCAACTACAGGTGGGACAAGGTGATAGGAGTGAACGGGGGCGGGGTTGGATGGGGGGGACAGGGGGAGTGGATTGGGACTGGGCTGGAATGTCGAGCTGATGACAAAGGACGGGAGGTACCGCATTACAACACGCACAACTGACATATTAAACAACGTCGCACACATGTACAAATTTCCATGCAAACGCATCTACGTATGATTGGGTGGTGTTTCGGGCGTATGCGTCGTTTTCTGTTTTCCCGCCTCTGGGAGGCTTCGGAAGGCTTCGGGAATTTTAAAAATCAAAAAAAAAACAAAAAAGTCAAAAGATCAAAAACAAATCAAAATCGGAATTCGATTTTGATTATTTTGATTTTTTTTTTGTTGAAATTCTTATTCCTGGTGCCCTCTGAAATCTAATAATAATCACCCAATTGGGAGGTTTCGGAAATTTGAAAAATCAAAAAAATCAGAAACATCAAAAAAAAAAAAAACGGAAAAATCAAAATCGGAATTCGATTTTGATTTTTTATTTTATTTTTTTTTTTTAATTTGCTAATTTTTCAAATTCCTGGTGCCCTCTGAAATCTTATAATAACCTGCCCAATTGGGAGGCTTCGGGAATTTGATTTTGAGTATTTGGATTTTTTTTTTTTTTTTTTTTTTTATTTTTTTGATTTTTTTTTGAAATTATTATTCCTGGTGCCCTCTGAAATCTAATACTAATCTCCCAATTGGGAGGCTTCGGAAATTTGACAAATCAAAAAAAAAAAAATCAAAATCGGAGTTCGTTTTTTTTGATGTTTGATATTTTTTTCCCAACCATCCTGTGGTGTTGGGTCCTCGTTTTGAAGAGACGGTGCCCCGCGTTCCTCTCCTTCCCCCTCCCCCTCCTCCCCCTCCTTGCCTCTGCTCTCGGCACACCTCTCGCGCGCTTCGTAGCCCCATAGGGAGCTCCACCGAAGGCCCAAGTGGGGGTGTTCGCATGCGGTTCCCCCACCCAGGGCAGCGTTTCGTGGCCCCATAGGGAGCTCCACCGAAGGCCCCAGTGGGGGCGTTCGCATGCGGTTCCCCCACCCAGGGCAGCGTTTCGTGGCCCCATAGGGAGCTCCACCGAAGGCCCCAGTGGGGGTGTTCGTGCGGTTCCAAGTTCCCCCACCCACCCGCTCAGCGGTTCCCCCACCCCCAGCATAGCCCCATAGGGAGCTCCACCGAAGGCCCCAGTGGGGGTGTTCGCATGCGGTTCCCCCACCCAGGGCAGCGTTTCGTGGCCCCATAGGGAGCTCCACCGAAGGCCCCAGTGGGGGTGTTCGCATGCGGTTCCCCCACCCAGGGCAGCGTTTCGTAGCCCCATAGGGAGCTCCACCGAAGGCCCCAGTGGGGGTGTTCGCATGCGGTTCCCCCACCCAGGGCAGCGTTTCGTGGCCCCATAGGGAGCTCCACCGAAGGCCCCAGTGGGGGTGTTCGCATGCGGTTCCCCCACCCAGGGCAGCGTTTCGTAGCCCCATAGGGAGCTCCACCGAAGGCCCCAGTGGGGGTGTTCGCATGCGGTTCCCCCACCCAGGGCAGCGTTTCGTGGCCCCATAGGGAGCTCCACCGAAGGCCCCAGTGGGGGTGTTCGCATGCGGTTCCCCCACCCAGGGCAGCGTTTCGTAGCCCCATAGGGAGCTCCACCGAAGGCCCCAGTGGGGGTGTTCGCATGCGGTTCCCCCACCCAGGGCAGCGTTTCGTGGCCCCATAGGGAGCTCCACCGAAGGCCCCAGTGGGGGTGTTCGCATGCGGTTCCCCCACCCAGGGCAGCGTTTCGTAGCCCCATAGGGAGCTCCACCGAAGGCCCCAGTGGGGGTGTTCGCATGCGGTTCCCCCACCCAGGGCAGCGTTTCGTGGCCCCATAGGGAGCTCCACCGAAGGCCCCAGTGGGGGTGTTCGCATGCGGTTCCCCCACCCAGGGCAGCGTTTCGTAGCCCCATAGGGAGCTCCACCGAAGGCCCCAGTGGGGGTGTTCGCATGCGGTTCCCCCACCCAGGGCAGCGTTTCGTGGCCCCATAGGGAGCTCCACCGAAGGCCCCAGTGGGGGTGTTCGCATGCGGTTCCCCCACCCAGGGCAGCGTTTCGTGGCCCCATAGGGAGCTCCACCGAAGGCCCCAGTGGGGGTGTTCGCATGCGGTTCCCCCACCCAGGGCAGCGTTTCGTAGCCCCATAGGGAGCTCCACCGAAGGCCCCAGTGGGGGTGTTCGCATGCGGTTCCCCCACCCAGGGCAGCGTTTCGTGGCCCCATAGGGAGCTCCACCGAAGGCCCCAGTGGGGGTGTTCGCATGCGGTTCCCCCACCCAGGGCAGCGTTTCGTGGCCCCATAGGGAGCTCCACCGAAGGCCCCAGTGGGGGTGTTCGCATGCGGTTCCCCCACCCAGGGCAGCGTTTCGTAGCCCCATAGGGAGCTCCACCGAAGGCCCCAGTGGGGGTGTTCGCATGCGGTTCCCCCACCCAGGGCAGCGTTTCGTGGCCCCATAGGGAGCTCCACCGAAGGCCCCAGTGGGGGTGTTCGCATGCGGTTCCCCCACCCAGGGCAGCGTTTCGTGGCCCCATAGGGAGCTCCACCGAAGGCCCCAGTGGGGGTGTTCGCATGCGGTTCCCCCACCCAGGGCAGCGCTTCGTGGCCCCATGGGAGCTCCACCGAAAGCGCACGTGGCGCAGTTCGCATGCGCTTCCCCCACCCAGGGCAGCGTTTCGTGGCACCATAGGGAGCTCCACCGAAGGCCCCAGCGGCGCAGTTCGCATGCGGTTCCCCCACCCAGGGCAGCGTTTCGTAGCCCCATAGGGAGCTCCACCGAAGGCCCGCCCCGGTGGCGCAGTCCGCATGCGGTTCCCCCATCCAAGGCAGCGCTTCGTGGCCCCATATGGAGCCCCACCGAAAGCGGCACCCACAACGCGTTACCAACAATTGCTTATGGTTGGGTCTTTCGCCAGGATAATTTTATTTTTTTGATTTATTTAATTTTTCAAATTCCTGGCGCCCCCTGAAATATTATAATAACCTGCCCAATTGGGAGGCTTCGGGAATTTAAAAATTTTTAAAAAATAATATAAAAAAACCAAAAAATCTGAATTCTATTTTTTTGTTTTGATTTTTTGATTTTTTTTGAACTTCTTATTCCTGGTGCCCCCTGAAATCTAATAATAATTTCCCAATTGGGAGGCTTCGGGAAATTGAAATTTTTAAAAATCAGAAAAATCAAAAAAAATCAAAATCGAATTCCGATTTTGATTTTTCCCGGGGACATCAGCATGGCGGTGGTACCAGCAGTCAGCGGGGGACACGGTGAGACTGAGGAGGAAGTAGAGGAAGCAGAGGAAGAGCAGGACGAGGAGGAAGAAGAGGAGGGCGATTATAGGGAAAGGACGGGGAGTAAAGGACGAGGGGAATACAGGAAAGTGAGCAGAGCATTAGTTATCCTCACTCCGTTCTCACAATAATTCGCTCTTTCGCGTCATTGTCGCGCCGCGACGAGGTTCTGGCTCAAGTCAAACGAGGTTTCAGCCCAAATGGGAAATCCCCAAAAGGGCACGAAAGCCTACCAGGCAAAACTGAAACAAAACGCTGACTACAAGGCCAAAAAAACGCCTTCACCAGTTTCTGCTCCAGCCCCGAACGCGGCGCTTGATGGCGGAGGGCGCCCGCGCGGCTGCACTGAAGCTCAAGAGCCGGCTTGAGCAGGTAGCCAAAAAGCAACAGACCGAAGCAGACAACCTCAGGACCTTGTGGGTCGTGTCAAAGTTCTACCATTAAATATAGGTTTGGCACGTTCGAAATGATACGGAAACTTAATTTCCGCATTTTCCGCAGGAGGCGGTCCAACGTGCATTTCCGCAGCGCCAAGGCCGCCAAGGGCGCTGCAGAGGCCCGCCGCGAGGATGCCGAGCAGGCGTGGGCGGAGGCGAAAAAGTTCAAGAAGGCTTACTTGCAGGATCGGGAACGCAATCTGGCGACATAGTACCCCCTGCAAAAACAAAAACTCCAAGCAGTTTTTTCCTTTGGCAAGTCCTCCATATGTCGCCTGTTTGCGTTCCCTCCGAGGAGAAGAAGGAGAAGGAGGAGACGGCCAAAAAGCTGGCCAAGACGGCGGCGAATCTGAAGGCAGAGTCGCTCAAGGTCTGCACGAACCTGAAGAGAGACGAGGAGCTGCGCAAAGAGAGGAAACGCAACGGCGACCTCCAGCGCCGCCGGCGCACTCTGCAGCAGAGCTACTGGGAGGCCAGGCAGCGCATCAACTTCTTCGAGGGGTGAGCGGCGATGAGAGCCAAGCGGGCGCGGGTCGTCAGACTCGCCGAAAAAAGGGGCATCCCATTTTCGGATGCCCTCAGAGGAAGGAGCGACGAAAGGAGCCACCAGGGGACCACGAGAAGAAACGCAACCCCGCTTGAAGAACGCACGCCCTTATCTCGCAAGTTATGCGTTTCGTGCAGTCTTTGCGGCGTTTACGCAAATATGAAAACGTATGTGTTCAATATTTTTTTGTGTATTTGCAGTTTTCATTAAACAAGCAAATTCAAGGGAAAGGAACGCAATCCCGCTTGAAGAATGCACAGCCTTATCTCGCAAGTTATGTGTTTCATATAGTTTGTGTGGTATTTTGATGAATATGAAAAGTTATGTATTCAATACTTGTTTTTGGTGTTTTTGCAGCTTTCATTCAAAACAAGCAAATTCAAGGGATAGGAACGCAACCCCGCTTGAAAAATGCACAGCCTTATCTCGCAAGCTAGGTGTTTCATATAGTTTGTGTGGTATTTTGATGAATACGAAAAATTATGTTTCAATGCTTTTTTGATGTATTTGTAGTTTTCATTTTAAACAAGCAAATTTAAGGGATAGGAACGCAGCCCCGCTTGAAGAATGCACAGCCTTATCTCGCACGTGGTGCTTTGCATATTGTGTTTGAGTAGTTTTGAGAAGTATACAAAACAATGCTTTTCCCGTCCATGGGCCGTACTGGGAAGCCTCTTGGCAGCCACTTGCGGCGTCTTGGGGGCCGTCTTGGCTCCATCTTAGGCGCCGTCTTGGGGTCCACCTGGGCCGTCTTGGGGCCATCTTTGGGCCGCCTCTTGGAAGCCGCTTAGACCGTCGTGGAACCATCCTAGGGCGTCTTCGGGTTAACGGGGCAGAAAGCCAACCAGCAATGGACGGACCAAGGACCCCTGGAGGGAGCTGCAAGAGGCTTGGATAGAGCTCAGGAGAGCATCCAGGAGTGCGTCCAGCAAGGCATCCAGAATGGGGCCCAGACATGGGACAACGAACATATGAGATCTCGTAGTTGTTAGGGTCAAGTCAGGGAACGCTGAGGCTCGCAACTGCATTATTCACATTCAGTGCTAACCATCGGTCGAGCACGCATGATTTCCGTGAGGAACACGTTCATTGACGTTGTGTCGGTGTCACAACGTGCGCCCCAGAGGTCTAGGTCAATGTCTCCGCCGCGGGCTGCGCGTGCAGGTCCTGGTGATTCGGGCGAGGGTTCTGGTTCTTTCACCTTCGAGGCCGAGAGCCTAGAGAACCTGCGCGACTTCTACAGGAAGAACTGCTCCAACGAGCCGATTGTAGCCAGCGTGCCGCGCGACATGGGGGCCGCTTCTGCCGCCGAGTCCATCGACGCAGCACCGTGCGGCGCCGCTGATGGGCCTCCCACGACGAGCTTCATGTCAATGGGCAAGGCAACATGGAACGACTTGTGCGTGGACCTGCGGGCCATGAACGCCGCGTTTTTTCCGAAGCCAGCCTGGGGCTACATCCAGCATGAGCCAGGGCGCGAGGTGAAGCAGTCCAGGGGGTACTTGAGAGCTGCGCCCGCCGCGGCAAAGGCGTGGTGGTGTCTTCTGTTCGGTGGGCCAGGGAAAAGCATTCGGCCGCCGTCGCCCCGCGCACCCCCGCTGACCATGAAGAAGAAGAAGAAAAAGCCGCAGCGCGGCGCCAGCTGCAACGCAGCCAACCCAGTGAATCTGGGCGAGCTCGACGCCATCATTCGCGAGCACGGCAATCAGCTCTACACCCAGGGCCCTCCCCTGCGCTGGCAGAGGAACCGCCGCGCCAGCGCTGGCAAGAACTGCGTGAGAGATGCACCCTACCGCCGCCTTGCCGCGGGGCAGAGCTGTGTCGAAGCGGAGTCAGTCCCGAATTTCGTGGACACCTTGCACGGCGCTGGGGTCGTGGAGACTGCAGCGCGGCCCCGCCCCGACCGCGGTACGTGCGTGCTCGGTGCGAGCGCCGCGTGCGACGAGGACTGGGCAGAGATCTGCCCAACGTGGCGGGAGAGGAAGCCCTTGTCCCCTGGGTACTTTAACCGCCTTGCAACCGAGGTTTGCGCCCGCAGGGGGCTTGCGCGCGCTCCGATGTGGGAATTTGAGCGGCGCCAGCGGTGGGCCAATCTGCTGCGCTCTGGCGAGTCCCGCATGTGCGTAGTCCCCTCTCCGAATGGCCACGAGGCAGGGCCGCTTCAGGGCAAGGCGCAGGCCAAGAGGCCTCGCTAGCGCGCTGTCTTCACTTTGAAGCGGAAGCCGACGGCGGTGGCCCCGCCTAAACGGGCGAGGGCCCCGCCTCGGAAGCGGCCAGCCGCACGCCTTCACTAGAGGCCTCGCTTTGCCTCGCTTGTCGATCGCACTGGCCGCCCGCCCCTTGAGAAAAAGTTTGGAAACGACGCCTGCTCCTGAGAATCTCTGGAAGCTTCTGAACGCCTTTGAGGCTTCTGAAAACTTCTGAAGGCATCTGAAACCTTCTGAAAGCTTGTGAGGGCTTCTGAGAGCCTCTGAGAGCCTGAGAGCTTCTGCTAGACTCTGAGAGCCTCGGAGAGCTGCTGACAGCTCCTGAGACCTTATGAGATACCCTGGAAGCCTCTGTGAGCTTCTGTGATCTTCTGAGAGCTTCTGGAGGCCCATGAGAGCTTGTGCGAGCTGTCTGAAAACTTCTGAAGGCCACCGAAACCTTCGGAGAGCCTTCGATGGCTTCCGAGAGCCACTGAGGGCCCATGAGACCTTTTGTGGGACTCTGAGAGCCTCGGAGGGGGGCGTCGATAGCTTGTGTTTTTTTTTTTTTGTGAAATTCTTATTCCTGGTGCCCTCTGAAATCTAATAATAATCGCCCAATTGGGAGGCTTCGGAAATTTGAAAAAAATCAAAAAAAAACAAAAACAATCAAAAAACAAAAAAAAATCAAACATCAAAATCGGAATTCGATGTCGTTTTTTTCTGATTTTTTTTTTTTTTTTTTTTTTTTTTTTTTTTTTTTTTTTTTTTTTTTTTTTTTATTTTTTTTTTCAAATTCCTGGTGCCCTCTGAAATCTTATAATAACCTGCCCAATTGGGAGGCTTCGGGAATTTGAAAAATTTAAAAAGAAAACCCAAAAATCAAAAAAGTCTGATTTTTTTTTGAATTTTTTGAAATTCTTATTCCTGGTGCCCTCTGAAATCTAATAATAATCTCCCAATTGAGAGGCTTCGGGAAACTGAAATTTTAAAAAATCAGAAAAATTCACAAAAAAAAAAAAAAAAAAAAAAAAAAAAAAAAAAAAAAAAAAAAAAAAAAAAAAAAAAAAACGAACTCAGATTTTGATTTTTCCTGGGGACATCAGGATGGCGGTGGTGCCAGCAGTCAGCGGGGGACACGGTGAGACCGAGGAGGAAGTAGAGGAAGCAGAGGCAGAGCAGGACGAGGAGGAAGAAGAGGAGGGCGATTATAGGGGAAGGACGGGGAGTAAAGGACGAGGGGAATACAGGAAAGTGAGCAGAGCATTAGTTATCCTCACTCCGTTCTCACAATAATTCGCTCTTTCGCGTCATTGTCGCGCCGCGACGAGGTTCTGGCTCAAGTCAAACGAGGTTTCAGCCCAAATGGGAAATCCCAAAAAGGGCACGAAAGCCTACCAGGCAAAATTGAAACAAAACGCTGACTACAAGGCAAAAAAACGCCTTCACCAGTTTCTGCTCCAGCCCCGAACGCGGCGCTTGATGGCGGAGGGCGCCCGTGCGGCTGCACTGAAGCTCAAGAGCCGGCTTGAGCAGGTAGCCAAAAAGCAACAGACCGAAGCAGACAACCTCAGGACCTTGTGGGTCGTGTCAAAGTTCTACCATTAAATATAGGTTTGGCACTTTCGAAATGATACGGAAGCTTAATTTCAGCATTTTCCGCAGGAGGCGGTCCAACGTGCATTTCCGCAACGCCAAGGCCGCCAAGGACTCTGCAGAGGCCCGCCGCGAGGATGCCAAGCAGGCGTGGGCGGGGGCGAAAAAGTTCAAGAAGGCTTACTTGCAGGATCGGGAACGCAATCTGGCGACATAGTACCCCCTGCAACAACAAAAACTCCAAGCAGTTTTTTCCTTTGGCAAGTCCTCCATATGTAGCCTGTTTGCGTTCCCTCTGAGGAGAAGAAGGAGAAGGAGGAGACGGCCAACAAGCTGGCCAAGACGGCGGCGAATCTGAAGGCAGAGTCGCTCAAGGTCTGCGCGAACCTGAAGAGAGACGAGGAGCTGCGCAAAGAGAAGAAACGCAACGGCGACCTCCAGCGCCGCCCGCGCACTGTGCAGCAGAGCTACTGGGAGGCCAGGCAGCGCATCAACTTCTTCGAGGGGTGAGCGGCGATGAGAGCCAAGCGGGCGCGGGTCGTCAGACCCGCTGAAAAAAAGGGGCATCCCATTTTCGGATGCCCTCAGAGGAAGGAGCGACGAAAGGAGCCACCAGGGGACCACGAGAAGAAACGCAACCCCGCTTGAAGAACGCACGCCCTTATCTCGCAAGTTATGCGTTTCATGCAGTCTTTGCGGTGTTTACGCAAATATGAAAACTTATGTGTTTCAATATTTTTTGTGTATTTGCAGTTTTCATTAAACAAGCAAATTCAAGGGAAAGGAGCGCGACCCCGCTTGAAGAATGCACAGCCTTATCTCGCAAGTTATGTGTTTCATATAGTTTGTGTGGTATTTTGATGAATGTGAAAAGTTATGTGTTTAATACTTTTTTGTGTATTTGCCGTTTTCATTCAAAACAAGCAAATTCAAGGGATAGGAACGCAACCCCGCTTGAAAAATGCACAGCCTTATCTCGCAAGCTATGTGTTTCATATAGTTTGTGTGGTATTTTGATGAATATGAAAAATTATGGTTTCAATACTTTCTTGATGTACTTGTAGTTTTCATTCAAAACAAGCAAATTCAAGGGATAGGAACGCAACCCCGCTTGAAGAATGCACAGCCTTATCTCGCAAGTGGTGCTTTGCATATTGTGTTTGAGTAGTTTTGAGAAGTATACAAAACAATGGTTTTCCCGTCCATGGGCCGTACTGGGAAGCCTCTTGGAAGCCACTTGCGGCGTCTTGGGGGCCGCCTTGGCTCCATCTTAGGCGCCGTCTTGGGGTCCACCTGGGCCGTCTTGGGGCCATCTTTGGGCCGCCTCTTGGAAGCCGCTTAGACCGTCGTGGAACCATCCTAGGGCGTCTTCGGGTTAACGGGGCAGAAAGCCAACCAGCAACGGACGGACCAAGGACCCCTGGAGGGAGCTGCAAGAGGCCTGGAGAGAGCTCAGGAGAGTATCCAGGAGTGCGTCCAGCAAGGCATCCAGAATGGGGCCCAGACATGGGACAACGAACATATGAGATTTCGTAGTTGTTAGGCTCAAGTCAGCGAGCGCTGAGGCTCGCAACTGCACTATTCACATTCAGTGCTAACCATCGGTCGAGCACGCATGATTTCCGTGAGGAACACGTTCATTGACGTTGTGTCGGTTTCACAACGTGCGCCCCAGAGGTCTAGGTCAATGTCTCCTCCGCGGGCTGCGCGTGCAGGTCCTGGTGATTCGGGCGAGGATTCTGGTTCTTTCACCTTCGAGACCGAGAGCCTAGAGAACCTGCGCGACTTCTACAGGAAGAACTGCTCCAACGAGCCGATTGCAGCCAGCGTGCCGCGCGACATGGGGGCCGCTTCTGCAGCCGAGTCCATCGACGCAGCACCGTGCGGCGCCGCTGCTGGGCCTCCCACGACGAGCTTCATGTCAATGGGCAAGGCAACATGGAACGACTTGTGCGTGGACCTGCGGGCCATGAACGCCGCGCTTTTTCCGAAGCCAGCCTGGGGCTACATCCAGCATGAGCCAGGGCGCGAGGTGAAGCAGTCCAGGGGGTACTTGAGAGCTGCGCCCGCCGCGGCGAAGGCGTGGTGGTGTCTTCTGTTCGGTGAGCCAGGGAAAAGCATTCGGCCGCCGTCGCCCCGCGCACCCCCGCTGACCATGAAGAAGAAGAAGAAAAAGCCGCAGCGCGGCGCCAGCTGCAACACAGCCAACCCAGTGGATCTGGGCGAGCTCGGCGCCATCATTCGCGAGCACGGCAATCAGCTCTACACCCAGAGCCCTCCCCTGCGCTGGCAGAGGAACCGCCGTGGCAGCGCTGGCAAGAACTGCGTGAGAGATGCACCCTACCGCCGCCTTGCCGCGGGGCAGAGCTGTGTCGAAGCGGAGTCAGGCCCGAATTTCGTGGACACCTTGCGCGGCGCTGGGGTCGTGGAGACTGCAGCGCGGCCCCGCCCCGACCGCGGTGCGTGCGCGCTCAGTGCGAGCGCCGCGTGCGACGAGGACTGGGCAGAGATCTGCCCGACGTGGCGGGAGAGGAAGCCCTTGTCCCCTGGGTACTTTAACCGCCTTGCAACCGAGGTTTGCGCCCGCAGGGGGCTTGCGCGCGCTCCGATGTGGGAATTTGAGCGGCGCCAGCGGTGGGCCAATCTGCTGCGCTCTGGCGGGCCCCACATGTGCGTAGCCCCCTCTCCGAATGGCCGCGAGGCAGGGCCGCTTCAGGGCAAGGCGCAGGCCAAGAGGCCTCGCTAGCGCACTGTCTTCACTTTGAAGCGGAAGCCGACGGCGGTGGCCCCGCCTAAACGGGCGAGGGCCCCGCCTCGGAAGCGGCCGGCCGCACGCCTTCACTAGAGGCCTCGCTTTGCCTCGCTTGTCGATCGCACAGGCCGCCCGCCCCTTGAGAAAAAGTTTGGGAACGACGCCTGCTCCTGAGAATCTCTGGAAGCTTCTGAACGCCTTTGAGGCTTTTGAAAACTTCTGAAGGCATCTGAAACCTTCTGAAAGCTTGTGAGGGCTTCTGAGAGCCTCTGAGAGCCTGAGAGCTTCTGCTAGACTCTGAGAGCCTCGGAGAGCTGCTGACAGCTCCTGAGACCTTCTGAGATACCCTGAAAGCCTCTGTGAGCTTCTGTGATCTTCTGAGAGCTTCTGAAGGCCCATGAGAGCTTGTGCGAGCTGTCTGAAAACCTCTGAAGGCCACCGAAACCTTCGGAGAGCCTTCGATGACTTCCGAGAGCCACTGAGGGCCCATGAGACCTTTTGTGGGACTCTGAGAGCCTCGGATGGGGGGCGTCGATAGCATTTATATATATATATATATATATAAAATCTTATTTCTGGTGCTCTCTGAAATCAAATAATAATCTCCCAATTGGGAGGCTTCGGAAATTTGAAAAATCAAAAAAAATCAAAAACAATCAAAAAAACAAAAAAAAATCAAAATCGGAATTCGATTTCGATTACTTTTTTTTGATTGCTTAAATTTTTCAAATTCCTGGTGCCCTCTGAAATCTTATAATAACCTGCCCAATTGGGAGGCTTCGGGAATTTGAAAAGTTAAAAGAAACCAAAAGAATCAAACAAACAAAATCGGATTTCGATTTTTTTTGATTGTTTGAAATTCTTATTCCTGGTGCCCTCTGAAATCTAATAATAATCTCCCAATTGGGAGGCTTCGGGAAATTGAAATTTAAAAAATCAAAAAATCAAAAAACATCAAAATCGAGTTCCGATTTTGATTTTTCCTGGGGACATCAGGATGGCGGTGGTGCCAGCAGTCAGCGGGGGACACGGTGAGACTGAGGAGGAAGTAGAGGAAACAGAGGAAGAGCAGGACGAGGAGGAAGAAGAGGAGGGCGATTATAGGGAAAGGACGGGGAGTAAAGGACGAGGGGAATACAGGAAAGTGAGCAGGGCATTAGTTATCCTCACTCCGTTCTTACAATAATTCGCTCTTTCGCGTCATTGTCGCGCCGCGAC
Organism: Prorocentrum cordatum; assembly: GCA_963575745.1. Taxonomy (NCBI): domain Eukaryota; class Dinophyceae; order Prorocentrales; family Prorocentraceae; genus Prorocentrum; species Prorocentrum cordatum. The sequence goes on from CAUYUJ010003180.1 coordinate 336,194, forward strand.
GAGGTTCTGGCTCAAGTCAAACGAGGTTTCAGCCCAAATGGGAAATCCCAAAAAGGGCACGAAAGCCTACCCGGCAAAACTGAAACAAAACGCTGATTACAAGGCAAAAAAACGCCTTCACCAGTTTCTGCTCCAGCCCCGAACGCGGCGCTTGATGGCGGAGGGCGCCCGCGCGGCTGCACTGGAGCTCAAGAGCCGGCTTGAGCAGGTAGCCAAAAAGCAACAGACCGAAGCAGACAACCTCAGGACCTTGTGGGTCGTGTCAAAGTTCTACCATTAAATATAGGTTTGGCACTTTCGAAATGATACGGAAACTTAATTTCAGCATTTTCCGCAGGAGGCGGTCCAACGTGCATTTCCGCAACGCCAAGGCCGCCAAGGGCGCTGCAGAGGCCCGCCGCGAGGATGCCAAGCAGGCGTGGGCGGAGGCGAAAAAGTTCAAGAAGGCTTACTTGCAGGATCGGGAACGCAATCTGGCGACATAGTACCCCCTGCAAAAACAAAAGCTCCAAACAGTTTTTTCCTTTGGCAAGTCCTCCGTATGTCGCCTGTTTGCGTTCCCCCTGAGGAGAAGAAGGAGAAGGGAGAGACGGCCAAAAAGCTGGCCAAGACGGCGGCGAATCTGAAGGCAGAGTCGCTCAAGGTCTGCACGAACCTGAAGAGAGACGAGGAGCTGCGCAAAGAGAAGAAACGCAGCGGCGACCTCCAGCGCCGCCCGCGCACTCTGCAGCAGAGCTACTGGGAGGCCAGGCAGCGCATCAACTTCTTCGAGGGGTGAGCGGCGATGAGAGCCAAGCGGGCGCGGGTCGTCAGACTCGCTGAAAAAAGGGGCATCCCATTTTCGGATGCCCTCAGAGGAAGGAGCGACGAAAAGGAGCCACCAGGGGACCACGAGAAGAAACGCAACCCCGCTTGGAGAACGCGCGCCCTTATCTCGCAAGTTATGCGTTTCATACAGTCTTTGCGGTGTTTACGCAAATATGAAAACTTATGTGTTCAATACTTTTTTTGTGTGTTTGCAGTTTTCATTAAACAAGCAAATTCAAGGGATAGGAACGCAACCCCGCTTGAAGAATGCACAGCCTTATCTCGCAAGTTATGCGTTTCATTTAGTTTGTGTGGTATTTTGATGAATATGAAAAGTTTTGTTTTTATTTTTTGGGGTATTTGTAATTTTCAATCAAAACAAGCAAACTCAAGGGATAGGAACGCAACCCCGCTTGCAAAATACACAGTCTTATCTCGCAAGCTATGTGCTTCATATAGTTTGTGTGGTAGTTTAATGAATATGAAAAATTATGGTTTCAATACTTTTTAATGTATTTGTAGTTTTCATTCAACAAGCAAACTCAAGGGATAGGAACGCAACCCCGCTTGAAGAATTCACAGCCTTATCTCGCAAGTGGTGATTTGCATATTGTGTTTGAGTAGTTTTGAGAAGTATACAAAACAATGGTTTCCCGTCCATGGGCCGTACTGGGAAGCCTCTTGGAAGCCACTTGCGGCGTCTTGGGGGCCGTCTTGGCTCCATCTTAGGCGCCGTCTTGGGGTCCACCTGGGCCGTCTTGGGGCCATCTTTGGGCCGCCTCTTGGAAGCCGCTTAGACCGTCGTGGAACCATCCTAGGGCGTCTTCGGGTTAACGGGGCAGAAAGCCAACCAGCAATGGACGGGCCAAGGACCCCTGGAGGGAGTTGCAAGAGGCCTGGAGAGGGCCCAGGAGAGTATCCAGGAGTACGTCCAGCAATGCATCCAGAATGGATGTTTTTTTTTTTTTTTTTTTCCAAAAAAAAAAAATCCCGAAGCCTCCCACTTGGGAGATTATTATTTGATTTCAGAGGGCACCAGGAATAAGAATTTCAAAAAAAAAGAATCAAAATAATCAAAATCGAATTCCGATTTTTATTTTTTTGATTTTTTGATTTTTAAAATTTTTCAAATTCCCGAAGCCTCCCAATTGGGCAGGTTACTATAAGATTCCAGAGGGCACCAGGAATTTGAAAGATTTAAAGAATCAAAAAAAAATCAAAAAAAAACAAAATCGAATTCCGATTTTGATTTTTTTTTTTTTTTTTTTTTTTTTTTTTTTTTTTTTTTTTTTTTTTTATTTTTTTGTTTTTGATTTTTTTTTGATTTTTCAAATTCCCGAAGCCTCCCAATTGGGAGATTATTATTAGATTTCAGAGGGCACCAGAAAGAAGAATTTCAAAAAAATCAAAAAAAAAATCAAACTAATCAAAATCAAATTCCGATTTTTTTTTATTTTCTTGATTTTTTTGATTTTTCAAATTCCCGAAGCCTCCCAATTGGGCAGGTTATTATAAGATTTCAGAGGGCACCAGGAATTTGAAAAACTTAAAAAATCAAAAACAAAAAAAAATCAAAATCGAATTCCGATTTTGTTTTTTCTGATTTTTCTGATTTTTCTGATTTTTTTGATTCTTCAAATTTCCGAAGCCTCCCAATTGGGAGATTATTATTAGATTTCAGAGGGCACCAGGAATAATAATTTCAAACTAATAATAATTATATATATATATATATATATATAAAAAAAAATCAAAATCGAATTCCGATTTTGATGTTTTTTTTTTGATTTCCCAAATTCCCGAAGCCTTCCGAAGCCTCCCAGAGGCGGGAAAAGAGAAAACGACGCATACGCCCGACACATCCCCCAATCATATATGTTTATATATATACATATAGATACATATTTATATATATATATATATATATATATATATATATATATATATATATATATATATATATATATCAGGGCTAGGCATACTTACGCGTGAAGTCCAGAATTATCTTGCCTCGCCGCGCCTTCCCCCCACTCCCCCCTCATCTTTTTGTACAATGTTTGCGTAAGTGTTTGCATAGTTTTGAATTTTTTTCGCCCAAGATGGGCCTGTAGGGGACATGCCCGACCTAAGAGAAGACTTGCGATAATCCAGTCGACACACAACCCCTCATTCGGTTTTTGGAAACACGTGCAGGGCCTTCGCGCGTTCTCGTCGGCTTCCGCAGGTTGCCCCGCCTCGGGGTGCGTTTCAGCAGCTGCGCCTCGCCGAGAGGCGTTGTGGGGTTGCCGTGCCCGGGGCGCCCCGAGCGGCCACTGGCCCGAGATATGATCAGAACGCCAACCGAACATCGTGGGAGGAGGAGGAGGTGCCGATGCCGTTGCTCCCGTCGGCGGCGAGCCCCCAGCGGGAGTGAGACTGGGGCGGGCCTCCTCAGAAGGCTCGGGAATCCCCGGGCCTTCCGGAAAGCACTCTCGGCCTTTCCCGAAGGTGCAGGAGACTTCCCAGAAGACCGGAGGGCTTCTGAGGAGCCCCGCCGCCTTCTGAGAGGACCCTCTCCCTCTCGCTTCCCCCCGGGCGCGCCGCCGATCCTGGATGGGAGAGAGCTCTCGTCGCCACGGCAGGATGCTCCCCGAAGTCCTGGTCTGTGGAGTAGCGCGGTCACAAGCTCGGATTCCGCTCTCCCCGCTCCCCGCTCTTCGGCGGCGACTGCGGCCGCAGGGGCACCGAGGGGCCGCCGTTGTGGCCGCCGGGAGTGCCGCCGAGGGCTCCTCTGCGCCTCGACGATGGATGACGAATACGGACGGCGCGATGAGGTCCCTTAGGATTTCGAGGTCCGCGCAGTCCGTCACCACATGGTTTCGGGACCCCCGATGAGACCTCCTGCAGGAGGTCCGCTCTGAGGGCTCCTCCTGAGAGAATGCTGCTGCGGACCTCCTTCCAAATTGGTCAACTGCAGCTGGTCTTTCCCCGGCGGTTTCGCAGAGTCTCCCCCCCCCCGTCCTGGCAGCCGCGCCGCCCCCTCCACGACAATTCATCACCGCGGCCGACGTCGAGGACGACCGCGGCCAGCCCACCCCACGGCGCCGGTCCAAGCACCAGCTCACAGTCGCCCAGGGATCAAGCAGTGGCGAAGCGTCCCGGCTTGCCTGTAGGCCCACCAGAGAATGTCCTAAGAACCCCTCGTGGTCTGCACGAAATGTTCTTAGAACACTTCTGGCTGAGACCGTCCTGTTTTGAGCACACATCGGGCTCATGTTCTGAGTGTTTTTTGTTCTTAGAGCATTTGGGGGGTTCTGAGAACATGTCGTGGTAGGCCTATGGGAATGCTGGGACGGTCGGTCCCTGCTCAAATGGATCGCCAGCAGAGGCCTGACAGAACATCCCGACCATGCGGGGGAAGCATCGGCCCGGAGTCGGCGATGCGCCGCCGACTCTTGGCCGATGTTTCCCCCCCGTGAGTTTCTCCCCTCCCCTCTCCGCACCCCAATACGCGGCCACGGTGCCGCCTCGGAATGCACCCGATGCGAAGTATGGAAGGCGGTGATCTTTGTTTTGGTGACAGTGCCTCTTGTGGACCACTGAGTTCCTCGGTGCGCTTTTGAGATGTTGCAAGCTGCTGACATGGGAATCGATCACCTGCGAAAGCCTGTGTTTCGCATTGCTCGATCTGGCGGTGGCGTCGCACACAAAAGAGCATCGTTCCCTCCGACGAGGGAGACGGAGCCATGCCCCGCCTCTCTCGACCGGGCACTCCCACACAGCGCAGCCCTGCCGCGCCCGCGCTCCAGCGGGCCTGGTCCGCCACGGGGGGGTGCCCCGCCCCGCGGCGAGAGCCTCGGATGCGATCTGGCCAAGCCGCAGCTCCATCAGGAGAGGCGAAGTCCAGACAGAGGAAGCCCAGGTGATCGTCTGTTTACTCATCGTTTTGCCGATCGGCGCGGGACCTCGCCCCCCCCCCTCCCCCCCCCTGGAGCAGATCTTGACTGCTTTTTGGCGCCCGTTTCGAGCGGCTGGAGCCTCCCCCACGATGGACGCACTGCTGCAGACGGCCGCACTAAGCAGAGGTCTGGGGCCAGGCCCCCCCCCCCCGTCCCCCCCCCCTCCTCCCGATGTCGAAGCGCCGAATAAAGGAACGCTCACCAGACGGAGACCGAGCACTACGTATGGGCTGATTCCGTATATCTAGGCCTCCCAGATGGGGTCCGAGTAGATGGGGTCGGAGGGTCGCGCCGCATCGGCGATGCGGCTCGATGTGGACTCCGATGTTCTCCACGCCGACGTCGATGACGCGTCGCCGATGCATAGCAGATGCATCGCCGATGCATCGGCGGTGCATTGGCGATGCGGCGCGACCCTCCGAGCCCGTCTACTCGGACCCAATCCAGGGGGCCTCCAGTATGGACTTCGCCTCGCCTAACGGTCAGTCCGCGGCCGCAGGGGCCCCGACGGGCTCCCCAGGGCCCGAACACGCCCCCCGCGAGGAGGAGCTTCCCGGCATGTAGCAATCAGATGGTGGAAGAGTTGGGGAGGGCACGAGTCGATGATCTTCGGGACACGGGTCAGCTCAATGTCTCCGTCGATAGCACGCAGCCCGTGGTGGCCTTCATTGCTCACGCCGCCAGCGTCGCATTGGAGGGCATCGGTGGACAAGGACCCGTGGGCGCTACAGTCAACGTGCATAGTCAGGATGAGCGATCTTCCAACGTTGCTCTTGCATCCTGCCCCTTTGGCCTGTCCTTGGCCATTTCCGCTGGCCGCGTCCCGCTCGAAAAGTGTCGACATATTCTTCCAGGGCGCTTTCATCCTTATCGTGCATCCTTATTCTGCGCGTTGACTGCAACACTCACCGCAGAGAAGCCAGAACCTCCCCCCCCGCCCCTCGAGCTGGTGGCACCCCGCTCCGGCGCGCCCCCGGAGAGTGCCCGGAACGGAGTGCCAGCAGCTCGGGAGGGTGGCCTTTGGGAACAGAGCTTTATGGAGTTCTAACAGTGGTGGCGAGCGAGGGGAGGAAGTGAGAAGGAGAGGGTCCTCTCAGAAGGCGGCGGGGCTCCTCAGAAGCCCTCCGGCCTTGGGGGAAGTTTCCTGCGCCTTCGGGAAAGGCTTAGAATGCTTTCCGGAAGGCCCGGGGACTCCCGAGCCTTCTGAGGAGGCCCGCCCCAGTCTCATTTCCTCCAGGGGCTCGCCGCCGACGGGAGCAACGGCATCGGCACCGTCTTCACCAGCTCGAGACATATCCCTATCCCTGTGCTTGGCATCACCTCACCTCGGTGCCGATCTTGAGGATTCCCTCCGTTTCGGAGGGCACACCCCTGAGATTGCCCTCGCCTTCTGCTCGCCCATCTCAGGGATGGGGATATGAGCTCGAGGCTGGTTGCTTCTTCTCCCGCGATGCTCGTCTGTAGCCATACAATGAGCGGCTTGAGTAAGGAACACCTACTTTTCAAGAGGGGCTCGGTCGTTCTTTAGGCTTGCATGCATTACTTACAGTTCCTTATGCGTCATCTGTTATTTATCGCTCCTTATGCGTTATTCCTTGGGATAGAAATGGGGCTTCGTTCCTTATTTATCGTTCCTTGGGTCCACGCCCCGACTGTACCTCGGGCCAGTGGCCGCTCGGGGCGCCCCGGGCACGGCCCTCACTTCTTCTGGGGACCAGGCTGGCAACCGGTGGGGGGCCCCATCGAAAAGGCATGGCGTGGCGGCCCGGCCTCCTGCGCGGGCGCCCCGGGGGCGGTCGGATGCCCCGAAGGCGATGTCGTTGCCGCTGTCCGCACTTCCCAACATCCACGCTCTCGACGGGTAAAACGACGCGAAGATCGGGACAGAATCGGATCGGGATAACTCGAAATCTCTGAGAATCGGCAAGTTTGGAGGATGTATTGGGCGCCGCGCGGCCGCTCCAGAGCGTTCCGGAACGCTCTGAGAGCGCTCCGGAACGCTCTGGAGCGATTTATCCCGATCCTAGCCTTGTTTTAAACATCCACGCTCTCGATCCTTCGGGGGTGGACAGAACCCCCAACAGTGACACGTCGATTAGTGAATTGTCCGTGTTCGGTTCTCGAGAGGGCGCCGTGGCCGTTGTTTTCCAGGCCTGCGCCCGCCAGGTTTGGGCCTCAGGTCGTTTTCACTAAACCACGTTTTACTAAAGGGAGGTCTGTACATCCCCGAATCCTCGAAACTGGCGTCACTTTTCAGGCCCCCGGGGTCCACGCAGGGTACGTCCAGAGGACCCCAGCCGCCGTCGAGACCAGGTGCCATACCCGGCACGCCGGCCAGCCCAACCAACCCAACCAGCCCGCCCGCAACATTTCACCAAGCAGCCCAACCAGCCCAACTCGCATCCCCTCCCCATCCCCATCCCCCATCCCCATCCCCATCCCCATCCCCATCCCCTCCCCATCCCCATCCCCCATCCTCAACCCGATCCCCAGCCCCCATCCCCATCCCCTTCGAGACCCCCACCAAATTACCACCCCAGTGGTGGATACGCTCCTCGAAACCCACAAAGGGAGCGACCTACATGCTCATCTAGGGGGGTAAATCGGCCACTGGGGCCCAGGCCACGCCGCTTACGCCAACCCGCCTACCCTCGCCGACTGCCCTCCATCCCCATCGGCGCCCCGCGGAGCAGTGCGCGGGGAGCGGAGCGGGGTGCTCGGGGCGCTCGCGAGCGACCTATCATAGAGCGCTCGGTGGCCGTGTGCCCAGCTCCGTCCACGACTGTACGTGAGCAAATGCCAAAACGACTGCGGCTGAGGAAGGAAGGGAGAGGAGATGGAGAGGAGGAGGAGCAGGATTACGAGGCGGAGGGAGGAGGAAGGGGGAGGAAGGGTGGAGGTAGAGGAGGAGGAGGAGGAGGAGGAGGAGGAGGAGGAGGAGGAGGAGGAGGAGGCCAAGGAGAAGATCCAAGGGATGAGGAGCATAATCCAAAAGCCCTAAAAAAATGTGAAATTCAAATTTTAAGCGCACCCCCCTGGCGGTTCTGCAACGGCTGCAGCAGCCGTTGCAGCGCTCCTGGGGTTCTGCACCTCCCAACCCTCGGAATGCGAAAAAGGTAGGTTTTTTTTTGAGATCGGACCACTGTCTCTCTGTTTCTGTCTCTCTGTCTCGGTCTGTCTTTCTCATTCTCAATAGATCGTAAAGTTTTTTTTTATACCATGTTGTGATTTGTTGTTAGTTTGCGCACTTTCGTGTTTCTCGTATGCGCATTTTCGTTTGCTTCTCAGCGTCAAGAAATATAGTAAACATGTGGTAGTTTCGTACGCGGTCTTCGCTGTGACACATTTCGCCCCGTTTGGTTTCACATGTTATGGCCCCATGGTTGCGTCTAAAGTGCGAGCGAGGCATTAGGGTGACACGCATTTCCACCCTATGTGTTTTGCAAACCTAGTAGTGGAAAAAAGGGGTTTCGCTCACACGGTTTTCGGTGTGACGTGTGTCACCCCAGTGTGGTTTTACGTCCCCCATTTTGGCGTCCAGAGGATGACTGTATTGAACTAGTTGTAGTTTCATATCTTGTGTGGTGCCAAATTGAATCCCCCATGTCGGCGTGACACGTCGGCCACTAATCGGCCACAGGCGTTCCCATGCGGATGTCGGAGCTGGAGGCGATGAAAGTACTCTCCTCAGAGATCCACAACGCAAAGGCGGACGGCAGCGACACAATCACCTACGAGAGCGTGATGCAGGCGGCAGGTACCCGACTGGGGAGCTTCCCCTCCGACCCCTCCTTCTGCGACTTCTTCAACTTCATCCTGACCCTGGGCGCCGATGGAGGCCCTCACATACGGGACCTCATCGATTTCGTCGAGACGTACGTCACTCCTGCTACGAGAATGTTGCGCCTGCCTGCGTTCGGCCTCGTTGGGGAGGTGAGCGCGCAGTTCCCCCGCGTGAAGGTGGCCATCATCATGCGGGCCTACAGGTTGCCGCCCAAGAAGGCTTCCAAACAGACGGGGGCGCCAGGCTGGTGCATCGAGCCCGGACCTGCGTGGAAGCAGCGAACCCCTGAGTCGCAGTTGCGGCTCATGGAGGATGTTCTCCACGCGCGCCACGTGGCCCTGAGAACCGACATGGCGAAGCACCTGGACAACAAGGCCTCGGCGGTGGTTCAGTTTCTGACCGACATCAACATCCAGCGCGCCAGCGCTATGGCTATCGTGGTCAAGGGGGCCAACCCTTCGACGGGGAAGGCCCGCCAGGCGCTCTTGCAGGGGTGCAAGGCGGCGTGCGCGAACGCCCCACCGACAGGAAAAAGCTGCCGCGCTCATGGCAACCTTCCAGGCACAGGAGGACTGGAATTGGTTCGACTTTGCAACGCTGCCGCCCGAAGAAAGGACAACCGCAACGTCGGTTCAGGAAAAGGGAGGCGGGCCCGCCGTGCAGCCCGTGGTGATCACTTTCAACGCGATCACTGGGCGCCCCGAAAACGAACGGGCCACCGTTAAGAAAGGCCAGCGATGTGGTTGCCACTGCCAGTCACGGAGTGGTCGGGCCAGGCAACCGCCAGGGACATGGGCAAGGAGGCCTACATGGGAGCGGTGTTGCACGTGCTACGGGAGAAGCACTTGGCGCTCTGTTCGTGCGTTGAACAGGGCACAGAATCGAACCTACCTGTGGCCCTGAGCCGCCACGCAACGACCAACAAAGTGAAAGTGTGCACCGAAGCCGCAGCGGCGGCTGGCAAACTCGTGCGGTGGCCATGTGTGCCGAAGCAGAACAAAGTTCTGGATGCGAGCAGCCACAGTGACAAGGTTCACGTGGAAGTCTGGGCCAAGAGCCCAGAAGAGCCTGTGATGACTTCGTTCTACATGCATCCAGAGTTTGCCGCGCCCCAAAGCAAGACGCCCTACGATGTGGAGGAGTCGGGCCCCGCTCAACGAGAGTGGAAGTGGGCGGGCAAGGGGTCCATGCACCCCTTTCTGGAGCGTGACGAAGCTCGCGGCCGAAGAGCATGGGGCGCGAAACGTCACTGAGGCAGAGGCGGGGCGAGTGCGTTTTAACGTGGAGCTCGCGCCGAAGGAAGTGAACGTAGTCATCTGCAGTCGGGTCATCTGCGCCCGAATCCCAATGGCTGCCAACACAGTGGATGTCCAGGCGGGCGAGGAACTGATCATGGAAGACACGCATGTGAAGAGGAAGAAGGAAGCGGCCCCGACCGACTGGAGGACCGCCGCGAAGAAGGCCAGAACGAAGGCGAAGAGCCAGCCGCAGCAGCGCAGAACCGTTTTCGACGAGAATGGCCGCCATGACATCTGAAGCGGAGGACGCAGTGGCGTCCATGCTCCGATGGGCGCAGTGGCGCCCACGCAGTGGCGCCCATGCTCCGACGCGGACGGGGGCGCAGGCACGGCGGCGAGAACAATGAGGGGCGCAGGCGTGCTGAAGTGGGGGGGGCGCCCCCCGCTCTCCTCTTTCCTCTCTCTCTTCCCTCCTCCATCCTCCCTCCTCCTCCTCTCTTCCCCCTCTCCTCCGCCTCCTCCCTCCTGCGCCCTCGAAGCCTCCGGCGGCCCCTTCTGGCGCCGGCCCCCCTCGGGAGAGCCCCCCCGGCCCCAGATCCTGCAGCGGCTGCTGCAGCCGGCGCGGGATCTGGGGGGGGGGCCCTGGGGGCCTGCAACTGCTGCTGCGGCCGTTGCAGAACCGCGCTGCGGTTCTGCAGCGGCTGCATCAGCCGGCGCAGGACCCGGGGCCGGGGGGGTCTCCCGAGGGGGGCTGGCGCCGAAAGGAGCCGCCAGAGGCTTCGAGGGCGCTGGAGGGAGGGGGCGGAGGAGAGGGGAGAGGAGGAGGAGGAGGGAGTAGGGAGGAGAGAGGAAAGAGGAGAGAGGAAAGAGGAGGGAGGAGGAGAAGAAGGAGGAGGAAGAGGAGGGCGGGTTGGAAGAGGAGGAGGGGGGATGTCGGACGAGCAGCGCGGGGACATGGTCGGGGGGGGGGGGCGGGCAGCGCCGTGTGGCAGGATGGGGAGCTGGAGAGCAATGCTGCGCGGTGCCGCCGCAGCGCATCGGCTCCAGCGCAGACGCTCGCCCCCTTCGGCTCCGCTTGCGCGGCGGGCGACGCAGTGGCGACCATGGGGGAGTCGAAGAGCGCGCGTGCTTCCCCCCAGTGGGAACCCGCGCAGCAGGGCGAACGATTCTCTGTCTGGGGCGGTCGGTTGACAGAGCCGCGCGCCCGCGCGCGCTCTTGGAGACCAAGGAGATCTCTACCGTCACAGGGCGCGTGAAGTTCGTCCACTTTTATTTGGGCCTGCCGTGGGTAGTCCATGCGCTCGGCTACGCGCCCAGGAATTCAAACGGGGCTTCTGTGCAGGGGCGCGCGTGGAAGGAGATCGCGGACGCGTTCATGGCCCAGGCGCTAGCCGAGGACGCCGCAGTGGCGGCCGGCGAGGACGACAAGGGAGAGGACGCCGTGGACGCCATGGGCGCCCTGCTCGACCTGCCCGATCCCGCAGCGGCAGATCCCGTGGCGGCAGCGAAAAAGAAACAAAAGGTGCTCGGGCGCATCGTAGTTTGTTCCGCGCGTGAGAAGTGCCCGCTCGAGTTCCCCGATATGACGGACGAGAGGGAGGTGTGCCTGATCTCGTTCAAGAAGAACGAGTAATGGATCCGCGAGACGGACGCGCCCTGGCTCTTCGAGCGGCTCAGGTCCGAGTGCGATCTGGCGGGGGCCCCGCTGGTTCAGAGCCCAGGCGAGGACAACGCCGCAGTGGCGGCTGCCGCCAACGGGGCGGGCTCGCAATATAGCCTGCCCTCTAGAGAGAGCGCGGGCTCACAGACGCGGACAAAAGCCGCCAGTCCACCAGTTCCTGTGGACCGGGCGGTCAGTGCCCAGGGCGCCGTGCACGCTGGGTACACGTGCCGATGGTTATTCCCCACCAAGGAATACAAGGGCGCGTGGGAGGGAACGGTCGCGCGCGCAGGGGACTTGCACGGGAAGGTTGACGTGTGCCAGCTGGCCACTTTTACCCGCGCGTAGCGGTTGCAAGTTTACAGCGGCGGCGAGCCTCCCTGCGCGCGGCACGGGGCCAGTCGTCCGCAGCAGAAGGTGGCCTGCAGGCTCTACCTGGAAGCGCACATGGCCGCGTTGATGCAGAAACTTCCTGCAGCCTAAAGCCGCAGTGGCGGCTCCGTTCGGTACCTAACCATTGTCCTGCGGCGGGGGCCGCGCTCGCCTTTTGGCCCTCCTGGGCGAATCGCGGCGGCGCAGGCGCCAGTGCCAGCGAGACTCATGCACAAGGTGATGCGTTGACGGTCCGCGAGGAAAACGCAGCCCCTGCCCCCGCCCCCCGCCCCCCTTGCTTCTCGCTTGCTCCTCCGCCTTCTCCTTTGCAGCCAATGGTCTTACCCCCCTTGCCCTCCGCAGTGCGCCTCTTCCTGCTTGTTCGTCCGCGACGCCCTTTTCGCATCAAAGGGCTGCTCCATGGGGCGGCGGTGCGCGCGCAGGGGGGCCTGCGCGAGCGATGCCTGCCAAACGCCCGCCGGATGGCACATGCGGGCGCGCGCGCCGCAGCCTTGGTGTGCGACGGCACGGCGTGGGCGCGTTCACGGGAGAGAACTTCGAGTGCGAGTGTGCGAAGCAACCCGAGACGCAATCCTTTCCGCGCACGACGCAGTACGGCAAGACAGGGATGGTAAACATCTGTCGCCGCAGTGGCGGCGCCGAGGTGCCTGTGGGCTTGTTGAAGGTGCACTGCTGCTTGCACGAACCGCGCCGGGCAGACTGGCCAGCCGCCAGGGGCAGCTGCCCCTGAGCAAGAGGCGCAGCCAGCGCCAGCTGCCGCTCCGATTGAGCCAGCGGAGCCAGCAGCGCCGCAGCCAGGGACGGCGGCTCCCTCTCTGCCACCCCAAAAGGAAGCCCCCCCGCCAGAGCTACAGCCAGGGGGGGGGGAAGGGGGCCCCCGCCACACGCAGACGAGGCAGCGACAGCGCCAGCGCCGCCAACGCCAGATGAGCCAGCGCCAGGGCCACCAACGCCAGAGCCAAACCCTGAGGAGCCAAAGCCTGGGGAGGCAGAGCTTGGGGTGGTAGAGGGGGCAGAGGAGGCAGATGAGGCAGAGGAGGTAGAGGAGGCAGAGAAGGCAGAGGAGGCAGAACCAGAGCCTCAGGCGGCCAAAGAGGCAGAGGAAGCGGAGTCTGAGAACATCCTGCAACGGCTGCAGCAACCGTTGCAGGGAAAAATGAAAATTCAAACTTCAACGTTTTATTTGGGCTTTTGGATTAGCAGGGGCATGCGGAAAACTACGGGAAAGAGAAGGAGGATGCGGAGGGCCACACAAGTTTAATAAGCACAAGAGGAGGAGGCATGCGTGACGAAAGAAGCAGGAGGGATGAGGGGGGAGGACGCGAAAAGGAGAGCAACAGGCATCACAACATTCCACATCGTAACTTTGATATAATTGGCTCCTACCCCCGCGAGGGGGGTTGCAGGGTAGCTGCATTATCAAATCCACACGTCCGCCCCTTCAGACATCGGACGACGCCCTCGCGGCACATCTTTCAGGCAAGAGGTTGACGTACATTCGACGCGAACCCGACGTGAGCCCAACGTGGACCCGACGTACATTGGGCCTCAAGTCGCCGCGCGAAGCCTCTGGGCTTGTCCTCTTCACGAGGGTTTGGGCATCTCTGCAGCCCCTCGGGGAGGCGGAGCACTGGCCGTGTGGACCCGATGATATAACTATCCATCGGTCGTTGAACGTGGGCACTGCTGGATTCCCAGATTACAATCTACTTTAAGAGCCTTCCTACTTCAATGATCGAGTGGCTTCACCTTTTCCGTCATCAGGGGGCGGGCGGAAGCCAATATATGTTCAATCGTTTTCTACTTAATGGTTATTCCTACTTCTCCCGACCGATGGGTATTGCGCGCCGCGCGAGGCCTCCAGGAGTTGCCCTCGCAACTCGAGAACCATCAAACTGACTTTCGGAGTTCGTCGCTGATTTTTTGGGATCGGCGCTGTCCCCCCTGGCGGCGCCTCTGGCGCCGCCCCTGGCGCGCTCCGCGGCCAGGGGTGGAAAGTAGGCGGCGATCCTTAGGGGGAAGTGGGAGGGTTCGGGCCTTCTCAAAAGGCTCGGAAGGCCTCCAGCTTCCTGAGAATTTGCGTAAGCCCTCCCTAGAAACACGGAACACAAATTCTCGGAGGGTTGGAGGAGTTCTGAGAAGGTCCGCCGTTTTCTGGGACGGCTCGTTCTTTCCTTCAGTATCGTATCGTTCAACCGATCCGTATCCCCATCCAGACCCCCACCATCTCAGCACACCAGTTGGGAATACCCCCGTCGAGGAGTTGAAAGCGGCCAGTGGGTCCAAGACCACGTTCATGGGTATAGGGGTCGGTTCAACTCGGCGGCGAAACGCGAAACTCACATTCGTCGATCTACGATTCAGGAACCTTCATCGGCGGCGGGGGTAGGGTCCAGAAGTCGTCGAGCACGTGGCGACATCCGAACCCCAACCCCGCCTCCCCTCGATTCCGGAGAATCGATGGTTGGCGGGGGGGTGGGGTTCAGATGCCGCCCCCCCAAGCGATGCTCCCCACTGCGCCACCGAAAAAGGGCCCAGGCATCGCTCCCCCCAGCAGGGTTTGTTCCGATTCCTCCGATACGATTCGATTCGACTTCGATTCCGTACGGGGCGAGAAGGGCAATATGCGGAGAATAAGGAGGAGGAGGTGGATGAGGAGGAGGAGAAAGGGGGAGGAGGAGGAGGAGGAGGAGGAGGGCGGAGGAGGGGGGAGGGAAGGAAGGAGGGAGGGAGGGAGGGAGGAGGAGGAGGAGGAGGAGGAGGAGGAGGAGGTCAATGAGGACGATGAGGAATTTGGAGCAAGCTCCCTCGCGTCCTGCGAAGGGAGGGCGGTCCTCCCTTGGCGCCTGCAACCAGCAGACAGCGCCCAAGACGCCCCCTGGGATGCCGCCCCCCCTCCGCGCGCAGGGGAGGCTGATCCCAGAGGCGGCCCCAGAAAAGGACCGCCCTCCCCAAAACCCAAAAACTCAGAACATCCCGTCCCAGCAGACCTCGATGACCTTCTCAGCCAACTGCTTGAGCCCGACGGGGTGGGCGTCGTACACGCAATCCGACCAGCCCTTGCCGCAGTTGACCGAAACACGCCGACCTCAGCGTATCCGTTGCCGACCGCCTCTGAGCTGACCGAGTCCACGTCGACGCTCCGCCAGTGCTTGACGCCAATGACGCCGATGGCCTCCGACTTGTGCAGCTTGCCAGCGATGACCTTGGCGCTGCCACGCCCGGACAGCATGCGCCACCCGAACAGCGACCCCGCACAGCGCTGTGTGACGTGTCCATCAACGCGCCCTTCACCGCAAGCCAGGCCCTGGACGACCTCGCCGAAGAGCACCGCTTCCCGGCCTGGTCGCCCTCTCCTCCCGGAGCCTCATGCCGCAGCCATGGCGGTCCCCCCGCGCTGCGCCCCCTCCGCGTGCGCACGGGGATGTCCCCCACCGTCGGGGCAGGAGGGGCTAGGAGGAGGAGGAGGAGGAGGTGGAGGAGGCGGAGGAGGAGGCGGAGGAGGAGGAGGGGAACTTCGACTCGAAAATCCCCCCCTCGAGGCGGCGGAGTTCGAGGAGGGCCCCAGCGTCGACCGGCCATGCGCCGCCGCACCCGCGGCCGCCGAGGCCGCAGCCGGTGGGCCGCCCGCGGAGCCCGCGGAGCCCGCGGTGGCCGAGGCTGCCGCGGCGCCGGAGGCGCCGCCGCGGGCGGCGGAGGCGCCCCAGGCCCCTACGCCTCCCCCCCCGCCCCCTCCACCTCCGCGGGCGGCGGAGGCCCCTACGCCCCCCCTCCTCCTCCTCCTCCCTCCTCCTCCTCCTCCTCCTCCTCCTCCTCCTCTTTCTCCTCCTCGTCCTCCTCCTCCTCCACCTTCTCCTCTTCCTCCTCCTCTTCCTCCTCCTCCTCCTCTTCCTACTCCTCTTCCCCTTCCTCCACCTCCTCCTCCTCCTCTTCCCCCTCCTCCTCCTCCTCCCTCCTCCTCCTCCTCCTCCTCCTCCTCCTCCCTCCTCCTCTCCTCCTCCTCCTCCTCCTCGTCTCCCTCCTCCTTCTGCACGTCCCCCTGCTCCACATCCTGCTTCCCATTTTTCTTTCTTCTCCTCCTCCTCCTCTCCTCCTCCTCCTCTCTTCCTCCTCCTCTCCCCCACCCTCTCATCCTCCTCCTCCTCCTCCTCTCCCCCCACCTCCTCATCCTCCTCTTTCCCTTTCTCTTCCCCTTCCTCCCCTCTCCCTCCTCCTCCTCCTCCTCATCCTCCTTGTCCTTCCGCTCCTCCTCCCATCTTCCGAAGTGTCTTTCGATTTCAGGAGCCCTCCTCGGTACCTGGAACCATCAGAATCGGATCATGGATGAACAAATACGTCCTGGGGGTGTCGACATCGATCCGAATGGCCGCTGGAGGCCCCAGTCATGGCCTGAAGACAGATCCTGACTCCTCCTCCTCCTCCTCCTCCTCCTCCTCCTCCTCCTCCTCCTCCTCATCCGCTTGGTGCCCATCGGAGCGCAGCGTTCGCCAGCAAGTCCCTCCTCCTCCTCCTCCCCTCCTCCTCCGCCTCCGCCTCCGCCTCCTCCTCCTCCTCCTCCTCCTCCTCCTCCTCCTCCTCCTCCCCCGCCTCACCCCCTCGCTCCTCCCACCTCCATGCCTCGTCCTTGTAGACATCTCCTCCCTGGCGCACCCCGAGGCCAGTGGAAAGAGCATTTCGCCTCAGATGTCCTCACCGTTTGTAATCTTGAAGCTCACAGGTTGGTACCCGTTTCACACATGGAGGGCGGGTGGATCTCAAAATGTGGTTCTCGCCTTACCGCCACGCACATTGGTCTCAAACATCGCAAGAGTTTCACGCACTGAGGGCGGGGGGGTTCCAAATGTGGCTCTCGCCGTAGCGCCGCGCACATTCGTTTTTTAAGCATTTGCAGGAGATCCGCGGATGGAGGGCGGGAGTGGTTTCAAAATGTGGTTCTCGCCTTAGTACTCCAGATTTCGTAATAAAAGGAGGGGGGTCTCATTTCGGGGGGGGGTCTCTTCAAGGCTATCTTGGAGGGCCTGGGGGGGTCTGGGGACGATATTTTGGAGGGTTCTCCCACGGGGGAGGTCTGAAATGGCTTGTCTTGGAGGGTCCAGACCCCCTCCCTTTTATTACGAATTCTGGAGTACCGCGAGCAGTCGGAAACTTGCAAACGTTTCGCGGATCGAGGGCGGGTCGTGCTCAAAGTGTGTCTCTCGCTTCAGCGCCGCGCGCATTCGTTTGAAACAGTCGCAAGAGTCTCGCGCGGATGGAGGGCGGGCCGCGTTCAAAGTGTGATTCTCGCTCTAGCACCGCGCTCACTCGTTGTGAACACAGACTTGATGCGGCTCGTTTCCAAACTGTGAATCTCGCCTCAGCGCGGCGCACATTCGTGTTTGCATGTTCTTCGTCTTCTTTGCAAATTCACACGAGTTTCAGTGATTCCCATGCTTGACGTACCAGAAATTGTGTTTGGACTTGTTCAAGGTTGTCAGGTCACAGCTGTTGCGCTGATTCGCGGTGTTGAAATTCGAGGAATGGTGTTCTGGCACGATTCAGGATCGCCAAGACGTGGCAGTCAGGTTATTACGTGACGAAGTCTTGAGAATCATGTCTTGGCAAGATTCCGGATTTTCACGTTTTTTCTCTACTCGGTATTTCTTTCAGTGACAGTGAACGTTTGTAGGGGCCTCTGAAGAAGGATATTGGAGGGAGGGTGTATTCCAAGCATCGTTGAGGAGTCTGGGGTTTTCATCGGTCCCCGTCCTCCTCGTCCTCTTACTCGTCGTCCCACCCCTCGTGGGCTCTTGGTCGGCTTTGCTAGGCTTGGTGAGGACAGTTATCATAGTTTGGCAGATGTTATTTGCCTTTCGACAGTGCCTGCGAACTGAAGTACCGCGGGGAATCCAACTACATCAGCGAAGGGAACCACGATTTTGTCAGTTGTTTGCTCAGGCTCAGTGACGCTCCCGGCAGCTCCGAGACAGGCCTCGAGAACCTTGAGTATGTATTGCCCCAATAGTCCGAACTCTTGCTCTTACCTCTTCCCTGTTTCGGGCGATGGCGAGTATTCCCAGGGTTGCGAGTCCTCCAGAAGGGGCCCAGAGAGCTACTGGCAGGGCTTCTACGGAGTCTAGGCGAACGCTCGTGCATGTCTCTGATTCCCCTCCTTCTCAGACCTCCGCTACAGAAGATAGACCCACGTGAACATCAGCCTCGGGATCTTTGACCTAAAGAGAGGTAGGTGACCGCCTTGTCCCTCTGGGAGCCCCTCCACCCCTTCGTTTTGGTGGGGGCCTGCGGACTCCTGAGGTTGTCTGTCAGCGTTCCTTCTTTTGACTTGAGCTGCGGGGGGGGGGGGGGGGGGGTTCTGCCGTCCAGGCTGTCCCCCCCACTCCGCTCAGGCGATCGCAAGCATGGATCAAGGAGGCGTGGATAAGCGACGCTTCCAGCTTCAATAGGAAATCGCGAACTTCTGCCACTGACCGAGGCGGCACCGGCCGCATTTGGGGAGGGCACCTCCCCCGATCCATGGATTTGGCGGCCTCGCGCCAAATCCATGGATCGCTAATCCATGTTTGCGCGCCCCCGAAGGTAGGGCACAGCTGATCCGCGGCAGATCCCTATTATTTTCCCGATCCTCTCCACACTTGGACGTACTCGCCCGCAGGGGAGATCCGTTTGCACATCGCTGCCACGTCGTGGCGCAAGCACGCCCCGTGGCATCGGGGTAATGACAAGGATGACAAAGCGAGGGGGCAGCAGAAGCCGTATGATGTCTGCTCGCTCTGCAAGCATCGGGAGTACAAGGTGGTTGGCAACACTCTTTGGTCGAAGTGCGGAGACAAGTGCCGTGTGGATCGCCCTGGCGGTGCTGGCAACGGTCATGTTCGCGATGTTGCTGAAGGAGCTGCCGTTGCAACGGGTAGTGGTCCCCTTCGTGATCATGCAGCCCCACTCGCGGGCGCCAAACCGGAGCTTCGGGACGGACGCGCACATTTCTTGCAGGTTGCCCCACAGCATGTGCCTGGACGGTTTATGGCGGAGCTGGCCAATGAGACCTCGGCGCTGTGCACTCGACCCACCCATGTTGTTGAGAGCCCGGCTCCGGACCACCGGCTTGCATCGCAGTGCGCAGGGTGGTAAATTGCAGACGTAGTTGGGCAAAATTGTTGGGTCGTTGGTCTTCGAAAGTTGAAGAAACCATGACCCGAATCACATAGTGAAGACGTGGCCGCACTCAGATCCTCGTTCTCCTCCTTCTCCTCTCCCTCCTCCTCCTCATCCTCATCCTCATCCTCATCCTTCACCTCCTCTTTGTTTGCGGCAGGGATCATAGATCTGGGCGGTTCGGTTCGATACGGCTGCAGAGATGCCCTCCCTTGCCCCTAATGTTTTTCGGCCTCCGAATAATGCCAGGAGGGAAAGAAGCACAGACACAATGAATCGTCGAATTGGGACATATGGAAAGTTGGGGGAAGACGAAAACCCCTAAACATATAGAAACATGTATGGGGATCCTGGGATATTTGCGTATTTATTTGTGCGTCCCTGGGCCCCATTCAAAATGTGTGTCCCCTCGAAGGCGAAGAGGTTTATTTCGCATCACCCACCAAATCGCCCCAAAACCCAACCCGAAGGTCTCAATCTGCCATCCATTTCCAATGGGGGGGTCGGTGAAGTTCGGTTCGATGCGCCTGCAGAAATTGCCCCCTGCCCCTAGTGTTTTTGGGCCTCCTAATGTATGTCCCCTCGAGGGCGAAGGGGGTCATTTCTCACCACCCACCAAACCACCCCAAAGCCCAACCCGAAGGCCTCCATTTGCCCTCCGTTTCCAGCGGAGGGGGGGGGTCGGGGAACATTGAAAGAACACACATGGAACCCGTACCCCCCCCATCCCGAAGTTCGGGTCTTCAGGTTGGGTTGGGGTGGCCTGGTAGGTAGTCAGTTTCTATTGCGAAGGCTTCAATTTGCCCTCCATTTCCAGTGTGTGGTGGGGGGGGCGGTCGCGGGAACACTGAGAAAACACACATGGAACCCGTACCCCGACATTCGGGTCTTCGGGTTGGGTTGGGGTGGTGTGGCAGGTCGTCAGTTTTTGCTGCGAACCAATGGGCGGGAGCGGGGATGGCGTGATGTTTTGGACACAGCGCTGGCCACTCGGCCTTGCGTTTTTCCCACCTGCCGGCGTGAGAAGGGGCACGTGCGCGAGCGTGTTCGTGGCTCGCGCGGCTCGCTCCGCACGCGTGTGCAGCTCGTGACCGAGCAGGGGCACAGCCTGGATGCCTAGAGGATTACACAGTGGAGGCCCATGCCAAGAAGCACCTCGCTTGCATCCAGGGTGCCCTGGTTTTCTTGGAGTTCGATGGTTTTGCTACGGGAGGCGTGACGTTCCCACACCAACAATGGACATCTTGGGGTCTCAGGGTCGGATTTCTTGTTGAAGGTTTCTTGTGGTCGGGCCCGTACTGTAGCTTCTTCCAGCTTGGCTTCGCTCGGGCGTGTGTGTTTTTTTTCCGGCGAGGACCAGGGTCTTGTGATGAGGCTCTCGTGTGGATCACCCGTGTGGGCCCCCGCGAAGTTGGCAGGGCCCGTTCGGGGTGCGGGGGTGAGGCCGGCTTGCCTGCGCTTTGGCGTCGCGTCGGGGCCAGTGCCACCCGACCCGCCGGGTCCGCGTTCTGCACGGGACTCTCGCACTCGGCGTGCCCGCTCTCCGTGGCGCGGTCGGCCTGCGCAGTGGCAAGGCCCCGCTTGTCAGGAGGGGGAAATACACACAGACACAGTGAATCGTCGATTCCCCGGAAAGTAGGGGAAATATGGGAAGTGGGGGGAAGACAGAAGCCCAGAAGATATGGGAGAATCTGGGGGATGCTCTTATTTGTGTGTATTTATTTGTGTGTCCTGCCTGGGGCCCCTTCATGAATGGGATTCGCACTCGGCGTGCCCGCTTTCCGTTGCGCGGTCGGTCTGCGCAGTGGCAAAGACCCCGCGTGCTCTGCGCTCGGCCTCCACTGCTGTGGAGCCACAGCGCGGCGCGGGTGGTAGGCCAGGAGCTGTCCGCCCATGTCTTCGCGGGGAAGAACGGATGGCGGTTCGTTGTGTGCCACGAGCGTGCGCAGTTTGAAGTTTCCAGGCCCCTCCTTGTTGGCTACACTCCCAAAAAGGGTTGGTGGTCTTGGGGCAGGTCGTGTGTGTAAGGCCTCCCCCCCCGAGGTCGGGCATGCATTTTTCCCGCCTGATTGGCTATCCTCATCGCGGCCGCGCTGGCACCTGGGTGCCGCAGCATTATGCTTTGCTCTTTGCTGCTGCATTTTTGTTGTCCTCCTCCTCCTCGTTTTCCACCTCCTCCTCGTCTTCCACCTCCTCCTTCTCCTCGTCTTCTTCTTCCTCCTCCTCCTCCTCCTCCTCCTCGTCCTCGTCCTCCTCCTCCTCGTCTTCCTCCTCCTCGTCTTCCTCCTCCTCCTCCTCCTCCTCCTCCTTCCGCACCCCCCCCCCCGTCCGTTCCTCCCCCCCTCCCTTCCTCTCCGGCCCCGCCGCGGAGGCCGCGCCCGCGGCGCCCGCGCCCGCAGCGCCCGCGTCCGAGGCGCCTCCGGGGCCACTCGGAAAACGCAGCGGGGCACTCGACCTGGGACCGTCAAAGAACGCCTCGGGACCCAGCACGAACGGAATTGGTACAGATAAAATGCAGGGGTCATTTCGATTCCTCCGATTCGATTCGAATCGATTTCGGTGGCTTCCGATTCCGATTCGATTCGACTTCGGATTCCGATTTGATTCCGATTTCTCATTGGAGGCTTGCAAGCCTGCCGATTTCCGCCGATTCGACTTCTCCCGACTCGGCTGCCGATTTCCGGAGATCCGATTCTTTTCGATCGCCGATCCGACATACCGATTCGATTCTGGGTTCTCTTGTAAAATGGGAACGATGCCCAACAGCAGTTCCAGTTCATTTTGAACAAGACTCGCTGTCCGCCCCGCCGCGGCCTGTGTCCAGTTGAGACAAGCGGCCGCCTGTCCAACAGCGGCCGCTGGTGGCTTGGGACAACATTGGTTGTTGGGCATGGTGCCAATCTCTTCCGTCGCCCAAACGGACGAGAAAAATCCGTGCTCGGGAATGGGTCGACACCTCTGGCGGGCGCCCGCGCCCGAGAGCCAGTCCGGGGATAGGGGGGGGGGGATGGCGTCAACCCGCAGGGTAAAGACGAACGACATTCCAAGGTTTTCCTTGCGTCCTTCCCCCTTCGGCCCATCCTGGGCCGCTCTCGCTGGCTCGCGCCCCCGAAAGGCCCGTGCTTCCTTGCCGTGCGTCCTGAGTATACGGGTCGACTGTATACTCAGCGGGGAACGCGTCGACCCCCCCATCGCCCATTGATCGTCCGGCATGGGTCCCGGGAGCGAAGGATTGCAAAAAAACGAAGGATTGCAAAAAAAACCCTGGGTTTTTTTGCAATCCTGGGTTTTTTACAATCCTGTTTTTTTTGCAATCCTAGGTTTTTTTGTTTTTTTGCAATCCTTCGCGCATTCGCTGTCGAGGATGATCTGCTACGTATCGCCGA
This sequence comes from Prorocentrum cordatum, assembly GCA_963575745.1. Classification (NCBI taxonomy): domain Eukaryota; class Dinophyceae; order Prorocentrales; family Prorocentraceae; genus Prorocentrum; species Prorocentrum cordatum. Next base: position 358,549 of record CAUYUJ010003180.1, read on the forward strand.
TGGAGTGGCGAGGCCCCCCCCCCATCGAGCCCGTCGCCCCGCCCAAGCGTTGCCCCTTCAGCGGGGGCGCCCACGCCCGAGGCGCCCGCTTTCCCCAGGATCGTCAGGACGTATGCAGGACGCGCTTCGGCGATGCATCGGCGAGGCGGCTTGCTGTGGAGCCCGAAATCTGCACGCCGACGTCGCCGATGCACCGCCGATGCATTGGCGATGCGGCGCGATCCACCGACTTCATCTCTTCGGGCCTCATTCAGGAGCCCTCAAGCTCTGGCGTTGCTCAGACGCTTTCTGGCTCCAGGTCCCCCAGGGGCTAGGATGATGTCGTTTCGCGCATCACGGCGTGGGCCACGGCGGCTGGCCTTCTCCAAGAGGGGCGGCGATGGGGCGCGATGGCGCGAAGATAATCGCACATCGCGGGGCGCGGTGCGCGAAAGTGGGTGACGGTTCCTGGAGGCGTTCCGGCCTCGGGGTGCATGATCGCCCCGCCGAGAGCGTTCCGGGGGGTGCCCAGATCTTCACGAACGGCCGCCAGAGCCCCGGCTGGCAACCCGAAGGCCGAGTTTCTCTTATGCCTCATGGCTGCGACGAGGAGGCGAGGAGTCTTCAGCGGAAGGGAAAGTGCCGATGCCGCTGCCCTGCCATCGTTTTCGCTTTGTCGGGCCTCCTGCGCCCTCGCCACCACGGCCAGATTCGCCTCGAGCTTCTGATGACCCTGGCGACAACGGGTGTGATCAAAGGGGGTGGCGGGGCTGCTCACGTCATCACGATGTCATGATTCGCACCGACGCCGCCTGGGAATTCGGGCGTTTTCGCGAATATTACCAAACGACAGCAATACTATTTGGTTCTTGGTCTGAGCGCACCCGGGGGAGAGGTCTGGGGACCAGAAGATGCCAAGTCCACGTTGGAAATGGTCCGTGCGGAGTGTCCAGGCCCAGTCCGGGCTTGCTCCGTCCAGACGTCGTCCTTCTTGACGGGATGCGCATTCCGCACGGAGTAAGTCCGCACGGAGTGCTCGGTCTCTGCCCAGATTGAGCCCCTCCTGATTTCGCTCGTTAGCAAAGCATGGCAGCCTTGTAGACCCTCGCAGCTAATGTTTTTGGCGCGCGCACTCGCGCCGACTGGCGTGTAGTAATGGATGGGGCAGCGTCGATTAGCGTCGATGTAGTGTTGATAAGCGTAAAACAGGGCTAGGATCGGGATAAATCGCTCCAGAGCGTTCCGGAGCGCTCTCAGAGCGTTCCGGAACGCTCTGGAGCGGCCGCGGCGCCCAAGACATCCTCCAAACCCGCCGATTCTCAGAGATTTCGAGTTATCCCGATATTATCCCGATCTTCGCGTCGTTTTAAATTGATGGGGCAGCGTCGATTCGCGTCGATGCAGTGTCGACAAGCGTCGATATTCGCAAGAGCCACAACAAGGTGGTGTGGGAGGCTACCACCTCGGGAAGTGGGTGTGGGTGTGGTCAGGAATCGGCCTCCTACGACAAGCGTCGACTCGCAAGAGCCACAGCAAGGTGGTGTGGGAGGCTACCACCACGAGTTGCCGCAGAAGCCGCGGCACCGCCTGGCCACCCTGCGAGGCGCCCGCGGCGCCCGCGGAGCCGGCCGCGCCCGCAGCGCCCACGGCGCCCGCCGCCGCGCCCGCGGGGCCCGCTCCCGCCGCGAAGGCCGCGAGCTTCGCAGGCCTGGAGGTTGACACCAACACCAAGCTCAGCGGCGTTGCTCCACCGAGGGAAGGAAAATCCCGATCTCGGCGATGGTGGTGATATTCTGGCTTCCAAGGTGACCGAAATGTTACCACCAACACCAGATTCTAGGATCGTCCTGCACCCTGTGGAGGCAGCCCCGTGTCTTGGTGTTGGTGCTCATTTCCAGGCCTCCAACGGAGGGATTGGATGTGCAGCGGCGAGGGAAACAGGATCCTCAGAGACTGTCTGGATTCAGAGAAGGGAAAGGTTTCTAAAAAGGCGGAGCGCGCGAACGCCCGAAATTTCTTTCTAAAATGGACGGGCGCGCGAGCACCCGAGATCTCTTTCTAAAAAGGCGGAACGCACGAGTACCCGAGATTTCTTTCTAAAAAATCAGCGCGCGCAAAAACGACGCGAAGATCGGGACGAAATCGGATCGGGATAACTCGAAATCTCCGAGAATCGGCGGGTTTGGAGGAAGTATTGGGCGCCGCGGCCGCTCCAGAGCGTTCCGGAACGCTCTGAGAGCGCTCCGGAACGCTCCGGAGCGATTTATCCCGATCCTAGCCCTGTTTTAAGTGGCGAGGAATACAGGATCCTCAGAGACTGTTTGGGTTCGGAGAAGGGAGAGGTACCCATACCTCTACCCTTCGGCCGTTTTCCCCCTTTTGGGCCTCCTGGGAGGCCCTCGTCGCCACCGCTGGGATCGCCTGACAATCCTGGCCATCGCGCGCCCCAGGAGAGGTCTGGGGAGTAATCTGCTTAGCGGTATAGGTACTATTGGTCTCCCCACGGATGTAGCGGTATGAGTACCTTTGGTCTCCCCACGGATGTGAGCCTGTGGCGGCGACATTGGGATCAGCTTTTCCAGCCTGTGGACCGCATCTGGACCACACCTGGCCCTCCCTCATGCTTCTCCTCGCCCCTCCTGCTCCCCCTCCACCCTCCTCGTACCTCTCGGTCCTGGCTTGCCTGCAGGCCCCTCGGAGAGTGTTCTCCGTTGCAGCCAGCTGGGGGTCCGAGGTGGCCCCGCTCCGATTCCGGCGAGCATGCAGGGCGGGGGCTATAGGCTCGAGGCTCTGGCCTTCGGGGAGGCGCTTCTCTGCCTCCTCTGAGCCTGCGCGGGCCGTGTCGGGCCCCGAGGCGGTCGGAAGCAGGTCCGGGGTGAAAGACGGCGCCAGATGGGCCCCGGGAAGGGTCTCGTGGATGTGGCTTCGTCTCCCCTCCCGGCTTGCCTGCAGGGCCCGCCAGAGAGAGCGTTCGACTCGGATCACCACGGGGGGTATTGAGGGGGGGCAGGAGGGTTACAAGTGGATGCTAAGTGGACGCGGAGGCGTGTTGCACCTGACCGAACCTAGCGTATTAGTGGATTGGAAGAACTCTAAACGGCTTAGGTTGGCAATTCTCTGGGCTACGTGAAGGAAGAACGTGTTGGCGATTTGCACGACATGGTCTTAGAACAGATCTGACTGAAGCGGCATTGCTTCAACGCATCGGCTTTGATGTTCTATGTTCTAAGGACATGGTTATGATGTTTCGACCATTTGTTGGTCCTCCGAAAATTTCGTGGTAGGTCTATGTGAGTGCCGGGGCGGTCGGCCCCTGCAATTCGTTTTTTTAGGTTTGGGCCTCTGGAGGCTCTCGCCAGGCCCCGGGACCGGAAACAGAACCGTGCAGGATGAAAAGCTGATCCTGGGGAAACAACCAAACGTCGGATCTTTGGGATTTGTGCAGGCCCAGCAGATTCAGAGGAGGGCGAGTTGAGACAGCGGTCGTTGGCCTCCTGGGGGGCCCCCTCGTCGTCGCGGCCGGACGCAGCCCGGAAAGCTGGTGCGGGTGGACCTTTGGAGGGGTCTTGCATGGGATTGATTGTGTTTAGGAAGGGAAAAAACACACAGGCACAATTAATCGTCGATTCCCCGGAAAATGTCGAAAATATGGGAAATGGGGGGGAGGACAAAAACCCATAAAATATGGAAAAAAATGGGAATCTTTTTATTTGTGTGTATTTATTTGTGTGTCCTGGGGCCCCTTCATGTGTGTTGCCGATGTCGCAACGCCCTTTGCTGCGACAAGCGGGTCGGGGGCTGCTACAGGTGCCCCCGGCCCAAGGTGCTCCCAGCTTTTCCTTCCATTTCGGAGACACTGGGCCCTCTCGGCCTCGTTGGGGGCGCTCTGGAGGCCATGGGGGCCTCCTGGGAAATCCTGGGGGCACCTTGGGCCAGGGGCACTTCTAGCAACGCCCGAACGGGGTCGAGCAGACGGGTTCGGAGGACCGCTCCCAGTCACCGATGCAGCGCCCATGCATCGCCGATGCGGCCTGATGTGAGGCCCGATGCCGCGCATCCTTACTACGTGTTTCGACTGTACCCCCGATCTCTCCCTGTCCGATGTTGTCATTGTCTTGGTTTCGTCTTAGATACAGCGTATGCTTCGAGCCCAGTGTGTGTGTGAGAGAGAGAGAGTACCATACGTTAACGAGCCCACTGTGCAATGAGCCCGTTCAGATCCATACATCGATCGCATGCAGCCTGTGTCGGCCCTCCTTACGTCGCCTGCGTCGTGATGCAGACTTCCAGTGGGCAAACATGCGTCGGCACTGACACGTTCTGATGATCGTCGACCCTGGCCTTGCTTGTGTGGTCCTCCATTGGAGCCTCAGAGCGTCCCAACATTTCTTGCGGGTTGGGGATTTCGTCTGGGCGTCGTCGGGTTTGGTCGACATTTGAACGATAGCTGGACGACATCTGAACGAATGGGTGAGGAGGGGTGATCGAAATCTGGACGAAGTGCGGTCGACATCATGTCGATGACACGGCCGCGGAGGTCCACAGAGCTAACACACGTTCTGATGATCGTGGACCCTGGACGACGAGACGACCTGGCGTACGCCACCGCGTAAGGTGGGTCCGGGCCGACCAGACGGCCAGACGCGCTGGCGGCCCGCGTGCAGTCGGGGCGCTGAAGAAGGAACCCTTTTCGTTGGGGAGGGGCTCGGTGTTCCTTGATTGTTTTACAGTTCACTTTGGGTTTGCCATGGGAAATCGAAGTTTGACTTATGGGGATAAGGGGCCTCGCTCGTTATTTAGGGTTCCTGAGGTCAACGCCTCGACTATACGCCACCGCGCAAGGTCATCTCCGGATGCTCGGTCTCCATCCCGACGTACCCCGTCTGGATGTAGCCTCTCCCGATGGGAAGCGAAGTCCGTGCGGAGTAGGTCCATACGGAGTGCTCGGTTTCCGACTCAGCCTCTCCTGCGATCGCGCGAAAGACCAGTCTCTGTCGTCGCTCACAGGGTGCTTCACCATAAAAAGGGTGGTGGACTGATTTTTGTTGGGGGTCTGATTTGGGCTGCCTTGGAGGGCTCCAGTGGGGTCTGGGCAAAATGCCCCCCTCTCATTGCTGGTCTTGGGGGGGTCAAAACCTGCTCGGAGGAGGAGGAGGTGGAGGAGGAGGAGGAGGGGGAGGAGGAGGAGGAGGAGGAGGAGGAGGAGGAGGGGAGGAGGAGGGGGAGGAGGAGGAGGAGGAGGAGGAGAGGAGGAGGAGGAGGAGGAGGAGGAGGGGAGGAGGAGGAGAAGGGGAGGGAGGAGGAGAAGGGAGGGAGGAGGAGGCGGAGGCGAGAGAGAGGAGAGGAGGAGGAGGAGGAGGAGAGGAGGAGGAGGGAGGAGGAGGAGGAGGAGGAGGAGGAGGAGGGAGAGGAGAGGAGGAGGAGGAGGGGAGGAGGAGAGGAGGAGGAGGAGGAGGAGGGGAGGAGTGAGGAGGAGGAGGAGGAGGAGGAGGAGAGGAGGAGGAGGAGGAGGAGGAGGAGGAGGAGGGGAGAAGAGGAGGAGGAGGAGGAGGAGGAGGAGGAGGAGGAGGAGGGAAGAGGAGGAGAGGAGGAGGGAGGAGGGAGGAGGAGGGAGGAGGAGGAGGAGGAGGGGGAGGCGACCGGGGGGGAGGAGGAGGGAGGAGCGGAGGAGGAGGGGGAGGAGGGAGGAGGAGGAGGGAGGAGGAGAAGGAGGAGGAGGAGGAGGAGGAGGAGGACGAGGAGGAGGACGAGACGAGGACGAGGACGAGGACGAGGACGAGACGAGGAGGAGGAGGAGGATGAGGAGGAGGAGGAGGAGGAGGAGGGAGGAGGAGGAGGGAGGAGGGAGGAGGGAGGAGGGAGAGGGAGGAGGGAGGAGGGAGGAGGGAGGAGGGAGGAGGGAGGAGGGAGGAGGAGGAGGGAGGAGGAGGAGGGAGGAGGAGGGAGGAGGGAGGAGGGGAGGGAGAGGAGGGAGAGGAGGGAGGGAGGGAGGAGGGAGGAGGAGGAGGGAGAGGAGGGAGGAGGGAGGAGAGGAGGAAGGAGGAGGAGGAGGAGGAGGGAGGAGGAGGGAGGAGGGAGGAGGAGGAGGAGGAGGAGGAGGATGAGGAGGAGGATTGAGACTTCTGTTTCCTCGATTGTGCCATGTGGGCCAAGTTGGCCGAACATTGGTTTTGAATTGGTTTTGAATTGGTTCAGCTTTCACAGAAAAATCTACCCACATTTTCTGGTAGAGAATTGTGCAATGCAACAACCAAAGCAGCCTCGAGGGTCCCAGAAGCGTATGACACTAACAGTATCCAACAACGTGGTGTGAACAGAAGAACAAGCAATAACAACAAGCATTTGCAATGCACAACGCCAGTGGTCAAACCTATGTGGGATATCAGCATAAACAGTAACACTAGGCATGCGCAGCAGGGATAAATAACATAAACAGTAAACAGGGATAATCTAAACAGTACCTGTGGTATATCAACATAAACAGTAACAGTAACTGTAAACATAAACAGCAACACGAACAGCAACATAAAGCTATAGGGATAACAGTCGAGATCGACAGGTATCGTGCACGGCTGGCCCCTGGAGCGCCCCTGGACCCCATGCCACTGTTTCGAGCCATTTTGGCCTGCAGCATTTCCTTCCCCATCCAATTCTCCACCGATGGATTTTCTTTCTGCCTGGGCGGGGGAGGCAATCGATGTCGAGGATGACCCGCCTCCCCCGCCGAATGCCAGACAGATTATGAGAAGACTGTTCGTCAGTGCGTTGAAACATGAACTTGTTCCGACATTGCCTGTGTTGAGGGCGCCTGAGCCGATCATGAATTGTCCAACGCCAGAGGTGGATGCTGATATGCACGTTGTTGCCCCTGCAATCGGGGACCTGCCAGCTGCTGATATTGTGCCAGCTGCTGATATGGTGCCAGCTGCTGATATTGTGCCAGCTGCTGATATTGTACCAGAAATTGCGCCCCCCCCACCTGATATAGAGCCCGGCCGTGATGATGATGTGGCGGCTCAGGCTGTCGCCATTATTCCCGACAGAGTGTGTGACGTGGGCCAGCTGTGGGATAATGTGATAAGGCGTTCCCGATCATTGTTAATATTGTCCTGCAGTTCGGGGAAGCAGCGCGAACGTCCAGTGCTGCGTCCCGTGTATATGATCACCTCGTCGCTCGTGATAATGTTCTGTTGACCACAAAGACGCTCACAGAAAATGCACGACAATGTAACACAACCATCAACATGATGGGTACTCGGGCTCAGTTGACTGCGTGTCTCTCGTGGCTCGCACACGTGTATGCGTTCAGACATTCCCTTGCTAAGCCCATTCGTGATGTCAAAGACGGTGATGGCACGTTGCAGACACTGTATACATTCCGCCGCTCAGATGAAACGCCTTTGAAAATGACGATATCTTCTTGGCTGCGCCAATCCCGCCGCCGTGCCAGCCCAGATGTCTCGGAGGCCTTTGCGGGAGCAAACGCGGGTGTCCTAGCCTTTGGCAAGTTCCCTCTTAGGGGTTGGTGGTGGTGTTGGCGGTGGTGGCCCCGTTGATGATGACGATGATGGTGACATATGATGAGGGCCCACCAAAGGAGTTTAACAATGGAGGTTTCGCCTAAACACCCCCCTCGTCATTGACGCCATAACCATTTACATCATGAATGCGGAATGTGCCATATGCATTGGTTCGAACCCTTGTCAAAATCAAGTTTCCTCCTCCTCCTTCCTCCTCCTCCTCTTCATCCCTCTTCGTCCTGACCACCGCCGTCTTCGGCCCGAACGGCAGGGGCGTCACGCATGGCGGTTGCAGCGTTTGCCCCGCGGGAAGTTGCTACCATTACCGCCAGAATGAATTTCATTGTCATCGCGACCACCATCGTCATCCGCCGCGTCGTGTTCATCCGATCCGACGCGTCAGAGGTATCACCTCCGACGCTTCCGAGAAATCAAAACGAGAAGTGTCGCATGTGATGGGTTGCCTTTCTTCCTTTCCCTTCCCTCCGCCTCCTGGCCATCATCATTGCCGCGTTCCCAACCGAGAACGGCCAAAAAAAACATACGTGAGACTTTTTCGGCGTTCGCCCCGAAACCACCATCGCCATTGCCGCTGTCGTCGTCCGCGCCGCCATTGCTTGCTCAGCAAAACGCACAAGAACAAGACGTGACGCTTACTTAAACGTCACGATGTGACATCACCACCGCTATCCTCAGTCGTCTTGGGTTCTTTTGTAAAAAGGGGGCCGGAGGGCAGCCGATATCGATTTGAACGCGCGCATGAAAACTGACGTTTGCGCGCTCCCCTGTTCCTGGAATGTTTCAAGCAGGGGCCCGTCATGCGTGTAATCCCGAGTATTAGGCAGCCGATTTCAACAGTGTGTTCCCGAGGGTGTCTCAAGCGAAACGCTCATTTAGCATGCGGGCGTTTTACGGCACGGCTGGAAACTTGGTGCTTCGGCGAGGGTGTCTCAGGCGAAACGCCCATGCTTCGCGGGGCCACAAGAACGCAGCCCTGCGCTACAAGAGGGGTGGTTGTGGTCTCTGGAAGGCTACAACAACAGGCAGCCAAACAGCACTTTACATTCTAACGCGCCTCACTGTGCTCTTGTGCGCGGTGGCGGATCCGACACGGACACTCTTTATGGTTTGCCTGCCGCTGTGATCGATCAGGTAGCGGCAGCTTTTTTTGGTGATGTAGAGAGGAGTTCAGGCGTTGCGAAAGTGTATCAGACTGAGGTCACAGTTGCAGCCCTCGTCGAGCTCAAAGGTTGTTGGCGATTGTTTTCACGGTGCATGCCCGTTCCGACGCAATCCCTTGGCAGGGGAACGGCCGAAGTGTATTTCCAAGCAGAATGCATTGTTGATCAGGTGTTGGGCATCGGTGACTTGTCTCGGGAGTTCTTGAGGCGCCACAATGTGTGCGCAACGGATCGTGAAGGCGCCATGGCTAAAGCACGACGGGCAAAACTACATGCCATCAGGACTCTTGACTCCGCTGCCGCAGAGACCATCACCCCATGCTGTGTACACATTCAATCAAGCAACCGTGAATCATCATTCGATGCTGAAGGGCGCGTGGGTAACCTCATCTACAAGCGTGTTCAGAGCTTGAGTTTGGGGAACCATCGACGGTTGTTGAAGACAGCATTGAGGCAGACACTTGCGGATTTACCAGAGGACAGAAGTGCACCTCCCCTTGGCGCGAGATCCACGAATTTGAAGCACATGGCGCACATCCTGCCCGACACGGCCGAGAACAGCGAGAGGCGAACACAGCTTCTCATCCATTTTCCTGGCACGCGGGGTGAAGGACGGCTCAAATGGCACCGATGGGCGTCAGAAGGCGATGTTGAAACAAAGGTTCGCGCACTTGGGCCTGCAGTCAACGCTTTGGTCGCCGCAGGGCCTCCCCCGTTCCCAGGCAGATCTTGGACAAAAGCTGAGCTCGCTCCTCGGTGGATCGCGCTTTTATTGGTGATCGGGGTGTTTCGCGATGCTTACCAACGCTTCATGGCCTTGGTTGGGCATGCTGTCCCCCGAGCCGCCATAGGTGATGACGGCGGCATCGCTCCAGGAGCTGGCGACGGCCTGGCGCTGCCCATTGCTGACGTTGGAGCCCTGGACGACAGGATGGCCGTGGAGGGCTTGCCAGGTGGACTACCCGACCTCGGGGACGCCGGCGGCGACGTGGGAGACCCAGGTGGCGACGACGGCGCAGCAGACGGCATTGGTGGCGATGCAAAACAACGGGCGAAGAACTCGCTCGACGAACAAAAGCAGGAGCAGCACCGCTACAGAACTGCAACGGTCATCTGGCTTCTGTCTGGGAGTGCGTTATCAGATTGCCTATTGTTCAGCATTTGCATATGGCCCCATGACATTGCCATGCAACGCAGCTTGTGGGTCGCAGGCAAGGGGTACGACAAAGCCCAGCGACTCAAGTGCAGCAAAATTCGGAGGCCAGCATCATGTGACAGCGACGCGATGGGGTGTCAGAGTGGCGGCGCTGATGACTATGTTTCTCGTTCGGGGCAGCGCTCTTTTCGTTTGGTCGACGCCTACGAGCGCAGCGTTGAAAATGAGTTCAGCAATAATGTGAAGCAGCTTCGGCAATCCGACCCTTGGGACGCCATGCCATTCCCTTCTCTGACACTGTCGTTGCGGACGCGTATATTTGTTACTTTGTCCCGCAGTGGAGCTCTCATCCACAAGCTGGCCGACCACAAGAGCAACTACCCTTATAAGTGCATTGCTGTTGTATCGCATCCTGAGCTCGAGGACGATATCATCGCGGACGCAGCCTGCCCCAGGCGCCTCGACCGCGGCACTCGAGCATGGTTCGATTACTGGGGCGGCGACATCGCGAAGCCAGAGGCCAAGATCGACCTGCTGGCGATAGCGATCCACGGGGGGAACGAGGCGGTGGGCATCGAGTGGCGGCGCCAGCGTTGCCGCAGGTTCATGCACAGCCGATCGGTCCAGGCAAGGAGTGTGGACATGCGTGGTTTGAATACGTGGTGGATCTTCGACCGCCTGCAGGAGGAGGCTCGCAGCTGGCGGGAGCCTGCCGTCCGTCCAGGTGCCCCGCCGATGCCTGAGCCCGCCAGCGGGGGCAACAAGCGCCAGCGGCGGCACAGCAGCTGGGACGCATTTCGAGCGGAGGCTGCGGCGGGACTGGAGTCTCAAGGTGCTCGCCGATTCAGGTAGCCGCCACAGGTCAACACATCTCAGTATTAAATCAGCGGAGGAGGACGGAGGAGCAGGAGGAATGCCATATGAGAGCGCAGGAGGAGGAGGGGGTTGATGACAGCAAAGCGTTTGAGGTCTGAAGGAGGGGGAGGAGAAGATGAGTGATCGGATGGGTTTGATGGAAATTGGAAGGGGATGCAGTGTGAGGCGAGGGGGCAGGTATCCCTGGGAGGTGGCACTTGCGCCGCAGATGGTGCCACAGTGCATGCATTATGTTCTTTTTTTTTTTTTCCCCCACGGCCTGGGTCGGCAATTTTGTCGGATATCCACGGGTGAGAAACGTGTTTTGGAAAGCTGCGTGGGGGGAGTAGGGTGTAGCAGCGCCAGTGGCGTGGCAATGAGGGTGTGCACATCGATATGTATTCGCGTGCGTGTGGTCCGCTGAAGTCTCCATTGGGGTTTCGAGGGTTCCTGATGTGGCTGTGGCGGGTGCCTGAGTCGTTGCGCGTTGGGCATTATTCGCGACGGAAAGGCTAAGCTTGGTAAAACTGGTGCCGACGTCCCTACCGCCGCTGAGCTCTCTCAGAGATACCGTGGGTTGTCTGTTGATGAGCGGCTCCGTTATGCCAAGATGGCCCGCGAAGCAGATGGCGCTTATGTTGCTGGCAACCCCCACCCATTTGGCCCGAATGCTCGGTCAGTGAGGTCACAGGCGTCTTCGAGCCAGCTGTCGGTTATGCCAGCCGCGCGGCAACGATCGTTGAGCGAGACCGCATGTGATTGCCATCCCTCGGAAGCCCTGCAGCTCATCAGCGAGCACCGTGCGGACCGCAAGAGGTCCCTCCATTGTTCCATGTTGGCCGAGCGTGAGGAAGCAACCGTACTGGATGATACCGAGTACGAGCCTGGTGGGCCTGTAGATACCACACTGTCAGTCTTCAGAGGCGCTGCTCCAGACGACCTTACGTCTCCTGCATCCCGTGTGTGGAATGGTTCCTACGATTTTGTGAACGCCAACTTCGCGCACCTCAGGGCTCGCTTTGCTGGTTGGCGTGATGTGGTCAAGCGACTTGTCTCACTCAGCTCCAGAGGTGCTCGACAGGACGATGTGGGGAGGTTCCACGGCGCATGTCACTGAGTATTTCGAGAGCTTTCAAGCACCATCCAGCACAAAGACGTCGTGGGCGTGACGGGTAAGAAAGCTGCACTGCCTGATTCGAAGGCTGAGTTCTTATGTCTTTTTGCCAATCGATGTCTATGCAGTCGCCGTGGTAGACTGGCAGTGGCCGTCTTGAACGGCATCCACAAGTGCATGAAAGATGCACATCGGTCGAAGGAGTTGCGGCTGCAGTTGGTGCGATCCGAGATAGTGGTTCTCCTGTGTGCTTGGCCTGAAGTACGTGATGGTGGTGGCAAGCTGGCGGCCCTCGACCCAGGCGCCATCCCGTCGGAGTGCTTGTGGGTCCACGTGGCGCACGTGTTGCAGAAGCCGTGGGAGGTGATCCACCTTGCAAGTCACATCAACCCACATACTTAATCATTCAAACGCTTGTGTGTTGGGCCCGTTCTTGTCAGAGCAGGGGTCTGGGTGTGAGTGGGCGTGGGCACGATGATTCCGCAACTGTGGGGCTATGAATGCGAGTTGGTTTGATTGCGGAACCGGAACGGACTCCAGGGGTTGTTCGGCCTTGAGTGAGTCTGACAACAAGCCAACCCAGTTATAGTGTAAGTCGGCGCTGGCGGGCCTGAGCTCGAGCAGGTCTGGACGCGCAGTGATCAAATTCAGAAGAGCATCAGCGCTGGGGAGTCTGAGCGTGAGTGAGCATACAGTCGCTAAGTCACGGGTGGTGTGCCTACATTGGGCAGTCTGGAGGGGCCCGTCTAGATACGAGCTCTCTTGGGGGCCATCTTGGCGGTCAGTCTAGGGCGGTCAGTCTGGGGGGGTCGCTCGGGGCCTTCTGTGGGGGGGATCTTGGAGGGCCTGTCTTTGTCATAGGGGGTATTGCCACGCTTCCCAGACACATGTGTACCAATAGGCTCTGGTGGCTACTAAGGGGCCTCATTGCGTCGCAAGCTTTGGAGGTTCTCCGTATTCGGGAGGGCGTCTAGAGGGCGTAGCTTCTAAGGGTGGTTCGTGGATATGTTCTGGTGCAGATATCATTTGAGTTCACCGTCTCGCTGGCGTCGGCAAGCCACTGTCAAAATTAGCATGTGTATTTCTGCATTGATTCACGCCCGACTGTGATTCTCATCCGACTGCGGGTCACATCTGATTTCGTTTTCGAGTCTGACTGTGCGGAGGCGGCTTGCGCCTTGCATTTCACACACGATTGCGTTTTTCATGTCGCGTTGCGTCCAGATCCGAGGGTTCTTTACAACCGAATGTTTCACAAAATATTGGGCGCTGCATCCGACTGAGATTTGCTTCAGACTGTGTTTGGCAGTTTGGAGTCATGCTTGTTACTGTCAGTTTGCTATGTTGTCTGTGATAGAGAAGGGGCTTTGCCCAACCAGACCTTGACTCGCCACCGTCTTGGGTAAGTTCGCGCCTTGGGCGGCGACGGTAACGATGCCGACGGCGGTGTCTCGGGCGTCTTAGGCTTGAGGGGCATCTTGGGTATCAGGTGTATCTTGGGTGTGTTGTGGGTCGTGATCGTCTTGGGCCGTTGTTCTTGTTGGGTGTCATGGTTGTTGGAAGTGGTCGTGTGTATCTCGGGCAGGTTTGGTGCCTCGGGTGCCTTTTGTGTCTAGGGGGCCTCGGGTTTCTAGGGGCAACTGGGTCGTCTGAGTGTCTTTGGTGTCTTGGGCACCGCAAGGGTTTTTGGGTACCTCTGGCATCGGTTGTGTCTTGTGCATTTTGAGCGTCAAGGCCTCTGGTGTGCCAAATGCGTCTTGGCTACATCGGTTGCGCGGTACCTTCGGTGCCTATTCTGTCTTGGATTTCCCTGGCATCTTGGGCATATGCGCGAGAGATTCGGCATGCTGGGTATCTTGGGCGTCGTGGGTATTTTTTGTTGTTTTTTTGGGGTCCTGGGGTTCTTCGGCGCCTCTGGCTTCCGCAGTAACTCCTGGGGCCTGGGGGTCGTAGGCCTCTTGAGTATCCTGGGTGTCGTGTACACATGGTGTCTTTGTGGTCTGTGGTATCTCCAATGCCGTTGGTGGTCTTGGGTCTTGGTCGTCTTGGGGGTCTGTGGTGTCTTGGGCTTCGTCGGGGCCGTGGGGGTCTTGGAGAGTCTCGGGGTGCCTGGGGAGTGTTGGGCCCTCGGGTGTCTTCTGGGTTTGGTGTGTCTTGGTGGTCCTGGGGGTGGGTGGGCTGGGGGTTGTCTTTTGGTTCGTGGAGCGTTCGGTGTCGTGGGTGCCTGGTGGCGCGTGGGGTGTCTTGGGCCTCGTGGAAGTCTTTGTGATAGTGGATATGCTGGGGGGTTTCGGGATCTGCGGGGTACTTGACCTCTTGGTGGTCTTTGGGGTATTGGACGTTTGAGGGGTCGGGCCGTTTTGGGTGCCCTGGGGGTCTTGGGTGTCTTGAGGGCGTTGGATCGTTGGGGGGTCTTGGGGGTCTTGGTGGTCTTGGGTCGTCTGGGTGCGCTTGGGCGCCTTGTGCGTCGTGGGTGTCTTGGGCGCCTCGGTGACTTAGGATGTCTTGGGCCTCTTGGAGTCTTGAGGGTCTTGGGGGTCCTGGGGGTCGTTGGGGAGGGCCTGGAGCTTCCACGGTGGCCTTCGGCTTGCTGGGGGGGGGGCTTGGGCCTTCGTCATGGGGCCCCGGGCCTTCTTCAGGTGACATTGGGCTTGTACAAGGGACCTGCGGCTTCAATTGGCCGATGGACCTTAGGTTTCCGTCAGGTGGTGTTGGGCCACTTTTGTGGGTGTGTCTCCATGCGTGTTGCCTTGGCCATACACACGGAGATGTGCTTGGGTATTTGAGGAAGGGGTTTCGTGAAAGGTCGTTTGGCCGCCTCGGCGACACAAAAGTCGCACCCTTCCTCCCTTCTCCTCCGCAGTTGCGCGCGCTGGCAGCACCAAGGGGCTGCCTATGCGGTCTCCCAGTGCGTTTCAATGTGTTGGGCGTCTTGGGTGTCACTGTTGCCTTGGGCGTTTCGGGCCACCATCGGGTGTCGTGAGTGTCGTGGGCATCTTGGGCGTCGTGGGGGTGGTCTTGGGCCATATTGTGGGTCTTGAGTGCCGTTGGTGTCTTGGGGGTCTTGGTTGGTCTTGGGGGGTCTTGGGGTGCCATAGGTGTCTTAGGGTGGTCTCGGGGGCATTGGGGGGCTTGGGCCTTGGGGCCCTTTGGTGTCTTTGGGCGTTTGGGGCGTTTACGATGTATTGGGCCTCTTGGAATATTGGGGTGTCTTGGGGGTCTTGGGGGGGTCTTCTTCAGATGGCCTTAGGGGGTCTTGGGGTCTTGGGGGTCTTGGGGGGTCTAGGGGGTATTGGGCCGTCGTAGGGTGGGTATGCGGGGTCGTGGTGGTCGTTTGGGGACTTGGTGGGCTTGTGGGTTCTTGGGGGGGTCTTGGGGGTCGTGGGTCCCTGTGGGGTCTTTGTGTGCTTGGGGCCTTTAGGGGATCTTGGGCCCTTTAGAATATGTTGGGTCTTGGGGGCCGTCTTGGGGGGGTCTTGGGGATCGTAAGGTCTTGGGGGTCTGTGCCTTCGGAGGTCTTGGTCTTTGGGGTGTTATCATCGGGGCCTTGGGCGTCTCGGATCGCGGGATCGTGGGGGTCGTAGGGCGTCTTGGGGGTATGTGAGGTTCGTTGGGGGTCTTCTTGGGCCTTGGGCCGCTTGGGCGTCTTGGGGTCTTAAGGGTAGTGAGGGTCTTTGGGGTGCCTTGGGGCGGCTTGATGGTCTTAGGGTGCCTTGGGCGTTTCGGACCACCATCGGGTGTCGTGAGTGGCGTGGGCCTCTTGGGCGTCGCGGGAGGTCTTGAAGGTCTCGGGGGTCTTGGCGGTCTTGGCGGTCGGGGGTCTTGGGGGGCTCTTGGGGTGCCTGTGACAGGCTGTGGGGTCTGGGGGGCCTTGGGTGTCTTTGGGGGTCTTGGGTGCCTGGGTCCTTTTGAGGTCTGTGGGCTTTTGGTGCCTTTAGGGTGTTGGACTCCTTGAAGTAGTGGGGTCTTGGGTGGTCTCGGGGTCTTGGGGGTCTTGAGTCCTGAGGTCCTTGGGGGTCTTGGGCCATCGTCGGGTGCTTGGCGACGGTCTTGGGGGGTCGGTCTTGGGGTGTCGTGGGGGGTCGTGGGGGTCTTGGGGGTCTTGCTGGGCCTTGGGGGTCTTGAAAGGTCTTGGGGGTCTTGGGCCCCTTTGGGGTCTGGTGGTGTTTGGTGCCTTTAGGGGTTCTTGGGCCTAGGTCTTGGCAAGGGTCTTGGGGTCTTGGGGGTCGTGAGTGTCTTGGGTGTCTTGGGCCAAGGTCTTGGGCGTCTTGGCAAGGGTGGTCTTGGGGGTCTTGGGGATCATCGGGTGCCATCGGGGTCTTGGGGTTCTTGGGCCTCGAAGTCTTGGGTGTCGTGGGTGTAGTATGGGGTCGTTGGGGGTATTGGGCATTGGGTGTCGTGGGTCCCTTTGGGGTCTTGGGGGTCTTGGTGGTCTTGGGCTTGGGTGGTCTTGGGGGTGTGGGGTGTCTTGGGGGTCGTGGGAAGCTTTGGGGGTCACAGGAGGTCTTGCGGGTCTCGGGTCGCGTTTAGTGGCGTTGGGCGTTTGGGGCCCTTAGGGTGCCTTGGGCCTCTTGAAGTTTTGGGGGTCTTGGGGCGGTCTTGGGTGTATTGGTGGTCTTGGGGTCGTGGGCCAAGGGCCAAGGGTGCCTTTGGGTGTCAGAGTCTGGGGTGCCTTGGGGGGGGGGGGGGTCGTGGGGGTCTTGGGGGTCTTGGGGTGTCTTGGGGGTCTGGGGGCCTTGGGGGTCTTGGGTCCCTTTGGGGTCTTTGGGCGTTGAAGACCGTTAGGGGTTGGGCCTCTTGGGCCTCTTGGAGTCGTGTGAGTCTTGGGGGTCGCGGGGTTCTTGAGGGCCTTGGGGGTCTTTGGGGTCTTCGGGTGTCTTGGCGACGGTCTTGTGGGTATCGGGGGTATTGGGCCGTGGGGGGCCTCGGGGGTCATGGGGGTCTTGCGGCGGTGCCTTGGGGAGGGGGAGGGGGGTTGAGGGATCGTGGGGTCTTGGGGGTCTTGGGGGTCTTGAGTCCCAACAAACGGGGGGGGGGGGGGGGGGGGGGGGGGCGGGGCGGGGGGGGGGGGGGGGGGGGGGGGGGGGGGGGGGGGGGGGGGGGGGGGGAAGGGGGGCGCAGGGGGGGGGGGGGGGGGGGGGTGTCCCCCCCCACCCCCCCCCAGGGGCCCGTCCCTTTGGTGTCTGTGGTTGTTTGGGGCCTTTATTATATTGGTCTTGTGCATGTTGGGGTCTTGGGGGTCTTGGATGGTCTAGGGGGTCCTGGGTGTCTTGGGCCAAGCGGGTCTTGGGGGTCTTGGGTCTTGGGGGTATTGGGGGTCTTGGGGTACCTTCGGGTGCCATCGAGTTCCTGGGTGGCTCGGGTCTCGGGGTCCTGTGTGCCTTGCGTGTCTTTGGGTGTAGTTGGGGTGATTGGGCCAGCCCCCGCGCCCCCCTTATGGCATACCACCGCCCTCCAATCGGAAGGCAAGGATGGACCCCCCCCCCTCTGCCCGCCTTCCGCCGGGAAGGCGAGCGGAAGGACCGAGTGGGGCAGGGCCCTACTGGCGGCAGAGGCCCATTGCCGGTCGGGCCGCGGGGTGACGAACAGAGCGCGCCCAGATAGCAGCCCTGCCCATGCTCTGAGGGGGGGCGCCCCCCCGCGACAATCGGACTTACATGACTTGCTGTTTGCCTTGGCCTCCTATTGCGCCCAAAGGGGGGAAGGGCGGGGAGGGGGTCCAAGACGGCTCTGGAGACGCCGTCCGAGACGACCAAACGACCCGTCAAGGATTTTCGTTCCCGAAAGCCCAACAAGAATAACCAAACGGACCTCCAAGACGCACTGGGTCCTGAGGGGGGACCAACGCCCAGACGATGGCCCAAGACCACCTAGACGGGCTCAGGACAACCTGTGCGAACAACAAGACTCCCCAAAGGAAATACAGCGGGGCTCCCTAACGAAGGCCCAAGACCCAGAAGCCCAAGACGCCCTAAGGAGTCCAAACCCAAACCACTCCAAGGCCCCCCCCAAGAGGCACAATACCCACAAAACCCACGACCCCTGCGACCCCCAAGACCCCCCTCCTTACGGTCATTGCGCCCGAGGGCGCCTCGCGGTGGTGGAGCCTCGACTCCCCTTTGTTGTTTGTTCGTTCGGTTTCGCGCGTTCTGAGAATTTCGATTGTGAACCAAGCCGAGGCGACGAGGGAGACATTGACCCTGGGGGCAGACGAAACAAAGATCGCCCCCTTCTTCCCCTCTCCTCCACATCGTTGGCAGCACCAAGGAGCGGCCTTCGCGGTGTCTCCGATGTCTTTCGGTGTCTTGGGTGTCTCGGGCGTCTCGGGTGCATTGGGCGTTTCGGGCTACCGTCGGGTGTCTTGGGTGTTGGGCCCCTTGGGCCTATTGGGCGTCGTCGTGGGGTGCTCTTGGGGGTATTGGGTGTCTTGGGGATCTTGGGGGTCTTTGATGTATTGAGGGGTCGCGGGGGTCTTGGGGGGTCTTGGCTTGGGTGGTCTTGGGGGTCTTGAGGTGTATTGGGGGGCTTGGGGGGTCTTGGGGGTCTTGGGGGTCTTGGGTCATTTTGGTGTCTTTGGGCGTTTGGGACCTTTAGGCGATCTTGGACCTCTTGGGGTCTTGGGGGTCTCGGGTGGGGTCTTGAGGGTCTTGGGGGTGTTGGAGGGTCGCGTGGGCCGTTATTTTGGGTCTTGGGGGGTATTGGGGTGCATTTGGGGTCTTGGGGGTCCTTGAGTGTCTTGGGGGTGTTGGGGTGTCTTTTGGGGTTGGGTCTTGGGGGTCTTGGGGGTTCGTGGGGGTTCTTGGGGGTCTTGGGCCTTGGGGTTCTTGGGTGTCGCGGGGGGGGCCTTGGGGCCGTTTGGGCCTTTGCTTCGGAAACGAAACGCGTGAGGGGTGCGCCAGCATCGGGCAGGGGGGCGCATGCGAACGCCGCCGTTGGGGAGCACCATTTGCATGTGAGAGCTACGCCACAGCCGCTCCTTGGGAACAGGTGCTTGCCCACCTTGCAGGCGCAACTGTTGTTGCAGGCCTTGCGATTCGAATTCTTTCTTTGCAATGTCGCATGGTGCATTTCTGATGACAAGGCACTGTTTGGGAAAAGGGCAGTGCGTCGCCGAACCGAGAGCACGTGCTATAGTTAGGAGACGCGCGTCAACACAACGTGTCACAATAACATGAGCATGCCGGTAATACATAATCGGTTAGGTGGCCCACGCATGGGCATCACTGTCGTGCTAAGGAGATGGTCTGCGCCTGTTCCAAGAAAGCACAACCAGCTGCTTTCGAACAGCAGTCCTCGTTCTCCCCACCCCCCTCCAGACGCACAAGGGGCCCAACGGTAGCGACCTGGCAGCGTATTCCAGCCATCTTGTGGTATTGGGTTCTTTCTTGAAAGGCAGCGCGTTGCACGATTGCTCGTTGCCCCACCCTACCACCACCACCGTTTTGAATTGATCCCGACCATCCTGTGGTGTTGGGTCCTCGTTTTGAAGAGCCGTTCCCCCGCGTCCCGTCCTCTTTCTTCTCCCCCTCCTCCTCCCTCCCCCCCCCCACCCCCTCCCCCCCCACCCCACCCCCCCCCCCCCCCCCCCCCCCCCCCCCCCCCCTCCTCCAATCGACGGCATCGCCACCATCATCAGCATCGCCCCTCACACGTTTCGTAGCCCCATAGCCACGATACGCGTGAAGGACATACCGACATGGGTGGCGGTCCCGAGTGCACACGCTGCCACTGAGGCCTTCGGTGGAGCTCCTTATGGGGCCACAGAGAGTGTGAGAAGTGTGCCGAAATGGGCGGCGGCCCTGCATGCAAGCGCTGCCACTGGTGCCTTCGGTGGGGCTCCCTATGGGGCCACGAAACATGTGAGGGGTGTGCCGAAATGGGTGGCGGTCCCGCATGCAAGCGCTGCCAGTTGAGCCTTCGGTGGAGCCCCTTATAGGGCCACGAAACGCGTTAGGTGTGTGCCGAAATGAGCGGCGGTCCCTCATGCAAGCGCTGCCACTGGAGCCTTCGGTGGAGCCCCTTATAAGGTCACGAGGCGCGTGCGATGTGTGCCGAAATGGGTGATAGTCAGCAAACGCTGCCACTTGGGCCTTCGGTGGGGTTTCCGATGGGTCCACGAAACGTGTGAAGGGTGTGCCGAAGTGGGTGGCGGTCCCGCATGCAAATGCTGCCACTTGAGCCTTCGGTGGAATTCCATGTGGGGCCACGAAACGTGTGAGGGGTGTGCCGAAATGAGTGGCAGCCCCGCATGTTAACGCCGCCACTGGGGCCTTCGGTGGGGCTCCCCATGGGGCCACGAAACGTGTGAGATGTGTGCCGAAATGGGCGACTGCCCCGCATGCCAACGCTGCCACTGGGGCCTTCGGTGGAGCTCCCTATGGGGCCATGAAACGCGTGATGGGTGTGCCGAGATGGGCGGCGGCCCCGCATGTCAGCACGGCCATTGGAGCATTCGGTGGGGCTCCCTATGAGGCCACGACACGTGTGAATGGCGTGTCGAAGTGGGCGGCGGTCCCGCATGTCAGCGCCGCCACGGGCGCCTTCCCTATGGGGCCACGGAACGCGTGAGAGGTGTGCCGATATGGACGGCGGCCCCGCATGCCACCGCTGCCACTGGAACCTTCGGTGGAGCTGCCTATGATGTCCCAAAACGCGCGAGGGGTGTGCCGAAACGGGCGGTGGTCCCGCACGTCAACTTTGCCACAGGGGCCGTCGGTGGAGCTCCCTATATAGCCACGCAATGTATGGGGTGTGTGCCGAAATTTGCGGCGGTCCCGCATGTCAGCGCTGCCAATGGAGCCTTCGGTGGAACTGCCTGCGGGGCCACGAAACGTGTCAAGGTGTGCTGAAACGGGCGGCGGTCCCGCATGTCAACGCTGCCACCGGGGCCTTCGGTGGAGCTTCCTATGGGAGCACGAAACGCGTGGGGTGTGTGCCGAAATGGGCGGCGGTCCCGCATATCAACGCAACCATTGGGGCCTTCGGTGGGGCTCCCCCATGGGCACACGAAACGCGTGAGGGGTGTGCCGAGATGGGCGGCGGTCCCGCATGCCAGCGTTGCCGCGCGGGCCTTCGGTGGAGCTCCCTATGTGGCCACGCAGCGCACGCGGGGTGTGCCGAAATGGGCGGCGGCCCCGCATGTCAACGCTGTCATTGGAGCCTTCGATGTCGCTCCCCATGGGCCATGACACGCGTGAGGGGCGTGCCGAAAAGGCAGGCGGTCCTTCAAACGTTGCCACTGGGGCCTTCGGTGGAGCTCCCTATGGGGCCACGAAGCGAGGGGTGTGCCGAAATGGGCGGCTGCCCCGCATGCCAACGCTGCGACTGGAACCTTCGGTGGAGCTCCTTATGGGGCCACGGAACGTGCGAGGGGCGTGCCGAAATTTGTGGCGGTCCCGCATGTCAGCGCTGCCACTGGATCCTTCGGTGGAGCTCCCCCATAGGAAACACAGGTGGGAAGAACATGGAGACAAAATGGCGGCGCATGGCGCCTCGTTTCATGGAGGCCAAGCGCCCACAACATGCCCCAGCGCTAGCGCACGCGCGTCGCCGCTTTTCTGTTTACGCATGCCCTCACGCACGTCGACCGTCGACCCCCTATACGAAACCTCCCCCAAATATTCCAGACACGATTGCGGTACCTACAGCTGCATATGGTTGGGTCTTTCGCCCGGCGAAGTCGCTTTTGGTTTGAACCCAGCGGGGCGCGATGTCGCAAGTTTCTTGGCCATTGGTGCTTGTGTCTGGAAAACTGAGCACGCAGGTTTGTTGCATTCTGTCGTTTGACAGAGTGCGGTTCCCTGAGGTTGTTTACCAACGGCTGCGCCCGAAGGACCCTGAGCTTCGCGCGCGAGCTCGCACAGATGCTGGGGCCATATGTTTGTCAGAGCCGTTGCACAGCGTTGAACTCGTCACCAAAGGCGAGTTTTTCACTGATTATGAATTTGCAGTTTCTCTCGCGATGCCGTCGCATTGGTATGCATCCTTCTGGCGCGTGGAGGTGACATCAGAAATCGTTGGTGGCATGGCACCAGACCGCTGTGTAGTTGCATTGTGTAACACTCGGATGTGGAAGGTGTTCAGCCCTGCGCGCCAAAAAAAGGTTGATGTGCACATTGATCTGTGGGCTGCGGAGGGGGGCGCAGACGATGGGAGCGATGGCCGCCATAGTTCGGATGCTGACCATGACCACGATTCGGATGAACCCGAGCACGGTGAACTTGAGGATGAGATCGCCGAGGCGTCGGAACATAGCGACCACTCAGGGTCGGTGCGCGATTCTTGCCACGATGGTGGCGGTGACAATGGCGATAATGACGGTGGTGTCGAGCGTGGTGACCCCCCAGACCCGCTGCTACCGCCACCACCACCTGTGCCCGCTGCCTCTACCAGTAGCAGTAGCAGTGAGTCTGAGTCTGGTTCAGATGAAGACTCGTCCTCATCATCTGCAGCTTCGGAACGCTCTTTCTCAGATGATGGGAAGTTGGGGGTTGCACTGTATCGCGCACGTGTTGGCGACCTGGGTTACATCGCATTTTATCATGATAAGAATATTGGCCAATACATTGCAGTCTGCAAGTGCCCTGATCACCAAGGTGGCATCAGTTGTAAAACATCTCGTCGTGCGAACCCTGGCCGCAGGCATGGGCAAGGGAGACCACTCGGTTGGTTAATGGCGTGGCTTGAGCAGTGCAGCTCGGACCATCCCCCAGCTACTCGATATGATCATGTTCATCCGGAGGTGCGGTTTCGCCCTTCGGTCGTGGAGCGCAGGGATGCTCGCATGCGGCTCCTTGCGCTTGAGGGTGGGGCCGAACTGGCCTCAATGGAAGATGGTGGTGGCGATGGCGCAGACGCCACGCACGAGAACTTGAATTTCACTTGAGTTGAGGCGTTGTACTGTGCTGTCTGGCACGCAGGTTGTTGCAAATAATGTTGTTCATCATTGTTGTTCCCTCGCCCTGGGCCTCTCCTTCATTTTATCTTTTAGCGTCTAGACCTTTTTCCAGGCAGTCACTCGCATCCTCCTCCGTGCCCCTACGGCCCCATCGTGCCGCTATTATTCCGCATGTTTCTCAGCCCCGTTCCTTCCCGCCTTCCAGTGCCCCATGGTTTCTTTGCAGCTCCTGCTGGCGCGTGTTGGTTGTCTGATCCAGGTGGGCTTGCATGTTGGATTGATGTCTCAAGCGTCTCAGAGAATGCAGCCAGCGGCGCTGAGGCGAGATGCACCATGGAAGTTGCCGAGGGCGATTTTGCGCACGAGCAACACCACACCTCATGGTGGCATCCTGTGTTAAAAACAACACAACGATGGCAGGGGTTAACTTTGAGGGGTTAAAGGAGGAGGCGGGGGAGGCGCATGCAATGCCCAAAGCGGCGACCCGCCAGGCCCCCGACCCCGCCGCCGAGCCTAACGGCAGCCGTGGAGCGGCGTCGGCGGCGGGGCCACCCCGCTCCCTCAGCATGATGGCAGGGGCCCCTTTTGCCCTTGCCGATTGCCACCCCCGCGCTCGGCACGCGGGGGGGGGGGAGGGGGGGCGGGGGAAGGGTCGGCCCGACCTTGTGGTTGTAGGGTTGCTATTGCCTGAGGCGCCCTCGAGAGAGGGTGGCGGTTCGGAGGTGGAGTATGGCGGATATGATCCCCCCCCCACCCCGAAGCTTTCAACCCGAACCTGCCGCCACACCCCCCACGCTAAGCCAATGTAGAATAGCACGGGTGCGTCTCTGACCTGTCTGAGGGGTAACCCCAGATCTTTGTCATGACAAGCGTCGGCGCATGCGCACAAGCAGTAAGTGTATACACAGTATCATCTAGTGTCTTTCCGCACTATCTGAGTATCATGTTTGAATACAACGTAAGTATGGTACCGGACACGCGTGCGAGCAAATGCGATTGCATCGATGCTTAAATAGAGGGCGTGGGTATGTCATTTCAACGCTTGCGCAATTGATGTGCGTGTCCGTGTGTATATATACGTGCGTATAAGTCTTTGCTAACGCCAGTTTGCAACTATGTAAATGCGATCAGGGTAAGAGTAAATGGTTGAACAGTTCGAGTTGTATGTTTTCGTTTGTATGTGTGCGAATGTATATGTGCCCCGCTGCATGTAGTGGTGCGCATAGCTATACATGCACATTGTATCTTGCGTTCGCATGCGCGAATATCACCACGCGTGCTGGTGCGCATGTCTGTGCAAACGGGCGCGTTCATAATATTGCGCGCGTGCGTCAACCGCAGGGTGCTTGCATGCATGCGCGCGCATGCTGCCCAGGGGGTGTCATGAAAAACCATTGCGTCACACGGTCAAACGTTTGCATGTCCGCGCGCTAATGCATATATACTTACACGCCAGTTTTTGTACAATCATGTGCGTATGTGGGTTCAGCGGTGTCACGTTTTGCAAATACATTCGTCTTACATTCCCACACTAGTCAGTTACGATAACTGTTTTCCAATCGCCCGATGGCGTCCTGGAGGCACGCTGCCTGGCAGGTTTTTCTTTCAATTGGACAGGCGAACAACACCATGCCAACGTGTTTAAGTCCGTTCGTTTTTTGTCAGGACGCTCTTGAGGGGATAGCTGGTCATCGGGCGTGTGAGTGGTTAGGTATGGTGTTGGCGCCACGTCTTAGTATGATTACATGCTGCACGTCGTTCGCCCGCGTGCGTGGGCACATGCAGAAAGTTTCACTATGCGGCGCATATTGTTTGCACCAACCAATGAGGAACAATAGCATCAGTAATGTTGTCTGACATCACTGCAACAGGGCAACGTGATTTTAAAGTGCGTAACCAATAGTTGCGCCTGCACCATGTGCCAGGCATGTTGGGCGAACGTTGTGTAAATAATTGCAAATACAAGAGCTGTGCGCCAGTTGTTTTTTTTTTTTTTTTTTTTTTTTTTTAAAAAAAAAAAAAAAAAAAAAAAAACTGTTCGAAGAAAACGCCATGCACGAGCATGGGGTTCCTTCCAAGGTGTGCGCGGTCATGCGCGATGCACAGTGGAACGGTTTGGCCGCGAACCCCATGGACAACACCATCACGAAACCATGTCGGCGCATTATTGCGAGCCTCGCAACATTGTGGAACACGTTTGTGTGCACATGAGATGGTTCACATTTATGGCGCATTGCAAACGTTTTTTTTTTTTTTTTTTTTTCTTTCGGAATCCTTTCCGACGGCCCGAAACACTGACACCACCAACGCGCCTTGCGACAACCAATGCGCCCACCGACAACCAGGAGGAGGAGGAAGCGGAGGAGGAGGAAGATGAGGAGGAGGAAGGGGAGGGAGGAGGAGGATGCTGATGATGGTGAGGAGGAGGAGAAACAGGACGGGGCCAAGGAGGAGGCGGAGGAGGAGGAGGAGGAGGGGGAGCGGGATGAGAAGGAGGAGGAGAGGACGGGACGAGAAGGGTGATGACGATTCTGATGATGAGGAGGAGGATGAGGAGGTGGATGGGGGGGGGGGGGGTGGGAGAGGGGGGGCGGGGGGGGATGGGGGGGGGGGGGGGGGGGGGGGGCCACAAAGGACACGCGCGCCCGCCGTTCGCGCGGCAGTGGTGGTGTTGGACAGTTACAGTCATAGTGTATCTGGGCGCGGCGCCAATGCAACGCATTTCAATTGCACTGCGCTAGACGAGCTTGGGGCCCCTGAATGATGGCGCGAGCAACGCATTGCGAACGCTAGTAGTGGCCACAGGTGGACTGGCCACGCACGTGCGCGCAAACTTGAGGGGGCGAGGGTATGTCTGGGTTTCGGCAGCCGCATCACTAACCATTTGCAAAGTGTAGCAATGCCGTTACACCCACGGCCAGCACAAAACGCTGGCGCCGCGCGCAGCACGCGTGCGCACGCGTGCGCACGCGCTGCCGCGCAGCATTTGCATTGTACCAAGTGTTGCCCGTGCGCCCATGCTTTACCGCAAGGGGCACTACCGTGCCACCAGCACGACGTGCGTAATATACGCAGATCTCAAAACCAACCCTTAGCGAAAAGCGAAACTGCTAAATTGCGTTGCCTCAGTGCGCGGGCGGGCGGCCTGGGCGCGAGTGTCGCGCGGCGCACGTGGCCAGGTGCCGCCCGAGCGGCCGTTCACAGGCGCCGCGGGCCGACGCGCGAGCGCTGTTCCAATAGGGGGCGCGATCGCCACCACGGTTTCAGGAGGGGGGCGACCTCGACGAAGCCCACGCGCCAGCCCTGGGTCGAGAAGGGCAAGCAACTGACTTCAAAGCGGGCCAGCACTACTTCTACAGCGTCGGTGTTCCCAGGGGAACCACCGACCACATGCAGACTTTCAAGCGCAGCAGGCTGGAATGACGGGCGGTGCGTCGACGAGGTCGTGCTCCCGAGGCTGCGTGCGTCTGGCTGCGCATTTCACGACAGGATACACCATGCGCATGTGATAGGTGTGCGCGGTGCGCTTGCGTTTGGTTTATCATGTTCGTCGTCTGCGCTTCGTGTTTGCAGTTATCTCTCCGCATCGCAAGTTGCAGCCGTAGTTTGGCTTGCGTTCGTGCATCAAGGCAGCGCGCGTGCGCGGTTTGGCTGCACGCGTCAAGGCAATGCGTCGGGGTCTAAATCGACGCAGCGGGCGGTTTGCCCAGCGCGCCGCCGCCGCCCTGCGCGCGCGTGGCCGCGGCGAGCCTTTGCGCCCAATGGTGTTGGCATGGTTGACATGCGCGGCGTTGCAAGGGCGCGCGTCGCGTTCTGGCGGCGCCGCGGCGGCGCGTCCGCGCCCGCCCCCCACTTGCAGTGCGATGGGGCGCTCCTTGCGGGCGTTAGTGCGATTTGCATTGTGCGCCGCGCGAGGCCATCGTCCGCCGCCGCGCGGCGGCGCCGCGAACGCGCGCGCGACGCCTCGAACGGCTTCCTGTCGCGGCGCCCATCTGAAGGATTCGTCGCCGCGGCCGTTTGCTCTGTCCCATCCAGCGATCAGTTGCCGACGGCGCTCCCGCGTCCAGCGCGACGCGGCACGGCGCAGCTGAAGACGGGCGGCCCTCAGAGCAGCGGCGCGCGCGTCGGCCAGTGCGCGCGGCGGCTTCTCGCCAGCACATCGCGCGCTGCCGCGCCGCGCCAGCAAGGGCGCCGCGCGCGCGTTGGACTGCGTCTTGCGGGGCGCGTCGTTGCAGGCGCGCGGCGCGGAAGCGGCGCGCGGGGGCGCCGCCGACGTCCAGTCGCGCCGCGCGCGCGGCGGCTGCGCGTCAGAGATGCCAGCGGCGGCGCGATGCCGTGCACCGCGCGTCGGGGCAGCTCGCCTCTCGACTGCTTCTGTCGGGCGCGGGGGGGGGGGGCGGGGGGGGCGCCTCGCCCATCGCTCTCGCAGTGCCCGCGGGTGGTGTTTGAGCCTCCGCCGCTGTCCCGCGCGCCACGCCATGTCTTCGCCCGTTGTCCGCTCCGCCTACGTCGCGCGCCCCGACGCGCGCTGCGCTCCCATCGCGATGGCGCTGCGCGCTGCGCGCGGGCGCCAGCAGTCCTCAGGCTGGCGCGCGTTAGTGTTGCCATGGTCGACGAAGCGACGCCGAGCGAAAGATGACGTCGACGGCGACGGGCTGACGATGCCGACCCAACAATTCCACGGGGAAAAAATTTGGGGTGGCGATGTCGACCCAACGATCGCAGGGGAAAAACATTTGGGGTCAAGATTTCGACTTCATGGTCGACACAACATATCGTCAAACAAAAAATGCCATTTACCAAAAAAATGCCATTTAGCAAAAAAAAATGCCATTGAGCAAAAAAAATGGTTTTCATTTGGTAGCACGAAATTTGGGTTTGGGGTTGGTACCGAGCTGATCGTCGACTCATAAGTTCAGGGTTTGGGGTCGGTACCGAACCGATCGTCGACTCACCCATCTGAAGTTTGGTGTTGCTGGTAGCGGGTGCCTTGTAACATCTTGTTACGTGTAGGGCGACGGGTGAAATTTTCGCAATCTACCCCCCCCCCCCTTGCCGCCGAACCTGGAACTGGCGGCAAGGGGGGGGGGGGGGGGTAGCTGAAGCTGGTTGGGCCCGTCGGCGCGCTGGCAGCCGCTGGCAGATCTTTTCTCCAGGGGACAGTTTGCGATGCGTTGTGTTCTACAAACGCGGGCGGTTGGCCCCTGGGCGCTGGCCGCCTCGCGCATCGTTGGGGGCGACAGGCGCCGCCGATTTCCGCGGCCGCGGGTCAGGGCTGCCACCCTCGGGCCGCGGCGCGCCGCATCCCAGCCATGGCGCCGTCGGCGCCGCAGGGCCTCGGCGCCGTGAGGTCGCGGGGCAGCGGTGCATCTCTGGCCCAGCGCCAGCGCCGTGGGCGACAGCTGAGGGTTCGGACCGCAGGGTTCCAACGCTTTGCCGCATCGGCGCCGCGGGACAGTCGACGCTTGGAGCTTTTCAGCGCGGTGTTTTGGCGGGTTCGGGCTCTGGGTTCTGCCAGGCGCTCGCGCTGGCAAGCGCCATGGTATCCTGGTCCGACGGCCTTGGGCATGCGGGCTCTACGGTTGAGGTAGGGCCCGAGACAGCACGCGCCGTCAGGTGGGCGCGCCTGAAGGTGTACACGGGCGCGCCGTTGCGTAAGGGCGCCACGCCAGGGCTTCGCATGCGCTGCGTCGGGCTTGCAAGGCCGATGCGTCTCGGGCCATGCGGGCCAGGGGCCTGGGCCCGCAGGGCGCGCCCGTCCGCTACTGAAGCCACCAGCCCGACTTCTCAGCATTCGAAATCTTCGGGCTTGGTGGCCGCGGCGTTTGAATTTCTTCTGGGCGCATCGGCCCACCTGCACCGCGGCGCCATCGCACCAGGGCCCCCCCCCCCCCTCTCCCCCCCATCCCGCCACGCGGCGCCACGGCTGCGACGCTTCTTCAAAACCACGCGGCGCTTTGGGCCTAGTGCCAACGACGTTGAGGCAAGTACGCTTTTTCGCTAAGGTGGTCGGGGGTCACTGGCGTTAGGGGCAGCGGCGCTTGGCACTCGGCCCACGCGGCGATGTTATCTGGGGGCCCAAGGGCCACGCGGCATCAGGGCCGATGGGCGCCGTTCTGCAGGGTTGCGAGGGCTGGCGGCATTCGGGCTTCGGGCCATGAATGCGCCGTATCGGTTAAGCCATGGTGCCATTGGGCCGCGTAGCCCTGGGCATCGGCGTGATGAGGTTGTGTTAAGGCTGCGCGGCATTCGGGCGATTCTTGGCGTTCTGGTCTGGGCCGTGGGAGGGCGAGTGGCAGGGGGGGGGGTCATGGGGTCGCTCGCCCTGGGGCCCACCTGGCAATCGGCTCTCAGAGGTGCGCGGCACAATCGGTAGTTGCCGTCGGGGTGTGGTTCGCAAAGCTTTCGGCGCCGTCGTGTTTCGGGCGGCAGGGCGAAACGGTCCGACGTTCGGCTTCGAGGCGAAGGTTGCCTCAGGCGTTTTGGCACTGCCGCGGTGGTCGCGTGGTGCGTCGCGCGGTCAGTGCTGAGGGCCTGGGGGCACGTGGGCATCTGGCAGTGCAGTCTTGAGGCATTGCGGCGCTGGCACCTAAGTTCATTGCGACTTGGTCACGGGCCCGTTCTGTCTGGAAGTGTGGCAAGTGTCGCCCCCCTGCGCAGTCGGGCTTCAGGGCGGTCTTAGTGCGCGTGGCAATTTGGCTTCTGGCGGCCTGGTGTCTCAAGGCTGTCTGGCGGTCATGCTGCCGTTCGGCCCAATGTAAACGGCGGGGCGCGCAAGGTGCATCGGCCGATTCAGGTCGCCACTCCCGCGTGCCGCAAGCCGCGGCTTGCCCCCCCCCGCAGTGGCCCTTCCCGCCCCCGTCCGCCCTCTCCCCCCACCTGCATCCACCCTCGCCCGCGATCACCGCCACTCTGCGCGCGCGCAAACGCCGCGCGCGCACGCGCCAGACTCGCACCCTCATGTGGCGCGTTGGCAACTGTTTCGCAGCGCGCTTCGCGCGCGGAACTGGGAGGCCAGCAACTGTCCATCGCCAACATTGGCCACCGTTTCGCGGCGCGCTTCGCGCGCCGAACAGGGATCATGCCCATCGCGAAAAGTACACTATATTTCGGCGCGCTTCGCGCGCCACCGCAGCCATGCGAGCTTGCCAGCGCGTTAGGCGCCAGGCTTGCGCCGTAGGGGTGGCGCGTCTGGTCATTTGGCGAAATGGGCTGTTGCGGCGCCGCAGCGAATAGTTCAAACACAGCAAAAAGGTCAGACATCAATTGTTCATTGCAGCGCGGTGTTCGCCAGCACAAGAAGCCTGTGGCATGGCGTAGCCTAGCGTGGGCCACGATTGCGTTGAAGACAAGGGCGGGTTGTTTGTCCAGCCCACCGTTCGTTTTGCGTTATCACTGGCGCGTGTATAACACAATAACGTGTGTTACGCGTTCATATGATGTGCGCCATAAATGTCATGCTACTATGTTTACAACAAAGCGCCTGATGCGGTTCATGCGTGGCTGCTGCTGTGCGGATGAACCGCGTCAAAAACCTTGCGCATGCAAGCGTTAGTCGATGGTTATATGGTTTCTGAGTCGAGTGCTAACGTGCAAACAAGTTATTTGGACGTCGCTTGCGCATTATACCATCGTGTAGCACAGCTGCGTGACACAGCCTAATATTATAGCAGCGAAACACAACATACATAATATGGTCGCGTAGTATCGCACAGGAGTGTTGGCGGGGTGCCATGCATCATGGTGCCACAACGCAGGTTGGCACAATGCACTGTACGTATGATTGTATAGATGTTGGTACACACTGTGGTGGAACAGGACATGTCGTTTTTCATGTCGGTAGCAAGAATGCCATTGCATGTGGCCGTTGTCGTTTTTCACCACTCCGCATGAGGGGGGTGGGAGGGGAAGGAGGAAGGGGATCAGGAGCAGGAAAGTTGACGTTCGGCGCAGCGCTGTTTCCGTTATGACAGTGGCGCATGGATCCAGCCGTTGGTTATGACAGTATAACGCATGCATCCAGCTCGAAAGTAGCGTAGCGTTGTATCCGATATTTTCCGTTCCCGTGCCGTGCCCACCTGCATCCAGCCAGAGGGTTGGCTTGCGAGCGTGTTCTCAGCTACCAGAATGGCATGGGATGCGCCCGTCACCGTTCATCCGCACTGGCGGCGTTCCGGCCTGAAGATCACATGAGCAGTCCGTGCGATGGGGTACGTGGCCCGTTTGGGTGTGTAAGTTCCGCCAGGCGGATTTGGGTATGTGTGTTCCGTCACCACCGCTGCTTTTCCGTAGCCATCCGTGGCTGAGTTGCATATCCACATAAATGTGCGCTCCGCGTTTACAGCCTCTTCTTCTCTGTGCTTGCTTGTGGGCCTCCGCAATGTCCGTAGACCTGAACGTGTTCAAGGTCCGAGGGCACACGCTCCGTCTGCAGCTGCAGGTGGCTGGGCTGTCCGAGAACATGCGCGGCGAGCTTCGCTTCTCAATCCCCGCGGAGATCGAGATCGTGCCGAAAGCTCCAGGCGCCAGTGCTGCCGCGGGTGCCAGCCAGAGCGCCAGTGCTGCTGCGGGTGCCAGCCAGGCCCCGCAGGAGGCAGCGCAGGGCGCGTCGCCAGGACAGCCGCCTGAGAAGCGGCAGAGGCAAGCGTCGCCAGGACCGCCGCACGATGGTGGATCTAGCGATGTGGAGTTTGTGGGCGAGCAGCCGTCCCCGAAGGTGCCGATCGAGCCTCTCTCTGCGCCGCAGCAGCAGTCACCGACTGCGGCGCCGCCGCGGCCGAGCGCCGCCCCGAGCGTGGTGGCGAAGGCGCTGACCCCAGCGGGCAGCCGCCCTGATCTTTCTCAGCCTGCGCCCAGAGTTTTCCAGATCGGCGGGTCTCAAAGTATGCCAGTGACCGCCCATCCAAGCACCACCCCGTCCCTGCCAGTCGAGGGCAAGGGCGATGATGAGGGCGCATCCAAAGCCCCGCCACCCATTAGGTCAGATGGGGCAACTCTGGTGGAGGATTCGCAAGAGCCGTTAGCAGCTGTCCAGGCTGTCCTACACAACAAAGTTTTTGAGTCTGCCGCTGAGAAGGAGGCTGCTGAGAAAGGCATCCAGCACCTGCCAGTTGTGGCTCCTGTCGGCGTTCAGCAGTCGTCTGGGGCTCCTGTCGACGGCTCCAGCAGCAGGTTTAGGACGGCGTTGCGAGCGTCGCTGGCAGCAGATGGCGGTTCGCAAGCGTCGTCGTTGCCGCCCCTGGACCTCGGCGATTCTGTCGGTTCTCTGCTTCCTGATGGTGGTTTTCCGAGCACTCTCGGGTTCGAGGGGCCATCGGAGACCCAGCAGCCCATTTAAGCTTTCATGTGATATCTGGTTTATATATTGCCAGCTTGGCCAGCCTCGCCTGCGATTGCGGGTCAGCTTGAGTGGACAGGTTGAGGCTGAGGCTGACGAGAAAGGAGGAGGGTCGGGGGGACGGGTGAAGGGGTTGCCCAACGCAAAGGAGGATGGAGCAGGACACGAGGATTTCATATTCAAGATTTGTGTTATGCGCAGCTTGGCGCTTCGAGACTGAGAGTTTCATCTTTGTTGGCCACCATTGTAATAATTGGTTTGGGCTCAGTGCTCAATGGTCGCTTACAATGGTGATGACGACGGCGGCGGCGATGAGAGTTCCCGATGCCATTATACTGAAGCTATCGGCCATGGCGTTGTGGTGCGATCTAGCTGGTACCATCTATGTTAAGCGACCGTCCAGTGTGAATACTTGCCGCGCTCTGTTGTGCAATGGTGAGCGCTATGTGGTGCGGCACTCATGTTGTGCAATGTATGGTGAACTCTATGTGGTCCAATATTTGAGGAGCTGTCTTGGGAATGCCATCTTGGTGGAACGTCTAGGGAGGGCGTCTTGGGAAGGCCGTCTAGGTGGAGTCGTCTAGGGGGATCGTCTAGGGCGGCATCTAGGGATGGCGTCTAGGGGGGGTCGCCTTGGAAGGGCAGAGCTGCTGCCAATTGGGATTGGATGGCGGCCCCACTCCGTGCCAGCCAAAAGTATTATCCAATATAGGTTGCGCAATTCGTCTGATGTAACCTATGGCAATCAACAACCTCTTAGAGTAATGCGTGGTGCAATCTATGGTGCGCTCTATGTTGTGCAATCGGTGGCGCAATCTATACAGTGCAATTGCGGTGGGCCGTCTTGGGAGGGCTCCAGGGTGGGGCCAGGCGGAGCCGTCTTGGGAGCACCGTCTGGGCGTCTACTATGTTTCGCATGCGCCAGGGCCGCATCGGCCCAAGGCTTTCATATCTCTATGCAGCCAGGTGTTGTGTTCGTATTGCTTTGGGCTGCTGTGACGCTCTACTTCACGTTCCGTTGCAGCCCAACGCTTACTCCATATTCAGATCTCGCAGAGATGAAGCGACCTGGCCCGCCTGGAGCATCATCTAAGGGCAGGAAAAGCAAAGGAGGTGGTCCTCAACCATCCGCCACCGACGACCAGATGCCAGCTGGCGGCGCGGCAATGGTTGAGGCGTCGCCATCATCCTGTTCGTCTCCCGCGGTGACTCCTGCTAAGCCGACGCGGCCGCGCGGCGGTGCTGGCTCGGGCAAGGGTGCCAAGGCATGTGGCAAGGCCGGAATGACGACGCTTACTAAGCATCCTGGGCCCAAGAAGGGCCTCGAACTCGTCCGGCCTCTGTCGGCAGCTGGCCTTGAGAGCTTCCTTGGCGAGTACATGGGCAATCCCAGTGATAAGTGCGAGCGGGCGGACTGCGGCAACACCTTGAAGCATGCCCCGAAGCACGAGCAGTATGACTGCAAGCAGTGGGGCGGCTACCAGATCCAGTGGAAGAAGGAGGGTAAGCACTGGAAGGATGACTTCTGTGTTTCAATGATCGCAGTCGTATTCGGGTTGTCGTCCCCTCCAGGGTGGTCCCTCCAGGATGGCCCCTTCCAGGATTGTTTCTCGGGGTCGTCTGCCGTTGACCCCTCAGGGGGTCTCCTCCAGGATCTCCCCGTCACGATTGCCTTCCCAACTTCCTCAGCAACATTCGGATATACCCTCTTCCTTCTCCTGGTGGCTTTCGGTCCCATGGGAACTTCAGGGACATAGGATTCAACTGAGGGGGGCAGCCTGGTAATCCGAATGAGGCTGCCATTGCCTCTGGCCTTGGAGGTGCTATTACCATCGGGTCCTCTGTGCTGGAACTGCGGCCCGACGGCTCGCGCCTTCTGCCAGCACGGCAGCCCGTCCCAGATTGCGATGAAGTGCAACGAGGTTTCAGAGTTCGCAATGAGTTTTGTGATGCAATGGTCGGCTTGAAGGCGCCTGCTACTAAAGTGTTCTTCCCCAGCGACGTGGCCAGGACCCAGGCAACGTTCGTGCGGGCCAGCAAGCGGAAGCGGGGCCTCAGCCCTGAGGAATACAAGGATTGGCGGGCCGTCTAAGCGGCACCCCTCACACGTTCCGTTTCTCAGTGATACTTGGTTGATGGGTGTCTTGAACGGTGCCTCCCCCATAAGGTCTCCCAACTACCCCATTGGTGTTTCAACCAATTGTAGCGGTCCCAGTCCCTGTATGTAAACAATAGTTATGGGCGCCGCTTGCGTTAGCATAGTAGCACACGTAGTGTTTGCATTGTGCCCAATGTTCCTCATAATACTGTGTGTCATTAGCAACGTGCAACAACAATATCCCACTAATGTCTAAACCGTTGTCCCTTGCTGACATCATCACGATGTTGGTATCGACCGCCAACGCAGTTTAAGGGTAAACGTCGCAATGGTGCCCGACATACAACCATTATTCTTCTTCGTTGTGGTCATCGCCATTCTTACCCTTATCGCCTTTACCCTTGTTATCCTTGCCATTAGTATTCCCTTCACTGTCGTCATCATGCTTCTCCATCTCCCCTCTCTCTCAACAACATCCTCATCATCAGCCGTGCCCGCGCCGCCCTCAATGTCACTACCACCGCAGGTGTCTTGGGTATCTTGAAGGCCTTGGGCGTCTTGGATGCCGCTGGCTTCTTAGGGGTCTGGGCGGCACTCTGGATTTTTAGGGTATTGTGTGTCTGGGGCGCGTGCGGTATCTTGGGCGTCATGGGCCGTATTTTGATGTTCTTGTCGACGGCAGGTTGGGGATATGTGAGGCCGTTGAGGTATTTGGGGGCCTTTGTGGGCCTTTGGACTTGATGATGGTGGAGGTGCCGATGATGATGGTAGGGCTGTGGTTTTGCGCAGCGGCAGGCTTGTTAGCCATGTTGGCGTTCGTGGGCCCGTTGGGCGAGCGCGGTCGCTGTCCCTGTTGGCCCCGCTCTCAGGGTCGTGGGAATGGCTGGACCGTCCTGAAGCATGCTTAGAGTCCATCGGAGGCGCGCTGGAAATTAGAAGTTATCGCGTACTGCCTGGTGGGTGTTGGTGGACAGTGGCAGGCGGGGCAGGGCTGGGGGAGAGGTCTCGATTGGCCCCCCTGGTGCTGAGCCTTCCTGGCCAGCAAGAGCTATTCGACGCCCCGCAGGGCAAGGGGCCCAGGCCCAGGGCGAGGCCAGGGGATGACTTGCGAGGCACCCAAGAGAACCATTAGGCGTTATAGAGCGGGCGTCATAGCTTCTAAGGTCCCAGGGCGGTTCGGGGATATGTTCTGGCGCACATATCATTTGAATTCGCCGTCTCGCTGGCGTCGGCGAATCACGCTCCCAATTTGCATTTTGCATTCGACACTGGTTCACGCCCGATTATGATTATCATCCGACTGCGGGTCACATCTGATTTCATGTTCGAGTACGCTTGTGCGGAGGCGGTTTGCGCCTTGCATTTCACACAATATTGCGTTTTTTTTTCATCTGACGTTCTTTCCAGGTCCGAGGGTTCGTTGCAGCAGAGTGTTTCACAACCTATTGTATGTTGCATCCGACTGAGATTTGCTTCAGACTGTGTTTGGCAGTTTGGAATTATTATTTGTATCAGTTTGCCATGTTGTCTGCGATAGAGAAGGGGCTTTGCCCAACCAGACAGCTCTTCGCCACCGTCTTGGGTAATTTCGCGTCTTGGGCGGCGACGGTAACGATGGCGACGGCGGTGTCTTGGGCGTCTTAGGCTTGGGGGGTATCTTGGGTATCAGTTGTATCTTGGGTGTTGGGTGGGTCGTGATCGTCTTGGGGCCTTTGTTCTTATTGGGCGTCCTGGTTGTTGGAGGTGGTCTTGTGTATCTCGGGCAAGTTTGATGCCTCGGGTGCCCCTGGTGCCTAGGGGGCCTCGGGCTTCTAGGGGGAACTGGGTCGTTTGAGTGTCTGTGGTGCCTTGGGCACCGCAAGGGTTGTTGGGTACTTTTGGCATTGGTTGTGTCTTGTGCATTTTGGCGGAATGGCCTCTGGTGTAACAAATGCGCCTTGGCTAAATCGGTTGCGCGGTACCCGGGTACCTATCTATTGTTTATTGGATTGTTCTGGCATCGTGGGCATACGCGACATATTCAGCATGTTGGGTATCTTGGGCGTCGTGTGTATTTTTCTGTTGGGGGGCGGGTCCTGTTTTTCGGCGCCTCGGGCCTCCGCAGTAACACCTGGGGCTGGGGGTCGTAGGGTTATTGGGTATCCTGGGTGTCTTGTGCGCTTGGTGTCTGTGGGGTCTGTGGTATCTCCAATGCCGTTGGTGGTCTTGGTGGCCTTGGTCGTCTTGGGGGTCTGTGGTGTTTTTTGCTTCTTCGGGGCAGTGGGGGTCTTGGAGAGTCTCGGGGGGGCTTTGGGGTGTTGGGCCCTCGGGTGTCTTCTGGATTTGGGGGTATCTTGATGGTCCTGGGGGTGGGTGGGCGGGGGGTAGTCTTTTGGGTCGTGGAGCGTTCGGTGTTGTGGGTGCCTGGGGGCTCTTGAGGGTGTCTTGGGGTTCTATGAAATCTTTGCGATCGTGGATAGATTGGGAGGCTTCGGGGTCTGCGATCTGCGGGGTGCTGGACCGCTTGGTGGTCTTTGGGGCATTGGAGGTTTGAGGGGTCTTGGGCCGTTTGGGTGTCTTGGGGGTCTTGGGTGTTTTGGGGGCGTTGGATCGTCTGGGGATCTTGGTGGCCTTGGGTCGTCTGGGTGTCATTGGGCGCCTTGTGCGTCTTGGGTGTATTGGGCCAGTCGGGGGCTTAGGATGTCTTGGGGGGCCTCTTGGAGTCGTGCGGGTCTCGGGGGTCCTGGGGGGTAGCGGGGGGGGGGGGCTGACACTTCCACGGTGGCCTTCGGCTTGCTAGGGAGCGTGGGTCTTCGTGGTGGGATCTTGGTCCTGGGCCTTTTTCAAGGGACATTGGGCTTGTCCAAGGGATCTGCTGCGGCTTCAGTTGGTCGATGGGCCTTGGGTTTCTGTCAGGTGGCTTTGGGCTTTGGGCTTCTTTTGAGCGGCTTGTCTCCAATTGTGTTGCCTTGGTCATACACAAAGAGGTGCGCTACGGTCTCTGGGAAAGGGGCTTCGTGAACGGTCGTTTGGTCGTCTCGGCGACGCAAAAGTCGCACCCCCCCCTTCTCCTCCACAGCTGCGCGCGCTGGCAGCACCAAGGGGCTGCCTTTGCGTCTCCAATGCGTTTCAATGTCTTGGGCGTCTTGGGTGTCGCGGCTGCCGTGGGCGTTTCGGGCCACCATCGGGTGTCGTGAGTGTCATGGGCTTCTTGGGCGTCGTGGGGGTGGTCTTGGGCCATCTTTTGGGTCTTGGGTGCCTCTGGTGTCTTGGGGGTCTTGGTCGTGTGGGCGCTTTTGGGGTGTCATAAGTGTCTTTGGGGTCTTGGGGTGGTCTCGTGGGGTGTGTATTGGGGGGTGGGGGTCTTGGGGGAGTGGTCTTGGGGTCTTGGGGGGGGAGGGGGGGGCGGGGGGGGGGGGAGGGGGTCTTAGGGTTGGAATTGGGGTCGCGGTGGTCTTTTTGGGGTCTGGTGGGCTGTGGGTTCCTGGCTGTTTGAGGGGTATTGTGGCCCCTGTGGGTCTTTTGGTGATTGGAGGCATTTAGGTGGAGCTTGGGCCCCCTTAGAATTTTGTTTGGTTGCGCGGGGTCTTTGGTGGGGTGGGGGGGGGGGGGGGGGGGGGTTGCTTGGGGCGTCGCATCGCAACGCCCTTGGGGGCCTGCGCCTTCGGAGGTCTTGGTCTTTGGGGGCCGTCGGGTGTTATCTGGGTCTTGGGGGTCTCGGATCTCGGGATCGCGGGGGTCGCAGGGTGTCTTGGGGGCATGTGGGGGTCTTTGGGTCTTCTTGGGCCTTGGGGGTCTTGGGCCTGGGCGCCTTGGGGTTTTAGGGGTCTTGAGGGTCTTGAGGTGCCTTGGGGCGGCTTGGTAGTCTTAGGGCGCCTTGGGCGTTTCGGGCCACCATCGGGTGTCGTGAGTGTCGTGGGCTTCTTGGGCGTCGCGGGGGGTCTTGAAGGTCTCGGGTGTCTTGGCGGTCTTGGGGGTCTTGGGGGCATTGGGTCTTGGGGAGCTCTTGGGATGCTTGTGACAGGCTGTGGGGTCTTGGGGGGCCTTGGGTGTCTTTGGGGTCTTGGGTGTCTGGGTCCCTTTGAAGTTTTTGGGAGTTTGGGGCCCTTATGGCGTTGGACCTCTTGGGGTATCGGGGGTGTTGGGTGGTCTTGGGGGTCTTGGGGGTCTTGAGGGTCTTGAGGTCCTTGGGGGTCTTGGGGGTTGTCGGGTGGCGTGGGCGCGGTCTTGGGTCTCTGTGTGTCTTGGGGGGTCGCGGGGTCTTGCGGGGGCCCTGCGGGTCTCGAGGGGTCTGGGGGTCTGGGAGCCCAGTCTGGGTCCCTTTGGTGCCTTTTGGTGTGTTGGTGCCTGAGGCCTCACGTTGCTGGGGAGCTTGGGGGGTCTTGGGTGTCCTGAGGGGGTCTTGAATGTGCTGGGTGTCTTGGGCCAAGGGTGTCTTGGGCGTCTTGGGTGGTCTTGGGGGTCTTGAGAGGTCATCGGGTGGCATCGGGGTCTTGGGGGTGTTGGGTCTCGGGGTCTTGGGTGTCTTGGGTGTCTTAGGGGTCTTTGGGGGTATTTTGCATTTGGGGGTCTTGGGCCAAGTCTTGGGGGTTGGGGTCTTGGGGGCCTTGGGTGGTCTTGGGGGTTGGGGGTGTCTTGAGGGTCTTGGGGGGGGGGGCGTTGGGGGTCATAGAGGGCCCTGTTGGTCTCGGGTCCCTTTTGGTGTCTTTGGGCGTTTGGGGCTTTTCGGGTGCCGTGGGCCTCTTGGGG
This sequence comes from Prorocentrum cordatum, assembly GCA_963575745.1. Lineage (NCBI taxonomy): Eukaryota > Dinophyceae > Prorocentrales > Prorocentraceae > Prorocentrum > Prorocentrum cordatum. The sequence continues at coordinate 397,414 of CAUYUJ010003180.1, forward strand.
TCTTGGGGGTCTGGGGGGTTTGGGGGGGAGGGGTCTTGGGGGTCGTGGGCCAAGGGTGCCTTTGGGTGTCAGGGTTTGGGGTGCCTCGGTGGGTCTTGGGGGTCTTGGTGTCTTGGGGGGCTTGGGGTCTTGGGGGTCTTGGGCCCCTTTGGGGTCTTTGGGCGTGGAACGTTGAACACCTTCAGGGTCCAGTGGGCCTCTTGGGTCTTGGGGGTCTTGGGGTTCTTGTGATTCTTGAGGGACTTGGGGGTCGTTGGGGTCTTCGGGTGTCTTGGCGACGGTCGTGTGGGTCTTGGGGGCTTGGGTCTTGGGGGTCATGGGGGTCTTGCGGGGCCTTTTGGGGGGGGGGGATCTTGGGGTCTTGGGAGTCTTGGGGGTATTGGGTCCCTTTGGTGTCTTTGGTTGTTTATGGGTCTTGTGCATGTTGGGGTCTTGGGGGCCTTGGAGTGTCTAGGGGGTCTTGGATGTCTTGGACCAAGCGGGTCTTGGGGGTCTTGGCGGGTCCTGGGGGCCGTGGGGGGGTGCCTTCGGGTGTCATCGAGTTCTTGGGTGGTTCGGGTCTCGGGGTCCTGGGTGTCTTGCGTCTTGCGTGTCTTTGGGTGTGGGGGGGTTTTTGTTTTAAAAAATTTTTGTTTGTGGGGGGGGGGGGGGGGGGGGCCCCCCCCCCTTTTTTTTTTTTTTGGGGGGGGGGGCCCCGTGGGGGTATTGGGGGTCTTGGGGGCCTTGGGTTTCTTGTGGGTCTTGGGCTTCTTGGGTGGCCTTGGAGCGGTTTTGGTTTGGGCTTCGTAGGGCGCCTTGGGTTTCTGGGTCTTGGGTCTTCGTTAGGGACCCCCCTGCATTTCCTTTGGGTGGTCTTGTTGTTCGCGCAGGTGGTCCTGAGCCCCGTCTGGCCGTCTGGGGGGTCTTGGGCCATCCTTTGGGCTTCGGTTTCCCCTCAGGACCCAGTGCGTCTTGGAGATCCTTTTGGTTATTCTTGTTGGGCCTTTGGGGGGGAGATTATTGACGGGCCGTTTGGTCGTCTCGGATGGTGTCTCAAAGGTCGTCTTGGATCCTCCTCCGCCCTTCACCTCCTTGGGCAAAATAGGAGGCCATGGCAAACAACAAGTCATGTAAGTAAGTCCGATTGCCGCTGGGGGTCGTCCTCCCTCAGAGGATGGGCAGGGCTGCTATCTGGGCGCTCTCTGTGCGTCACCCCGCGGCCCGATCGGCAATGGGCCTCTGCCGCCAATAAGACCCTGCCCCACTCCGTCCTTCCGTTCGCCGTCCCAGCGAAATGCGGGCAGAGGGGGCCCATCCATCCTTGCCCTCCGACTGGGGGGGGGGGCAATGATCGGCCCTAGGGGTGTGCCCTCCCCTTGCGGGCATTGCGCCCGAGGGCGCCTCGTGGTGGCGGGGCTTCGCTTCCCTGTTGTTTTTTCGTTCGGTTTCGTGCGTTCTGAGAATTTCGATTGCGAACCGAGCCGAGGCGACGAGGGAGACAGACCCTGGGGACCGACGAAATACAAATCGCCCGCTTCTTCTCTCCTCCACAGTTGCGCGCTCTGGCAGCACCGAGGAGCGGCCTTCGCGGCGTCTCCGGTGTCTTTCGGTGGTTTGGGTGTCGTGGGCGTCTCGGGTGCGTTGGGCGCTTCGGGCTACCATCGGGTGTCTTGGGTCTTGGGCCCCTTGGGCCACTTGGGCGTCGTGGGGTGCTCTTGGGGGTATCGGGGGCCTTGGGGATCTTGGAGGTCTTGGATGTCGTGGGGGGTCTTGGGTGTCTTGGGGTGTCTTGGGGTCTTGGGGTGGTTTGGGGGTCGTGAGGGGTCTAGGGGGTCTTGGGGGTCTTGGGTCCTTTTGGGGTCTTTATGGGCGTTTGGGACATTCAGGGGGTCTTGGGTCTTTAGGAGTCTTGGGGGTCTTGGGGGGCCTTGGGGGGTCTTGGGGGTCTTGGGGGTCTTGGGGGTCTTGGGGGTTCTTGGGGGGTCTTGGGGGGTCTTGGGGGGTCTTGGGGGTCTTGGGGGTCTTGGGGGTCTTGGAGGTCGGTGGGTGTATTGGGGGTTTTGGGGTGTCTTTTGGGTCTTGGTTCTTGGGGGTTATTGGGGGTTCTTGGGGGTCTTGGGGGGTCTTGGGGTTTCGGGTGGTCTCGGGGTGCCTCGGGGCGGTTTGGGCTGCTTGCTGGGGGCACGAAACGCGTGAGGGGCGCGCCAACATCGGGCAAGGGGGCGCATGCGAACGCAGCCGTTGGGAAGCAATAGTTGCATGTGGGAGCTGCGCCACAACCGTCCCTTGTGGCCATGCGCTTGACCTCGCAGGCGCATTTTTTTGCACGCCGTGGGTTTCGAATTCGTTCTTTGCAATGTCGCATGGTGCATTTCTGATGCAAGACCACGTTTGGGAACAAAAGGCAGTGCGTCGCCGAATCGAGAGCACGTGCTATGGTTTGGACATGCGCGTCAACACAACGTGTCACAATAGCATGGGCATGGTGAGAATCCATATTCGGTTAGGTGGCCCACGCATGGGCATCACTGTCGTGCTAAAGAGTTGGTTTGCGCCTATTCCAAGATAGCACACTAAGCTGCTTTCGAACCGCAGCCCCCTTTCTTCCCCCTCGAGACGCACAGAGGGCCCAACGGTAGCGACATGGCAACGTTTTCCAACCGTCCTGTGGTATTGGGTTCTTTCTTGAAATACAGCGCGTTGCAAGATTGCTCGTTGCTCCTCCCCTACCACCGCCACCGTTCTGGGTGGATCCGAACCATCCTGTGGTGTTGGGTCCTCGTTTTGACGAGCCGTTCCCCCCGCGTCTCGGTCTCCTCCTCATTCTTATCCTGCTTCTCCCTCCTCCCCCCCCCTCCTCCCATCGACGGTATCACCACCATCGTCAACGTCACCCCTCGCACGTTCCGTAGCCCCATAGCCACGGAACGCGTGAGCGAAATGCCGACATGGGTGGCGGTCCCGCATGTCCGCGCTGCCACTGGAGCCTTCGATTGGGCTCCCTATGGGGCCACGGAGCGTGTGAAGGGTGTGCCGAAATGGGCGGCGGTCCCGCATGTCAACGCTGCCACTGGGGCCTTCGGTGGAGCTCACTATGAGCTACGAGACGCGTGGGGGGCGTGCCGAAATGGGCGGCGGTCCCGCATGTCAACGCTGCCACTGGAGCCTTCGGTGGGGCTCCCTATGGGGCCACGCAACGTGCGAGGGGTGTGTCGAAATGGGCGGCGGTCCCGCATGTCAGCGCTGCCACTGGGGCCTTCGGTGGAGCTCCCTATGTGGCCACGCAACGTGTGAGGGGTGTGCCGATGTGGGCGGCGGTCCCGCATGTGCCAACGCTGCCACTGGATCCTTGGGTGGAACTCCTTATGAGGCCACGAAACGTGTGAGGGGTGTGCCGAAATGGGCGGCGGCCCGCATGTCAACGCTGCCATCGCAGCCTTCGGTGGGGCTCCCTATGGGGCCACGCAACGTGCGAGGGGTGTGCCGAAATGTGCGGCTGACCCGCATGTCAACGCTGCCACTGGGGCCTTCGGTGGAGCTCCCTATGGAGCCACGCAACGTGTGAGGGGTGTGCCGACATGGGCAGCGGTCCCGCATGTCAGCGCTGCCACTGGAACCTTCGGTGGAGCCCCCTATGGGGCAACGAAGCGTGTGAGGTGTGTGCGTGTGTGCTGAAATGAGCGGCGGTCCCGCATGTCAGCGCTGCCGCTGGAGCCTTCGGTAGATCCCCCTATGGGGCCGCGAAGCGCGTGAGGGGTGTGCCGAAATGTGCGGCGGTCCCGCATGTCAGTGCTGCCACTGGAACCTTCGGTGGGGCTCCCCATGGGGCCACGAAGCGTGTGAGGTGTGTGTGCTGAAATGAGCGGCGGTCCCGCGTGTCAACGCTGCCACTGGATCCTTCGGTGGAGCCCCCTATGGGGCTACGGAACGCATGAGGGGTGTGCCGAAATGGGCTGCGGTCCCGCATGTCAACGCTGCCACTCGAGCCTTCGGTGGAGCCCCCCTATGGGGCAACGAAACGTGTGAGGGGTGTGCCGAAATGGGCGGCGGCCCCGCATGTCAGCGCTGCCACTGGGGCCTTCGGTGGAGCTCCCTATGGGGCCACGAAACGTGCGAGGGGTGTGCCGAAATGGGCGGCTGTTCCGCATGCCAACGCTGCCGCTGGAGCCTTCGGTGGAGCTCCCTATGGGGCGACGAAACGTGTGGGGCAATGCTGATGATGGTGGTGATGTCGTCGATGGGAGGAGGGAGGAGGGAGGAGGGAGAAGGAGGAGAAGAAGGAAGAGGAGACGCGGGGGAAAGTCTCTTCAAAACGATGACCCAACACCACAGGATGGCTGGGAACAAAACGCTAAAGGGGGTATGATGGCCGCTGGTCGGATCGCATTCGCACTTGTTGATACGCGAGTTATATGGACAATGGCCATGTTTTCAAGGTTCTATCATTGATGGGCCTATGTTTGCCAGCCGCCAGCCTGGATCATATCTAGCGGGGTTGTGTGGTTTCCTCTCTTTGACCAAGCTAGATTGCCCAACGGTGTTCAAGACAATGCCAATTCCTCTGGAATTTTAAGTTTGTGTCAGCCAGCCTGCGTTGCGTTATGGTTCGTGTTTCCTTCCAGAGGGGGGGACTTCTTCAAGGGGTCGCACGAGGTCAAGGGGTGGAAGCTGAGTTTGGTCGACAACCCCGACGGCCCGACGTCCAAAATGCAGGTCGTTGTGATGGCGGACAGCAAGGAGCTCCGCGAGGCGAACATCGGCATCGCGATCGAATACGGCATCGAGAGGTTGACGTCAGAGTCGGAGTACAAGGTTTTGGCCCAAACGCAGTTGTATGCCAAGCAAGCGAAGAGTGTTTTCGCAGATATGATAAAAGCATCTGGTTTGGAGGATCCTGCGTACAAGCGCGCTCGCCTTGCCACTCTCACGGCTGAGGATTGCACGGCGACGCTCCCAGACAAGAAGGGCGACGACGACGGCGCGGAGGATGGCGGCTTAGACGAGGGCGGCGATGGCAAGGAGGCCGCGCAGGTGGAGGACGGTCACGACGTCCCCGCACAACGGCAAGATATTGGATATTGGGCAAAATTGAATGCCAAGGACTGGGCCTTTGTACACACGTGCGTCCCATGCGCCTTCGACGATTATGTGGCGGATGAGAATGAGACTGCTGTGAGCATGGCGTCCACTGCAGCCAACTTGGCCATCAGGCTCGGCGAGAATTTCGACCAGGTGCTGTCCGAGAAACCCAAGGCCATCAACCTCACCACCATTGCATCGGGAGTGTCCATGCTGGGCCACCGCCGTGCCAGGATGAAGTCGAAGAGGGACCAGTTTACGATGTCGGCCAATTCGCAGGAGAGCGAGGCCGCCAAGATCATCACAGACAAGTTGAACTTGGCTCAGGACGCAGAGGACCTCAGCAAGCCTGAGCACATGTTCTCGATGAGTGACGCAGAGTTTCGCACGAAGCTCGAGAGCCTGTCTGCTGCGGGCATGGTCATGCCAGTGAGCTTGGCAATTGAAATCAACAACAGGAAGGCTTCCGAGATTGGCAAGAAGTTACTCGAAGAGGATGGTCATACTAAAATCCCTGACTTTTTCAATGTGGTGATGCCTGTGGGCGCCGCGGCGGACGACGGCAGCGAGCATGCTGCAGCCGACGCCAGCGAGGGGTACGACTGGAGATCTCCGTCAGCCCGCCTCGTCCCTGGAACTGAGGCCAGCATGTGCATTCGGTTCGAGAGCGCCACCTTCAGTTACTTTGTGAAGCCTCTCTTCAATGCTTGGGGCACATCGCTGTCCCACGATGCGTGCGAGAAGCTGGCGACAGATGTGGACGCTTTCTTGATCGAGAACACGCCTCATGACGCCCCCGAGGTGATCCAAGCATCGATCAACAAGGTCATCGAGTGCATGCGCGCGGCGCTGTACGTTCAGAACCCGCTGAATGTCGCCAACCCCCCCGACTTTGAGAGTCTCTCATCGGCGACGGCTTTGGATGACAGCGGCTGGAAGGGCATCCTCTACAACGCGTACGAGCAGATGGGCGAGTGCAGCTCCTTCAAGGCGCCGCTCCTGTCCATCAGGAGGACTAAGGTCATGCGCCATCCAAGGGAAGCTAGTCTTTAGAGTTATCTGCTCCCATACTCCATCCTTCTCGCCTTTGTTCTCCTTCTCCTCCACGTTCCTCCTACGTCTCCTTGGCCTTCTCCTCATCGCACTCCCTCCTGGTTATGTTCTGCCTCCTCCTCTCCAGGATCCTCATCCTCAGTTGCCGCCCCACCTCCTCACCATCGTCGTCCTCTCCTCGACCACCCCGTTCCATCGTAGGACCTATGCCGATTAGCTTCGCACGGGGGTTGTGCGAAAGGTGACCCACGCAGTCAACGTCGAGAAGATCAACATGGCAGTGCAGATCTTGTCATCTCTATCTGGTGATGCAACGGATGAGCAGGTCGCGGCCGCTCGGGCGTCAATGACAGACACGGTGAATAATCTAACTGCTTTGAGGGCTGGGTCGAGGGATAAGTCGATGCGCGTCCTGGACGAGAAGCTGGCAACGTTCTGCGGGCGCGTCGCTGACCAGGACTGTTGGCACGACTGGGGTCCAACTAGAGAATGTCAGTGTCTGGTGGCGCGTCGGGGCATAGGGGCACTTAGGTTGTTTTAGGAAGGTCCGTCACTGATCATCTCACCCGTACTTCTTGTTTTTGAGCGGGTCGGTTTTGTTGACCCACAGCAGCGGATCTCAATAAGACAAGTTCTGGTTGTGGTGTTGCAGGGCCTTCCAAACGATTGAGGTTTTACTTTGGTGTCTGCCCTAGGCCAATGGAGAACACGTAACTAAATACGTTGTGTACGTTCTGTTGCGCGTGTTCTTTGGTTATTTGGGTGCCCTTGTCCTTGCTAACAGACTTGTCCTACACCTAGTGCCCAGGTAATCAGAGAATTTTGGTCGAGTTCATGGCCGATGGGTGTCTTGGGCGTTATGGTCTCGGTGGTGTTTCCCATGCGTTCCGAGGCATTGTGGTCTGACACGTATGTTGGCAGCCGCCCCCATTCAGGTAGATGGTGGTCCCGAGACCGATTATGAAAAGTGTAAAACGTCATATAGTTCGGGGTTGCCTTCATGCGCTTCGCATGCGCCAGATTGCAAAGCTTACGGCTGACCTTTGTGTGACACTATGTGTTGTCAAGCCCCCCCCCACCCACTGGTGATTCGTAACCGGGTGTCGGTGGCAAGCCCTCGGGTTGCTTCGGCTCCCGTGAGGCTCTTGCGATCGAGACCCTGTGGAAGTCGAGCGTCACCTACGATGCTCCCAAGCTGACGTCGACAATCGACGAGCTAAAGCAGATCTCGACTTTCTTGGAGTATGCTTCCTCTGGCAACCTTGCATGCATGCCGCCCAGATGCGCCGCGGCATCAGAAGCATGCCAGGACCTGTCGAGGCACATGTCGATCGAACTATCGAAGATCGGGTTCGCTGGCCGTCTCACTGAGATCAGTGTCACAGACTTCTTCGACCAGGCCAAGAAGGCCACCTTCATGGACCACCTCACCGAGATCCTGAGGGTCGCGGACCTCGAGTCGCCCTTCCCTGCTGACGTGACCACCGCTGCAGAATAGTTGCTCCAGAAGCTGCTCGAGCATATCACGAGTGATGAGGCTGGCATGGCTGGACAAAAGGCGTCGGAGATGTTGCCCGTCGTGGGGAAAGTCATGGAGCTCCTTCACCCTTCGACGCCGCCGAGGCAGGAGTGGATTACAATGCACAGGCTGATGACCACTGCAGTTGACGCCTGGACCGCCCTTCTTCACTACAAGTCTCTTGGCAATGATGCGGCGTCCAGGGTTGCTTCTGATAAATCTGGTGTTCTTCTCAGGGGGCTGTTCGGTGCCAAGAAATCGGTCCTTGCACAGCCCAGGCAGGCAGACGACAAATACATTGACGGCGTATCCATGCCTACGTTCCATGCTGCGATCGACGAGCTCATCGATTGCGACTCCAAGGCGAGGTACGAGGCCGCGAGGGCAGAGGTCGACAAGATCTGGACGATGCCGATGGACCCTGATGATACCGCCAGCGGCAGCCTCAAAGATTGCTACCAGGGCACGTTCGGCGGGAGCAATTGGCATGATGTCATCAGTGCCTCGGCGGACTACGACGTGATTTCCAAGCATGCTGCCAGAGCGATCTTGTGCTTGGACCCCATCAGGTTCAAGGCTGCGGTCTCTAAGTTCCAGAGCGTTCGGGGGCGCCCAGCTCGAGAGGGAGGGGCTGGACGTGAAGCCTCTCGCGCAGTGGGAGGTCGAGCAGGCGGCGAGGATCGCCAAGGCGGTCGCGACCTCGCGCGAGGCAACGATGATGGCCATCTTCGCGAAGTTCAAAGACAATCGCAACACGTTGCAGTCCAAGGTGAGGCTCGAGAAGAATGCCGCTGAGAAGTCTAAGCCGAGCAGCTGGGAGCACGTGCGCGCGTCGGTGAAGAAGTGCGCGGAGCGCGCCATCAAGTTGCTCCCTCTTTAAGCAGGCGGCCACCAGCTCTATTCAGTTGTTGCTGGTTCGGTGGCCAGTTTTATTCAATTATCGCTGCTCGCAGTTTTATTCATTTGCTGCTGGCATGGCTGGCGAGACCAGCGCTATTCAGTTGTTGCTGGCTCAGTGGTTTGTGCAACAGAAGTGGTGCATGAGCACCCACAGTATGGCATGACAGCATCCAGACACATACCATGAGCAATAACACACACACGCATGTTTGACGAGGTTGCACTACCACTGTCTTTGCTCGGGTGGTGAGTTCACCCGAGGCGCGAGGCTGCCACTGAACGACTGCAGGCAGCACCCGCCCTTCAGACAACATAACAAGACAACGCGATTGTATCCAATGGCTTGCGCCGTATGCTACATAGCGTTTGTGAGCTCAGGATTGCGAGGGTATCTCAGGCGAAACTGGCCAACCTGTCGCAATGTTTCGAAATACTTGTGCCGTTTAGGAAAGAGACGGCTTGAGGTCAACATGAAGATTGGGATAGGACGTCTGGGGGGGCGTCTCGGTGGGCAGTCATCTTGGGGGGGCGTCTCGGCGGGCAGTCCAGGGCCGAGCTGTCTTGGTGGAGCTGTCTAGGGGGAGCAGTCTAGGAGGAGTCGTCTAGGAAGAGCCCTTTTGGTGACCAGCTTAGGTTGGGCAGTCTTGATAGAGCTGCCAGAATAATCGACGTCGCGCCCCTCCCTCTCTGATAATTTCCAGCTCCCCCTCCCTCTTCTGACCCCCCCCCCGTTATCCCTCATTTCTCCCTCCGCCATTCTTTATCATGTCTTGCCTCTGCCATCCGTTTCCCTGGCCCCCCCGCTCCCCCCGCCAAACCTCAATCCATGATTTTTCCTCTACTTCACAGCGGCTTGCATCACAAGGCCCATGAATTTCCTTGCCACGAGTTGGCGAATGATTGTTCCAGCCTATGTCCAACAATGCCAGCGCGTGCCACCATGCGCGCACAGCATTCCTTCCTTTTGTTTCTGCGCATGTGTCGCTAAGGTGTTGGCTTGTCAAGAACCAGCTCCTGACGCAATTTTTCAGAAATCCACGATCAATTCAAAACCAATTGAAAAGCAATTTTTCCATAATTCGTTTGAAGGATGTCCTCACGGAAACAAAAAAATCAAGAGGAGGAGGAGGAGGAGGAGGAGGAGGAGGAGGAGGAGGAGGGAGGAGGGAGGAGGGGAGGAGGAGGCGGGGAGGAGGGAGAGGGAGGAGGAGGAGGGCGGAGGTGAGGAGGAGGAGGGAGGAGGAGGAGGAAGAGGAAGGAGGAAGGCGGAAGGAGGAAGGAGGAAGGAGGAAGGAGGCGGAGGAGGGAGGAGGGAGGAGGGAGAGGGAGGAGGAGGAGGGAGGAGGGAGGCGGGAGGAGGAGGAGGGAGGAGGGAGGAGGGAGAGGGAGGAGGAGGAGGAGGAGGAGGAGGGAGGAGGGCGGAGGGAGGAGGGAGGAGGGAGGAGGGAGGAGAGAGTGAGGAGGAGGAGACGAGGGACGAGGACGAGGCGAGGACGAGGACGAGGACGAGGACGAGGACGAGGAGAGGAGGAGGAGGAGGAGGAGGAGGCGGAGGAGGGCGAGGAGGAGGAGAGGAGTAGGAATGGGGAGGAGGAGGAGGAGGAGGAGGAGGAGGAGGAGGATGGAGGGAGGAGGGGAGGAGGAGGAGGAGGAGGAGGAGGAGGAGGAGGAGTAGGGGAGTGAGGAGAGGAGGAGGCAGGAGGAGGGAGGAGGAGAGGAGGAGGAGGAGGAGGAGGAGGAGGAGGAGGAGGAGCGAGGAGGAGGAGGAGGAGGAGGGATGGAGGAGGAGGAGGAGGAGGAGGGAGGAGGGAGGAGGGGAGGAGGAGGGAGGAGGAGGGAGGAGGAGGAGGAGGAGGGAGGAGGAGGAGGGAGGACCTGCCACCCGTTTCGAGCCCCTCGCCAGGGCGCCGCTGGCGTGGCGGCCGCGGCCTGGACCGTGCAGGAGGCACAGGCGCGCGCGGCCCGCGGAGCTTCCGCGCGCACCACTGGCCTGGATCGGCGCGGAGTATCCGAGAGGAGAGGACGACGACGATCATCATCGAAGAGGGGGGGAGGACTGGAATGGAATGGAATGCCTTCGAAAGGGGGAGTGCACAGCACTAAGGTCTGGAAGCCCAGATCAGATGTGGAAGCGCAGCGGGTCGAAGAGCAGCGCGGACACAGCAGGGGCGGAGGCCCCTACTTGTCGCCCTTGCCCTTCTTGCCCGCCGCCGCTTCCGCCGCCCCAGAAACCGTCGCCACGGGCGCCAGCTCCACGTCGACGAGGGCGACCTGCTGGACGGTCACCTTGCGCCCCTGGCCGCACAGGACGCAGATGAGGCCGTCCTCGGGCTCGGGGCCACCGTACAGCAGGCCGAACTGCCAGCCCCCGCGCCCATCGGCGCACGCGGTCCCCGTCCATCATGCCGGGGACGTCCCGCGGCCCGCCTGCCTGCACTTCGCCAGGCGCCGCCTTCACCAGGCCATCGGCTCAGTCGTCGGGCTCGAGCTCCGACTCGCCGCCAGCGTCCCCGTGTGCGGGCTCCGCGCCCGGGGCACCGCTCCGCGTCGCAGCGCCCGCGCCGTCAGCGCCGCCGTCGGCCTGCGCCTCCCCCTTGACCTCGTGGGCCGAGTCGATGTCCATGCTCGCGGCCTCGACCTTCGCGCCGCCGCTGCCGCCGCGTGGCCGCCGCCGCCGCCGAGGGGGCGCGGCAGGCTGGTCAGCCGCTCGGGCTGGCAGGGCGGGCGCAGGCGCCGCCGCCAGGCTGGCCACCGCGGCCCGCACGAGGCCCTCGGCAGCACGGAGCAGGCGCGTGGCCTCGCGCTGCTCCAAGCCGCCCGACAGCCCTGCCGCCGCGTGGACCGCGAGGGCCGCGCCGCGGGCGGCATCCAGGGCGTGCTTCGCCGTCGGCATCGCTCGAACACGAGGCGGGCGCGCGGGGGCGGCCCAGCGGCAGGGTTCGGGAATGGCACGATGGCTGCCTTGAGCCAAAATGGCTACGGAGGAGGGGGGGAGGAGGAAAAGGCGGAGGAGGAGGAGGAGGAGCGGAGGAGGAGGCGGAGGAAGAGGAGGAGCAGGCCTTTGCCCACGAGCCCCCCGCCCTAATGACATAGTGAGTTGGTGTCCTCACTCGGTTTCCCGCCTTTGCGCATACTTCCGGGCGGTTTGGGTTGTGCCATGGCAAGCACTGAGTTCCGATACACTTTGTCCTGTGCACATGCTCGAGCTCTCAGGGCGCCGTCCGCCGTCAGCTCCTCCCCTTCGGCTTCGCGGCTGCTGTCTGAGTGGGCCGGCCGGCCTGCGCCTGTTGTAGCTAATTCGCCTAGTTCGCGTCCCGGACTTTGCTCTTGCCGCCTGACCGTCGTCTCGCGGCCGCGACCAAAACAATACTTCTGGGCGGTGTGGCCTGGTACATCTGCAGAACAGGCCCCCTCTCTCATGTCTTTGGCCCTCCTGATTTAGGTCCCCTCCCCCAAAAGGTCAGGGTGCTCACATTGCTAGTCAGATCAGAGGAGGAAACATGCACCCATACCCAGAGCGAGGATCGAAGACGAGCGCGCGCCAGGGGTGGGGGGTCTAGCGCCGATGAAAAGAGCCCGCGCGGAGCTCAGAAATTATATGTTTATGCAGCTTATTGTTCCTCCAGAGGCGAAGGGAACGGGATCTCAGAGGAGGACGATGTGCCCACACCGCTACCCTTGCCTCGTTTTCGCTTGTTTGGGCATCTTGCGATGCACACGTTGTCATGGCTGGATTCGCCTCGAAATTCTGGCCAGAACGCACGCCAGCGTCAGGGACCAGCGGTATCGGAACATGGTTGGTCCCCCCGAGAGGTCCGACGTATCGAATAATGAGCAAGCTTCAGGTGTTGCGTGTGTTCGGCCTTTGGGGGCCCTCGACAGGCCTTAGGACCATCATCGAAACGAGTGTCAATGGATGCCAGGGTGGGTCGTGCCTGTCCAGACCTGGCTTATACGTTGGTTCCAAGTGCACCAAGTGGTCGAGAGGGTGTGGGTAACTCTGCTAGGTAGGCGGAGCCCACTTGGGCCAGATCTTTGTCCCCCCGTTGCAAGGTTTGGCCAGATGCAACCAACCTTGACGTCCATTGATAACCCCCCGTCTTCTGAGCGACCCCCGCGCCGATCTAAGCACGGGTCCATTCCGGGCCCGCTTGGCGTCTCAGCCCGTCCGGCCGCCGAGCGGCCCCAAGATTGAACGCGTGCTGCTGCCGAACGAGGCCAGTTTTCGCGCCCGTTCTCGGCGGCTCCTTCGGGGCAGGCGGGCTCAGGGCGGTTCCCGCCGAGCGGCCAGGCGGGCTCAGACGCCGACCGGGATCAGAAGGGAACCGTGAGGTCTCCAGAGGCCCACTTCGCCGCAGTGACCTTTCGGTCCCAGATTTCAGAGGAGTTTGAAAAGCGACCTGTGCATCTACCTTTCCCTCGTTGCCGCCGTTTGGGCCTCCTGGGAGGTCCTCGTCGCCATGGCCGGAGTCGACTCGGAGTTCGGAACAGAACGCACCGCGCGGGAGAGGTTCTGGAAGTAGCAGTATCGGTACCTCTTGGTTCCCCCAAGACCCCCTCGCGTCGTGATAGAAGTCACAACGGGTAGTTTCTGGCAGTTGTTCAGCCTGCGGGGGCCAGTGCCAGGATCCCGCCGGACCGTCAACAAGACAGTTCGGGGTGAAAAAATCATTGCCCCAGGGGGGAGGTCCAGATTTTCAGGCGACCATGTTGCGAACTATCGTTGCGAAAATCGCGAAGCCGGATGTCTGGATAAGAGTGGCCCTGATGAGCCGGGGTGGCCATTGGTGCGGGCTTGCCAGCGCCGCTTACGAAAAGGTCGCTCTTGCCTAGAGCCAGTTGCGTTCACAGTCACGGCGGCCCAAGAGGGGCTTTGGTTTCGGACCGTTCCTTGGAGCTGGATCGGTAAACCAATTCCGGGGGCAGCGACATGGGGGACTGGCTCGGGGGGGGAAGCCCAAGAACAGATGGGACACTGTGGGAAGTGGGGGCGAAGACGAGAACCCAGAAAATGTGAGAAAACATGGGGACACTGTGGGAAGTGGGGGCGAAGACGAGACTCCAGAAAAATACGAGAAAACATGGGGGAATCCTGTTGTCTGTGTCTGTCTACTTGCGTGCCCCTGGGCCCCTCCCAGGTCGGGGGAGCGTAAGACCCGGGTTTGCCAGGACTCGGGTTTGCCATCGTTTTTTGACGACCGCGCCTCGGATTTTGACGAGGAGGAGTTTCGTGGGATGTCTGCAGCGGGAGGCCTCGTCAAAATGCAGGCTCGGCCTCGTCATTTTTCTGACGACCTCGTCGGGGAGTTTCGAGTCCCCTGTACCCGGGTCTTACGCCCCCCTGACCAGGGGGCTGCCGACCCCACGCCGCCCGTGCACCGCCGCTCGGGGCCCCGGAGCCTGTTTTTTTTTTTAGACTCTGGCAAGTTTGTTTGCATGGACGGGGGGGGGGGGCTGAGCCTGAAGCAAGCCCGGGGGGGGAGGGGGGGCGCGGAAAAAACCACGCAAGTCGAAATGCACTTGCACCAGTATTCTTTGAAGAGGGGCGAGGGGGGGGGGGGGCGGGGGCGAACGCCATGCAAGTAAACTTGCCTGAATCAAAAAAACGGCTCCCGTGCCCCCCTCCGCTCCGGGCCGCCCGGCTCCGCGGTCGGGGGCCTGCCGCGGAGTCTCGTGGGCGATAGCGCCGCCGAGCTCCCCCGGGAGCAGCGGGGGCCCTGCAGGAGGCCCCGAGAGCTCGCGAGGCCGGCGAGGTCTGCGCCGAGAGGACGAGACCTCCTCCTCCTCCTCCTCCTCCTCCTCCTCCTCCTCCTCCTCCTCCTCCTCCTCCTCCTCCTCCCCTCCTCCTCCTACTCCTCCTCCTCCTCTTTCCCTCCCTCATCCTCCTCCTCCTCCTCCTCCCTCCTCCTTCCTCCTCCTTCTCCTCCTCTCCTCCTCCTCCTCCTCCTCCTCCTTCCTCCTCCTCCTCCTCCTCCCAGCGTCAAGCTTGAGGGCCCCCCCGACAGGTCCCTCTCGCAGTTCGAGGGAGGGGATCGCCGAGGGAGGATGAACTCAGGCGATCGCAAGCAGGGGTGAACGGGGGCGTGGATTGGCGACGGGTCCCGTTTGTCATGAGAAGTCGCGGATTTCCGCCGCCGAAGAGGCGGCGCCGGCCACATTTTGAGGACGGCGCCTCCCCCGGTCCATGGATTTGGCGACCGCGCGCCAGATCCATGGATCGCTAATCCATGTTTGCGCGCCCCCGATATAAGGCGGTTTCGTGTTATTATTTCTGGTTCCTTGCGCCAGAAGGATGCGGCCAAAGCCAGTGTGAAGGATGGATTTTTTTCGCAGGGGCACCTTGCATCCTTTGTTTCTGGCCAGCCTGATCATGTAGGGGCGCGTTTGGCTTTCGCGCCGTCCCAAGGGTCTCTTCGGATGCATCTCCTGGAGGGTTACGCTCAGCATCGGCGCTGGCACGTCCGCGGTCCATAGCTGGCCTGTGCCGACGGAAATTCGCCCAGCCCCCTCTTGATTCCATTGATTCCCGCGCATTCCAGCTTACCTCTGGGCTGAGACCGCCCTCCTTCGGACGGGGCTGGGACGAGCCAGAGGGTCCCAGAACGCTCTCGGAGCGTTCTGGAATGCTGTGAGAAGGGCGCGGCGATCGAGACATCCTCCCGATCCGCCGGATCTCAGAGATGTTCGATTAATCCCCATCAGATTTATCCTCGTCCTGGCTTCGTCTTAAAACCTGGGCTGTGTCCGCCAGAATTCAACCTCACGGACCCTTTCTCGGCTCAATGGGTTCTTGATGTGGCGCAGTAGCCCTGAGCCGTTCTCACGCAGTTGCCATCCAGGAGTTGCTTCGCCCTGCCAAGTGCTTCAATTGCAGCATACCGCTGCTTGGCATCAGTGGCGTCTTAAAAACGCCCTGGATGCGAATGGCAGAACTTGGTGACGTTTATGATTGCGGCCGCTATAAGTGCCCTCTGTGCGTTCTCGAGATTTGTCAAGGGGTTTGCATAGTCATCACTCACAGGCGAGAATTTATTTCTCGCATTGTTTAATTTAACCGTGGCGACGTAAACAAGTGCCCCACATAACAAACTAAGCCAAACATCGGAAGTAGGAGTGAGGTCTTGTATCCTTCATGTCCAGAGCCTGTTGAAAACATGATGGCCTACCCCTTACCCTCCAGATTCCGACTGCCATGAACTCGCAGCCGCATGGCCATTGTTATAAGTTTTACCCGCTGTGTAATATTTCACGGAGACCCGAGCAATGCGGTTGATACGTACACATCTGTATATGTGTAATGTTTGCTTGCCTGTCTGTCTGTCTGTCTGTCTGTTTGTCAGTAGGTAGGTAGGTAGGTAGGTAGGTAGGTAGGTAGGTAGGTAGGTAGGTAGGTAGGTAGGTAGGTATGGAAGGTGGGTAGGTAGGCAGGTTGTATACATTCTATATATATATATATGCCAAGAGTGTATCACGTTCTTGCTAGTCTGATGTCTGAGGGGTTGGCCGTCTTGGGGTCACGGCGTCCCCATCCGTGACTATCATGGCCCAATCGCGCGTTCGGTTCTCAGCGGGCGATGTCCTTTACTTTCGTTCGATGCTCAGCCGCACCATGGTGCCCCGATTGCCCGCCTTACACTTGTCAGTTGACGTGTCCTATAATTTCGCCAGCTGCTGGCCGCCTCTGAGACGTCGCGGTGGGCGTGATCGGCTTGGCCGGCCTCGCCAGCTTTGCCGCCACCCTCGGCCTGTGCAGCGCCAAGGGCTTCGCGTCCAGTCGCCGCTATGGTGTCGGGAGTCGTCCAGCTCTGGGCATGGATCCTGCAGTCGGGCCGCTTGCAGCCGCTGGGGGCGACACCAGTCAGTGACCTAGGGGTGGTGTGCGGCATGTCCGACGCCAGCGTGCACATCGAGTTGTCAGGTGGTGCCAGCCATGACTGCCGGGCCGTGATGTTCTCGAGTGATCGCCGCCTTATCCCGCCAGGAATCGATTGCGGACAGGCGGCAGCCACCCTCGTGCCAGCCGCCGTCCCCGTCGTTGCCGCCGCGCAGTGGGTCACGGTGGAGACGACCGCCTTCACCTCCAAGGAGACCCCCGGCATCATCGGCGTGTCGAGCACTGAGAGGGGCGAGGTTGGCATCTTCACCAACCCGTCGGGCATCGCGGTGCTCGAGCGCGACATGCAGGCGTGCCCCTCCGAGGAGTACCGTGAGAGTGCCAGCGCCCGTGACCTCAGGCCCAACAAGGCCGCGACTGTGGCGACGAATGTCCGTTCGATGCGGTGCTTCACCTGCTCGGTCGCGGAGCTGTCGCCATCGCCTTTTCTTGACTGGTCTGTGAAGTAGCGCCGCGAGAGGCTCGTCAGACGACAGGGCGGGCCGCTGGAGCACCACCGCTCGCTGGTCATGACCTTCGGGCCGCCCACGGACACCTCGGGTTTCGAGGTCCACCGCGCTTCCATGAGGTGCCTGGACAATGGATTCAGCTTCGGCCTGGTGGATGTCCGCAACAGCTCCGCCGTCGAGCTGCTCCTCACAAAGGCTTGGCTGGTGGAGTTCGCGCACCACGTGGACGTCTTGGCTAACCGCGGGTCCAAGGCCACGGGCAAGGGCAAGGCCGCTGCCGCTTCCCTCCAGCACGCCGTCTTCGGCGAGTCGGCGATCGTTTCAGAGATGACCACAGACCCGGGTTTGGCGATGGTCCGCCCGAACTTCGTGGCGCACGCGGCCCCAGAGGTCGAGCACGACGTTGCCGTCCTCGAGCTGGTCTGCAGAGACCGAGAGGAAACGGGCGGCGCTGGCCCCGCCGAGCCGCAGGAACGACAAGGAGCAAGGGACGATGCTCACCCCATCCGGGGCTGGGACCGTTTCCCAGCCAGCCCCGGAGGAGGAGGACGGAGGAGCAGGAGGAGGAGGAGGAGGAGCAGGAGGAGGAGGAGGAGGAGGAGGAGGAGGAGGAGGAGGAGGAGGGAGAGGAGGAGGAGGAGGAAGAGGAGGAGGGGGGCGATACGGGGGACCCGAACGGACATTTTAAGCCCTCGGCCCCGAAGTGCTCCCAGGAGGCCCCAAGAGGCCCCCAGGAGGCCCCCAAGAGGCTCGAGTAGGGCCATTTCGGAGAGCCTCCTGGGCTGGGCCTGGGGGGCAGCCTGCTTTCAGACACCCTTTCTGGACCGAGGAGCGCCGGCGAAACCAGCTTCCACTCCCCTGACCTCGTTCGGTTTTGCATCGAGGATCTCGTGGAGCTGCTGCACAACTTAGCAGGTCGCACGTCGCCGGCTCTTGCGCACGAATCGCCTCGACATGGTGTGCGGTGAGGTTACTGGCACACTCAATGACATGCACAATGGCCCACATTGTCCAAGGTCTTCTCGTGACTCTTCGGCCAGCCAGCAGGCGAGTATCAACCCAGTACTAACTCTGGCAAACATCGTGACTATTTCGCCTGTCTGCATTGCCCATGGGCCCGCCGCCTGATGATACGAGTGGCCTGGGGGCTCTGCGAGCGCTCCGGGCGAAGAGAGCTTACGGCGAAGGTGCCGTGATCGTTCCTCTCCGCATGGGCGTTTTCCTTTTGGTCGACCTGCCAGTTTCTGGGTCAACGTCGCGTTCACTTGAGCGCTTGGCGGGGGAACGGGACATAGAGATAGCTGGGCAGCTAATCCAAGTTCGTTTGCCAGAATCCACTGGCAGGGAGAATGCAAAGCTTCATGGGCCCGCGAAACCTAACCCGGATCCTGCCCCCAAGCGGTCGCAGGCCTTGTGCGCGGAGCTTCTGCGCCGGATGGCCGTGCGCGACAGATCGAGCGGCATTTATCGTGCGAGGTATTGTGCGGCTAATTCGCTGTCCATCAAAAATCGGGGAAGTATCGTTTCAGTGTCGATGGTCGATAACCATCGCGCCACTTTCCAGGATAGTGGCCCTGTCTCGCTGACCTCATGGGCCGTTTTTTGCTCCATCGGGGTAGACAGTTCTGCGCCAGTCCAGGTCGGTAAGGTCGATATCGTTAACGCTTTCAACAACATGTCACTACCACAGGCCACAGGCTCTTCGAGGTCTGTTTGTATTTCCTCGGGCATGCGCCGACCTGGCATATCCCTCGCCAGCTCAAGGCTGCGCTATCAGACGTGGCCAATATTTTCCAATCTTGAATGTGATTCCGAAAGGCTGGAAGTTGTCTTTTTGGGCGCGCCAGCAGGTTCTGGCGCGCTGGGCCAGGGTCGTGACCGACGTCTCTGACAAGAACGCTGTCTTCGACCATCTGCCTCTAGCCTGGCGCCCTTCGCTCACGCCGAGTAGGTTGACAATTTCGCTTTCGGTTGGGATCTCGAGGTGGTCAGGACAGTGGCCGAGGATGTCCAGCAGGTGCTACGCAGCGTAGACCTTCCCGCTCACTTAGCCGAAGCGGGCCCCGGAGCCACTACGTTGGTTTGGGCCTTCTTTTTTTTCGGACGCGGGTGCCACCGTGGGGGTGAGCCCTCGCGCGGCCGGGAGGATCAGGCTAGCCGTCCAGCGAATTATTTATGAGGTGTTCGTGATTGGGGACACGTTGACGGTCGTCATGTCGCATTGCTTTATTCGTGATCTTTTGCGTCGTGAGCTTTTGTGCGTGTTCTCCGCATGTTATTATTTTGCAGCTGACGCTGGGCTACGTCGCCGCCGTCTGTGGGTCGTTGTCCGCCGTGTGCCCGGCGGGGCCGCTGGGCTCGCTCATCTCGTTTATCGGGATCATGGGACCGCTTGATCCGTGGACGTCTTGGCCGTCGATGCTTCGCCCTGGAAAGGTTGCGTCGCGCAGCAGCAGGTAGCGCTCGACATCGTCACGTAGCTCGGTCAATTAATTCAGCGAGAGACGGCGGTTCTCTCGACAGGAGGAGTTAGGATATCGTCCTCAGGATCATGCTCTAGCCTCGGCCACTCTTGGCGGGTTCCCTGCCAGAGGTCCCCGCAGCCTCCATCCAGACGCTGAGCTCCCAGGCCCCCCCCCCCCGACATCGACTCCGACGTGCGGGGCGGGGACTGGCCCCGGGTCCTGGTTCGGAGGCCCAGGTGATATTTCAAGGCCGCACCGTGGTTCCGGCCCACCTCCACAAGACACGCTACTCGGCGATTTTCGGGAAGCGCCACCTGTTCTTGGGAGGCGCCAGGGCCAGCATCCTTGCCGTCTGTGCGGGCCGAGCGACGCCCAAACGCAAACAACAATTCGACGCGCGGGACACATGCGGCGCTTCATGCGCGCGCCGCGGCCGCGGAAACATCCCGATGTCTGGAAGGTCAGCTCGCGTTGCCCGCGCGCATGGTCGCGGCAACCGCGATCTGGCGGCGCGCGAATCCCGCTGGCTCATCGAGGGGGGCAGCCTGATTCCAGCGGAACGTCGCGAAGCTCCGAGCGAGACCTCTATGCGCGACGGCCCCGCGAGAATTCGCGCGACCCGCCAGACTCGGGCTCCAGGGGCGGAGTCGATGCAAACGCGGGTCCGCCAAAGCGCCGGACCAGCAGGAGTCTGCACAGCCAGGGCTGCACCGATTTAGGCGCCAGCGTGCAGGATATCCTGCAGGATATCCCGTAGGCTCTTGCAGGAGCTCGCAGGATCCTGCCGGGCCTGCCTGACATGGGTTTGAAAGGACCCGGGTCAGCGTCGGAGGGGGGAAGGACGAGGATAAATCCGTTCCAGAGCTTTCTGGAACGCTCTCAGAGCGTTCCGGAACGCTCTGCGAAGCTCGCGGCGCCCGAGTCATTTTTTGGAACCGCTGGATCTCTGAGATTCTCGATGGGTCCTCACCCGGATTTGTCCTCGTCTTCGCTTCGTCTCCCAGCAGAGCCCCAACGTCGGCGCCGCCGCCGTCGGCGTGGTCGCCGCCCGCGGCTCCGAGACGGGAATTTATACATGACCACCGCCTGGAGGGTCAATTTATACATGACCACCGCGGGATTCGGGCCCTTGAGAGCCAGAATGTATCCATGTCCGCCGCCCGCTGGGGCACCAGGACGTCGGCTCCCACGCGGTGGATATGGACAAATCCCCGCCTCGCAGCGGTGCCGTGGCCGCCGCCGCGTCGGCACCCGCCGCCGCCGTTGGCGTGGCCCCGCCCCTTCGGAGGCGAGGCTCGAGGCGCTGCCGCCGGCGCCCGAGGCAGCCGCCCTGCTCGGGTTTCTCGCGGAGCAGGCGCCCGCCCGCCGCCCGCCGCCGCTTGGAGGGTTTCTCCAAAGGGTTTCGGCGACCCCTCCTCTTCCTCCTCCTCCTCCTCCTCCCTCCTCCCTCCTCCCTCCCCCCTCCTCCCCCTCCACCTCCTCCTCCTCCTCCTCTTCCTCCTCCTCCTCCTTCTCCTCCTCCTCCTCCTCCTCCTCCTCCTCCTCCCTCCTCCCTCCTCCTCCTCCTCCTCCTCCGTCCTTCTCCCTCCTCCCTCCTCCTCCTCGTCCTCCTCCTCCTCCTCTTTCATCTCCTCCCCTTCCCCCTTCTCCACCTCCTCCTCCCCCTCGGGTCGCCTACGGCCCCGGGGGAAACCGTGCACCGCCACCAATCGGGGGCGGCCAAGAGGGGAATGATGACTAGGGGGGGTGGATGTCATGGCGTGGGCCATGCTATTTCCTCAGATTTCATAGCGCCTCTTCTTATTTCAGTACGTCCCTGCCCCCCCCCCTTGGGCCGCACACGTGCCGCCGGCCACGGTTTGCGCCGCCCCCCTCTTGGACGCCCCCTTCTTGGCGCCGCCCCCGAGCCCAACCCAGGAAGCCCCAGGAAGTCCCAGGGAGGCCCCTGGGGGAGGCAGTAGTGTCTTTATGTGAGTAGGGCCCTCGGGGCGCGCGCGGGGATTCTTGTTCGTCTCGCGTGTATTGTGTTTCGGCCCTCAACTCGGCATCGCGTGCTTGATCATAGCCTGGAGACCCCAGGAGAGCTTGGACCCCGAGGTCCTGGCGACTCCACTTTTTTGAGCGGGGTGTTTTCTCGCCGGGTTTCGGGCCACGGGGCATGCATAGCTCGACCCGGCTCGAAACATGGCGCAGGACTGTGGGGTCTAGAAGGCTTTGGGGGTGGCCGTTCACGATGTTTCAATTTTTCCGAGACGTCGGATCTCGGGGGAGATCGCAGGGTTGGGGGGCCACGTGCGAACCCTACCCCTACCCCCCACGACTTCTGAAGGGGAGGGTGGGGTTCACTTCGTTCGGGACCTCCCGAGCGAAGTGAACCCCACCCTCCCCCTCAAAAATCTTGTGGGGTAGGGGTAGGGTTCGCACGTGGCCCCCTAAGGGCTGCGAGGTGCGAGGTTTTCGGGCGTTGTCGTGGGTTCGCGGCGGCTTCCCAGCCCCAGGGTGCTTGCGAGCAGCTGCGCCGCCTCGCCGAGGGCCGCCCGGGGGGTTGCCTGCATCGCCCCGATCGGCCGCCGGAGGCCCGAGTGATGGTCGCAAAACCAGGGAGGCCCCCTGAGATCCAGGCGTTGCAGTTTTCGCAGCGTCAGGAGGAGGAGGGGGAGGAGGAGGGGGAGGGGGAGGGGGAGGAGGAGGGGGAGGAGGGGGAGGAGGAGGAGGAGACATTCCCTGGACATTCCCCTGACGACATGGTCGAAGGTCGCCGCACCGCCGCCCGCCCACCTCAGGGCGTCTTCGAGGCGGCGGCGGCGGCGTCGGCGGCTCGCAGGCGGCCTGGCCCCGCGCCTGGGGGCGCGTCGGGCCGCGCCCGCGGCGCCCGCTGCGCGAGCCCGCAGCAGGGCCCTCCTCCAGCGGGCGAGGCGTGCCTCACGCGTGGCGGCCCCTGGGCCAGCCGCTCGCCTGAGGGCGTTCCAGGCGGGGCGAGCCGCCGCGCGGGTCGCCGCGCCTCCGCAGGCGGCTGGGGCGGCGGCGTGGGGCCCGCCAGGAGCTGCCTCAGCGTCGCCAGCGGCAGCAGCGCCTCGGTCCTGGGCGGGCTGCCTCTCCTGGCTGGCGTGGCCGTTGGGCTGGACCGCGCTCTCTCCCTTGCGGCCTCCAGCGCCTGCCTGGCTTCTTCTCGTCTCCTCTGGCTGGAGTCCGTCTCGTACTGCTTGAGCTGCTGGTCGGGCTCCCTCAGCTGGCTCTGCCTGTCCAGTCCTCTCGGCGTCGCCGCTGCTTCCAGCAGCCGCGTCGCCCTCGCCTCGGTCTCCTGCTCGCTCAGCTTGGGCTTGGGTGGCCGCGGCGGGGAGCGTGGAGCGGCGTCTGCAGCTTCCTGGCTCCGTTCAGCTCGTCTCTCCGCTTCACTTCGCCTCTGGTGGAGCCTGCCGTGCCTGCCCAGCGCGTCTGCTTGCCCCACCGTGCGTCCCGCGGCGCGGGACGTTCCCCTCCCATTATCCCTCTTGGAGGGGCCTCTGGGCACTCCTGGACCCAGGGGTGGGAGGGGGTCCTCGCGCGGGGGAGCCATGTCGCTGTCGTGCACCGCGGCGTGGTCGTCGAACGGCTCCTCGTCGGACCTTGCCGAACTTGGGAGGCCATCCCCAGGGTTTGCATCTGACGTATCCTCGCCCATGCTTGCTACGCCTGGGAGGCTATCCCCAGTCTTCTCATCTGGCTTGTCTCCTGGCCACGTCCTCCACTCATCTGCGTCTGCAAGCTTGGTCCAGCTCTTCAGCAGGTATCTCCTCGACTCGCAGGTGGGGCGGAGGCGGCAGGGTGCCTGCAGTTTGTCCGAGACCATCTCCGTGGCAGAGCTCGCACAGAGCGTGCAGAACCAGCGCCTCTGGCGGCCCAGCCATCGCAGAGGGTGCGATGGGTGGGAGGTGTGGCCGTTGTACTCGATGCATCTGCCAGCCGCTGGGGGCGGGCCTCCGCACTTCTGCTCGAACCACTCTTTGATGCTGGTGAGGGCCGTCGCCGACGTGACCGACTGGTTGCAGCACTTGCACCTCCACCCTCGTCCTCGTCTGAGCTTCACCAGGTCGTGGGTGGTGGCTGGCCGCCTGTGGGGGTCGTGCGTGAGGAAGTCCGCCTTGACCTTTCGCAGCGCTCTCCTCTGCATGACCGCGTGCCGCCTCGCCAGCTTCAGCATTTTTTCTCAGTCGGCCTCCGCTCCATGGCGTCCTGGGTGCAGGCCGCAATGCACGCCCTCACCAGGCTCGCCGTCGCCCGCACCCATTCGTAGCAGCCCATATGGTTCTCGGGGATGGCGTGTTACTTGGCCCCTGCGTCTGCCAGTCTGTCTGCTTCTTGGTTTCCTTCCCACGCCTCCCTTGGGATGTGCTTCTCCTCCGCCTCCGTCTCCGTCAGGTGGCTGTTCAGGTGGAACACTGTGATGATCTCGCTGCCTCCTCCCCTCGCGTCGATGGCCTTCCGCACGCGGCGCCAGAGGTCGCAGTTGGCTGCTCCGTCTGGGCGCTCATCGCGCCGTGCGTGCCAGCTGACGAGGGTGATCTCGCTGTCCGTCCAGAACGTCAAGCCCCCGCTCGTCGACTCCAGGCAGTTGATGAATGACCAAAGCTCCGCCCTGTTGTTGGACTGGCGCGCGCCTGGCAGTGGGCCGAACTTCGCGGCTCTGGTCGGGAAGCCTCTGGAGCGCCCGTTGGTGTCGAGCAGCACCCAACTCCACCCGCATCGCCTGTACCTCACGTCGCTGCTGTACTCGCCGCCTGAGCCGTCACCGCTGATGGTAAGCTGCTCTCCCTCTGGGGCCTGCAACCTGCCTCCCTGGAGGCACTGCCCCAGCGGCGTCTCCTGCTCCTCGGTGCAGCACGGGGGTGGAACCGTCCAGGCCTTGGGCGTGAGCCCTCTGAGCCAGAACGCTGGGGCTCCCGCCACACCTGCTTCGGCTCTCGCGACGAGCCCTGCAGTCTTCTCGACCACCTCCAAGGGCTTCCTCGCAGGGCATGCTCCCCAGATGCGGTGGTAGTCATCCTCGCGCTGCCCGCACTCGCAGGTCTCGTCGCCAGTGTTGAACTCCTGGCGCTTCCTTGCCTGCGTCCAAGTGCCTGCGCACGCTGCCGCCAGCAGCGCTCCGTAGGTCTGGTGCTTGCCGCGCTTCCTGAGGGACTCCAGGTGCTTGATCATATCCGTGCAGTCCACCCCGTGCTCCAGGCCAGCGCCGTTGTGGTGAGCTGCTGCCTGCCTCCACAGCTGCCGCCTCACGCTGTCCAGGAGCGCCTCTATGATGTCCTCTGGTCTCCGTCCTCCTCATCCTCTGGGAAGCGCCATCTGCTGCCGTCCTCGTCGATCCAGATGCCTGGCCCCCTCGAGTCCCAGCCTAGCTCCCGGAGCAGCAGGATGATGCTGCCCATCACTCCTCGCCTCTGCTGCCAGCGCCGACTCGGGTCCGTCTGCAGGAGCCTGAAGTACACCCTGGGCCAGGCTTTGCGCGCCTGCTCGCGCAGGTCCTGGCTCTTGGCCCACAGGTCGAACCAAGCTCTGAGCTTGTCCGCGTCGTTGCGATCGCTGGGTCGACCCCCTCCAGCGCCAGGAAGGTGGTGAGGCAGCGGCCTGGCCACGCTCTCCTCAGCGCCTGCGCATACCTCCTCCTCGCGTGCCTGAGGGCCCACGGTGAAAGCCCGTGGGCGGCGACCCCGTACACCAACGAGGCTGATGGTCCTTGGTGGGCCACTCCTCGCCTCCTCTTCAACTTCAGCTTGCGCAGCTTTCGGCCAACCGCTCCGAACCTCTTGTTCGCGTCCTTGGCCCTCCTCGCATGCGTGAGCCTCCTGGTAGTGCCTCTTGCTGCACGATCAACTCCGAGGTCTCTGCCTTCTGTGACCGCTTTGACCTTTATCCCAAGCCGGCTGAGCCTGGTCTGCACCTTCAGCGTGGAGCCGAAGTCCGAGGTGAAGATCAGCGTCTTGTCTGCTAGGCTGAGCCCGTGCTGCTCCAGCCCCCACTTCAGCTCGCTCGTTGCCATCGTGAGCTGCTCCGTGACCGCCCCCTTGCTTCCGACGATATTGATGCTGATGTCGTCGAACCAGGCCCGCGGCATCGGCTTGGGCAACGCCGAGGCGACGTCGACCATGTGGCCGAGCACCGCGTAGACCACCGTCTTGGCCACGTTGTTGGAATGCCTCGAACCCGCTAGAATCGATCTGTCCGCCAGCATCGGCTCCGAGTACGAGCTCTTGCACCTCAAGATGCGGGCCCCCGAGTGCTGCAGCAGCAGCATGGCGAGGAGCCTCGGGCAGAAGTTCAGCTTGAGCGCCTCAGGGATGAGGGTGTCTATGCGCAGGCTGTCGTAGAACTTCTCGATGTCCGCCAGCGTGCAAGCCTGGAAGATGCCGAGCGCGTCGCAGCACTCGTCCTAGAGGATACGCCTCAGCGCCTCCCTCTTGCAGCTGTTGCCCGCCACCGCCGCGTCCCACTCACGCTCCTGCTGCTTCGCCCACGCCCTCGCCGCGGGCCTGTGGAGGAGCTCCCAGCAGCGCGCCAGCTGCGGCAGCAGGGCCGGCGCGCGGTCGCCCTTGGCTGGCTTGGGGATTAGCATGACCAGCGCGTTCGGGAGCTGCCAGGGCCACATCAGCCTCAGCTCGCACTCGTTGAACAGGTCCACGATGGCTTGGCGCCCCGCCGTCGGTGGCCGACGGATGTCGCTACAGCAGAGTTTGTTCACTCCCTGGCCTTATCGGGCTCCCCCGCGAGGGCGAGGTCCAGGTCGTCGACAGTCCACTGTGGCGCGTCCACGGCTGCCGCTCGCCTCCTGAGGTCTCCGAGCAGCTGCGTGTGCTTGCCATGGGCGACCTCCTCGCACCTCCAGATCTTCGCAAACGCCTCGGCCTTGGCGTCCACGATCTCCATCGGACTGTCCGTCACGCCCGCCTCCGTTGCCAGCTCCCCCTCGCGTCTGCTGGGCGACTTGGTGATCCTGTGGGGCGCGCCTGGCTGCCTGTCGGCGGCGGCTAGCCACCGCCCGAAGCTTCGCGTGCTCTCCCTCAGGTCTCTGTTCACCGCCGCCCCCCTCTCCTGTTCGGCCTGCATGGCCATGCCCTCGACGATGGCCACGTCGAGGTCTTCCAGCGCCGCCAGCCTCTGCCTCCAGATGCTGCGGTGCAGGCGTGCCGTCTCCGAGGCCTCGCGGCCTGCCTGGGGCACGCCGTCGTAGGCCAGCTCCCGTCCTGCTCGTGCGAGCTCGCGCGGCTGCTTCGCTCCTCTGCCTTTCCTCCTCAGCTTGGCCAGCATGGCGAGCAGGACCTCGGCCCTGGCCCACCAGTCGGCGCTGTGCTCGCTGTACTTCAACCTCCTCTCTCCGAACTCCCTGGTGTTGGTGACCTTCAGCTCGTAGGCCTTGCCGCAGCCCGTGAAGTGGTGCCTGTCGACGGGGTCGATGCGGTAGGCCATGCAGTAGAACCTCTCCAGAGTGCCGATGGTGTTCGCGAAGCGGTCTCCGAGCTCCTTCGCCGCCGCCGCGTCCACCTGGTAGGCCGCGCAGCTGCTGATGTAAGAGGGGATCTCGGAGGTCTCGCGCTGCTCCTGGTCCTGCAGGGCCTGTGCCGTCTCCCAGACGTGGCCCATGGTGGTGGTCTCCACTCCAGCAGCCGCCTCACGGATTCGCCTCCTCAGGTCCTCTGCGTTGTTGCTGCTCTCTGGCTCGGGCGAGGTCCCCCGACTATGCCGCTCGCTGTGTTCGCGGTGCTCATGGTCTCCGCGGGCTGCGCCTTCCCCCTCGTGGTCCAACTGGCGGTTCCCCAGGGTGTGGGGTCGCTCTGGTACTGACGAGGTACTGGCTTCCATGGTGTTGGTCGTGTAGTCCGCGTCATGCCCTCTGGGCTCGTCAGGGTCCTCCGCCTCGAAGCCTTCTGTCATTTGCAGCAGCTGCTCCTCTTCGAGGTGATCGTCCAGATCTGCGAAGGGGTCTGCGTCCGCATCTGACCATCCTGGTGTCGCTCGCATCCTTGCCGAACCTGGGAGGCCATCCCCATGGTTCGCATCTGACTCCTCCCCACCCATCCTTACAGTGCCTGCGCTCTCGGCGCCAGGATTATCCCCTGCGGGGAAATCCGTCCAGCCCGTCTCGACTGGCGCCAGCGCCTCCCGCCGTGCGTTGTCCAGCGCCTGCTCGAAGTCCTGGGGCGGTGGGCGCTGCTCAAGCTCCTCCTGGCCTCCTCCTCCAGCCGCTGCTGCCCGCGCCTGCGCTGCTGCCTCCTCCCTCACTCTCCTTCTCGTCCTCTTGCTGCCTGGGTTGGGCTGCTTCTTGGGGCGGGGCGGATGAGTGAAGGGCTGGGACATGCGCAGCGAGCGGGTCCTCGTCTCCTGGGCCTCGGCGTAGAGCGTGAACTTCAGCCCAATGTGGGGCTTCCACGGCACGTCGTAGACCGCCTCCACGCCTTTGATCAGCTTCTGCCCTTGCTCGTCCACCAGGGCGTAGTCTATCATCGACTCGCGCTCTCCCAGCTGGCAGGTGAAGTCGCCGTCGGGCAGCGAGACGATGGCTGTCGCCCCCATGGCACCGGGCCAGCCTGAGTCCCACATCTCCGTCGGCGCCTTGTTGAAGTCGCCGCAGACGATCCACGCGCCGCTCAGCCCCTTCAAGAACGAGGCGAGGGCCGTCAGCTTGCGGGCGTTGATGCCCTCGTGCAGCGACTTGCCTACGTCCAGGTAGAGGCTGATCACCGTGATTGTCGTCCCCTTCAAGTGCCACGTGACTGGCGTCGAGTCGCACAGGTCCAGGTCGGCTTTCCACTCCCCGCTCACGTCGGTCGTCGCCTTCGTGACTGTGGTCTGCCTCTGGCCTGGCACCGAAAGCTTGAGGTCTGCAGGTGCCCCCTCATGACGACCGCCGTCCCTCCGAAAGTGCCCTGCTCGGATAGTGAGCTGGGTCTCGCCGCCGTGATGCACGCCTTGTATCTCAACTTCACTCACAAGTTCGCACTCCGCGGAATCTAAGTATGAGCGGCCCACGTGCGTCTCCTGGAACGCGTAGGCGTCGTACCCCTGGCCGAGCTTCTGCTTGGCCATCCACAGCCTGGCTGTGGGTCCCCAGCTGGTGAGGTTCGCGCAGAACAGTGTGCGCTCGCGGGGCTCGGCGGCGCCGGCTCCTTGGCGCCGAGCCCCGCGCGCCTGGCCTCAGGCCGAGGCTGCCCCCCCTGGGCTGCCTCCGCCCGTCTGCTCCCTCAGCTGCCTGAGGTACTCCTCAGCCTCCGCGTCGCCGCCTCCCGCAGCCGGTGGCGTCCCAGCCGTTGGTGCCGAGGCCGCAGGAGGGGAGGCTGCTGGCTGCTGCGGCTCGGCAGCAGGCGTCGCCTGTTGCAAGTGCTCCGCTGCGCCGCCTCCCTCAGCCTTCCTCTTCTTCGCCGCCTGGTGGATCGCGGCCTGCTGCTCCGCCGCCTTCAGTTTCGCCGCCGCCAGGTGCTCCTTCAGCTGTGTCGAGAAGGTTTGCGCATTTTCCTTCACCTCTTCCACTTGCTTGCGGCCCTCGTCGTCCAGGTCGGCTGCGGTCAGGTTGAGCTCGCGCTCGATGTCCGCTGCAAGTTGACCTGCCGCCAGCTCCTCCACCTGGCCGCTGACCAGCTGCTCCAGGACGCCCTTCGGCGGGTCTCGGCCCTCAGCCTGGGTGGCCTCGAGCTCTCTCTCCGCCTTGAGCACCGCTGCCGCCTTCACGTCCAGCTTGGCTCTCGCCTCCTGGGCAACTGCGTCAGCTCTCTTCTTGGCCGCGAAAGCCGTCGAGTACGCCTGGTTGGCCTCCTGCAGGGCCTTGGCTGCAATGCCCAGGCGCTGCGCCCTCGACTTGGGCGGCGGCTCGGGCACCGCTGCCTTGATCGCGGCTGCCGCGCCCTGCAGGGTGCGCGAGATGGCCTCGCCGTTGGACAGGTTCAGGTCCCCGAGCGTGTCCGTGAGCAGCTTCAGGGCGTGCAAGACCTTGTCCGCGCCCTTGGGCATGCTCTTGCCGCTGCCCTGCTGCAGGGGCCCGCCGCTGCTGCTGCCGCCTGCGCTGCCGCCGCTGCCGCCGCTGCCCCAGTCCGACTTCTTCGGCGTCTTGGGCTTCGGCAGGGCAGCGCGGCAGGTGCACTGGTAGTGCATCCCCTCCAGGCGTGTGCACCACCACCACTCTCCGCAGGCCTTGCACACCACGTAGGCCTTGTCCGCGACCGACTTGGCCCCGCCCTTGACCATCTTCGGCGCGGCGCTGCCGTGGTGCGCGTCCAGGCGCAGGGTGTCGCTCTCCCTCCTCAGCCGCCGCCGCGCCACAGCGCGCAGGCGCCTCGCTCGGCGGTGCCAAGCGGGGGAGCGCGACCGCGCTCGGCGCCCCTCCGTGGGGCTGGGGGCTATGGCTCCGCGGGCGCGCGCCCGCCGCGGGCAAAATGCCTGCGACCCGCGCCGCGCTGCCAAGCCACCTTGGAGAAGAGGAGGAGGAGGAGGAGGAGGAGGAGGAGGAGGAGGAGGAGGAGGAGGAGGAGGGTATCCCAGGAAAGCTGGGTCACCCGCGTGGGCGCGAA
The DNA here is from genome assembly GCA_963575745.1 of Prorocentrum cordatum. NCBI lineage: Eukaryota > Dinophyceae > Prorocentrales > Prorocentraceae > Prorocentrum > Prorocentrum cordatum. Next base: position 427,281 of record CAUYUJ010003180.1, read on the forward strand.
GAGAATCGCGCTTGGCGCATCTCGGCTTGGGCCAGAGGGGCTTGCCGGCGCGAGGGCGCGAAGATTGTCGCGGGGCGCGCTGCGCATCGCCAAGCAGTTCCCAGGACAGCTCCACTCGGCCCCAGAAAGCTATGGGAGGCCACACTCGTTGAAAAACAAAGCGCCGCCGTCAACGCGCCGCGCCCGCTGCCGTCGACGCTGCCGTCGCCGGCGGCGTCGGCGCCTACGTCCCTGAGATCTGGCCTCGTCAGCGGTGTCGTCGTGGGCGCCGTCAGCATCACCGTCAGCGTCAGCGTCGTCGGCGCCGTCGTCGCCGTCGTCATTCGGCGTCGCCGGTGTCGTCGTCGTCGACGTCACCGTTGCTGCGGTCCGCGCTGTGCTGCTGCTGTTCGTCGTCGTCGTCGCCGGCGCCAAGAAAGCATGCACGGCCTGGCTCCGCCGCGCACCAAGTGGAACGATGTGCGCCGTGCTTCCTTCGGCGCTCGCACGCGGGAGCGCCTCGCTGCCGTCGATCCTGGTGCCGCACGGTCTGGACCAGAGGTGCCGTGCGCCGTCCAGCGCCTGGGAGGTCCAGGCCTCCCAGGTGGGGTCTCAGTAGATGGGGGTCGGAGGGTCGCGCCGCATCGCCGGTGCACCGCCGATGCGGCGCGATGCGGAGCCATATGTTTTATCCACACCGACGTCGCCGATTCGCCGACGTCGCCGATACATCTGCGATGCATCGCCGATGCATCGGCGATGCACTGGCGAGGCGGCGCGATCCTCCCTTCCCATTTTCTCGGACCCCATCTAGGAGGCCTCCGGGGAGGAAAGTTCGGCCCACGTCTCGGAGGCGGTGCTGCCATCGAGTGCCCATGCCCGCTCTCAATCGGGCAGCCAGCGCCGATGTTCAGGTGAATGCTCTCCCCCCCGCCCCCGTGCGGCGGCCTGGTTGTTGAGGGCGGGCACATCTGAGGAGGGGAAAAACACACACAGACACAATCCATCGTCCACCCCCAGGAAAATATGGGAAACTATGGGAAGTGGGGGGGAAGACAAAAGCTTAAAAAACATGTGGGAAACTGTGGGGGATGATTTGAATTGTGTGTACTCCAGATTTCGTAATAAAGGGAGGGGGGTCTCATTTCGGGGGGGGTCTCTTCCAGGCTATCTTGGAGGGCCTGGGGGGGTCTGGGGGCGATGTTTTGGAGGGTTCTCCCACGGGGGGGGGTCTGAAATGGCTTGTCTTGGAGGGTCCAGACCCCCTCCCTTTTATTACGAAATCTGGAGTATTTATTTATGTGTGTCCTGGGGCCCCTTCAACATCAGAGGGGCCCCGGCGCCCTGTCCCTGCCCGCCGGCACCTCCCGGGGCGGGAGGCGCGCGGGCTTTCTGCTCTCCTCGGGCCCCACTGCCCGAGTCTGCCCGTTCGTCGCCGTGCACGCCGGCGGCCGCGCCGGGATACAGCACGAGGAGGAGGAGGAGGAGGAGGAGGAGAGGGGAGGAGGAGGAGGAGGAGGAGGAGGAGGGGAGGAGGAGGAGGAGGAGGGAGGAGGAGGAGGAGGAGGAGGAGGAGGAGAGGAGGAGGAGGAGGGGAGGAGGAGGAGGGGGGAGGAGGAGGAGGAGTACCACCCCCGAGCCAGTCTCCCGTCGCGTCGTTCCCCCTCATCCCCTCGCTCCCTCGAGCCTCGCTGCCTCGATCCCGCGCCCGCTCATCCCTCGGGCCTCGATCCCGCGAGCCCGCGCTCGATCCCCTGAGCCTGGATCCCGTGAGCCTCGATCCCCTGGGCCTCCATCCCGCGGTCGCTCGATCCTTGTCCCTCGACCTTGGAGCCTCTGCCCTTCGGTCATCGGTCCTGCGCACCTCGGCTCTTCGGTGCCTCGATCCCCGATCCTTGCAGTCGAGCTTGATCAGCACTCTGGGTTTCTTGATAAGCGTGGGGTGGTAACCCCCCCCACGACGGGGTCAACCTCGCCTGGTCGTCGCGCCGCGATGGGGGTCGGAGCGCCTTCGGCGCGCGGTGGCTGCCCGCGACGGGGGTCGATGCGGGACCACGTCTAATAAGAAACTCGGAGTAGGTCGGCCGTGCCAAAGCGAGGGTGCCCTTGTGTCCTGTCTACCCCGGCCCATGCAGCCCGCATCTCCTCGGGCATTCTGAGGCCACGTTTCCGTCGGAAGAGTCCTGTGTCCTCTCGCGGGACCTCTCCAATCAAGTCTGGATGCAGGTCCTCGAACGTTCGAGCGTCCGACCCCATCCGCCAGCTTCGCCATCGCTCCTTCTGGAGGCCCCCACGTGCCACGGGACGCCCCCTGGAGGTCAGCGGCTGTCCCCAGAGGCCGCCCCCCCCCTCCCCGAGGGCCGAAGAGCGCCCCCTGCCGCAGGATGTCTTGACTGTAGTCCTGGCGAGGTCATTTGTCATGGAGCGGGGGGCGTGGCGTGGAGCGGGACCCATCTGCATACCTTCGCACCAAGTAGGTATCGAAATCGGAGGGTGTTCACGTGTCTGGCACCGGGAGGCGATACTCGTCCGACACTGTTTCGATACTTGTTCGATCTGGGTGCTCGAAATTATTTCTGGGATGTGGCTTTTGAGCGCGATGGGAACAACATAAGTCCAGACGCCTCCCGGGTCTCATCCTGACCAGCTTTCCGAGGCGCAGAAGCCCTCCCAGGACGCCACACTGAGGACGATCCACCGCCAGGGAGGGCCGCCGCGTCCTCGATGGGCCCTCCCTTGGTCGACGCTCGAGCCTCGAGCCTCGAACCTCGAACCCTGTTCCTCCGATCGCCGAAACTTGGTCCTTGATAGAGGGGCCAGCATGCTCGATCCTCGACCCGTCGGCCCTCGACCCGATCCGTGGAACCTCGATCCTCGACATGTCGATCCTCGAGCCTCGATCCTCGACATGTCGATCCTCGAGCCTCGATCCTCGATCTGACGATCCTCGATCGAAGAGCCAGCAAACGCCGCCAGCCGATGGACGTCGAGACGCTCACCCGGACGAAGGTGGGTGCCACAGTCAACAGGGCGAGGAAGACGTGACCTTCCCAGATGCGCGCGCGGAAGCCCTGAAAGACGACGACGAGGGAGAGGAGCTCGGATCGGTGAGGGGGCCTCTGGAGGGATAGGGGGGCAACCGATGGATGCCATAGTGGATTATGTCCGACCTAACCTGGCTTTCTAGTTGGCTACAGGTGTCATGAGTGGCTTCGGGGTGTAACGATCTGATCTAAGTGGGCTACGCCCCACGTGGCAGGATTAGCTACCCGCCCTGAACCAAGAGGGGCAGGTGCGGCCAGGCATAACCCACCTTGACGTCCAATACACCCCCCCTATCTCCTCAGCAACCCCCGCCCCGATCCAAGCAACCTGCGGCTGAAGGTTTTCGGATGTAATCGTCGGCTCTCATAGACGCTTTTGCCCCACGGGGGTGCTCTCAATTAACTGCGCCTCGTCGAGCGGCGTCTGGGTAGGCCCGGACGGAAGCCAGAGACCCCAGTGATGACCCGAAAGCTAAGCGTGCAGTTCAGGGCAATTACGTTAGCACAGAACGTGCGCCCTCACCCCCACCTTGTCCGTTCCCCCTTCTAGGGCTGTGCCAGGGAGCTTCAAAGCCCGACCTGTGAGGATAGTTCGGCAGAACATGTACTCCCCACCCCAGCTTGACCACACCCTCTGGAGAGCGGGGCCTGGTGGGAGTGGAGGTACTCTGCTGTTCCCGTACTTGTATGGAGGGCCAGTCAAGGCAACGGTGGCCTTCCCTGCTGTTTTTCATCGTTTGGAGGTTTCTCGTCGCCTAGGCCAAATCCGCGTCGAGGCACGGGCCTGGATGACAGGAGTTCAATTTCTGGTGCTCCTTTGTTCAAGCTCTAGAGAAGTCCTTGTTTCCCTTTCTGTTGCATTTGGACTCTGACTCGTGCCTCTTGACTCCCGTAATGGCCCCCGGCCTCTCCGAAGTGTCCTCCCGCAGGGGCTCTCCTGAAGGGCCCCCCCGAGGGGCCCTTCTGAATGGCCCCCACACGGTGCTCCTCCGAGGCTCGCGGAGGCTTCTGAGAGGCCAGAAGGGCGTCCTGGTAGGCCCCGAGCCCCCCTTTGCAGGGTTCAGACGAGTTCCCTGACTGATCCCCGAAGGGTTCCTGACAGGGTCCAGGAGGTTTTCTCAGAGGGTCCCGACGGGCCCCTCGGAGGGTCCAGAGGGGCTCGTTGAAGTGCCATGCAAGGCTTTATGAAGCGCCCCAGACGGCTCCCCAAAGAGCTTCCTGAAAGGCTCTTGGAAGGGCTCCCTCAGGGAGCTCCCAAAGGGCGCCCTGAAAGGCTCCGTGAAGGGCTCCTATGCAACAAGCGCTCTGAAGAGCACCTGGCGGGCCTCCGTAAAGGGCATTTTGAAGGGCTCACAAGACTTCATCAAAGGCCACCAAGGGCCCCTTCAAAGGCCCACAAGGCCCACCTGCAGCTGCCCAGATCGGCCCCCTGGAGGGTCCAGAGGGGGGGGCCCTTTTTGGTTTTGGCTCGCCCCCCCTTCGGAAGGGCCACCTGACGGGCCTCCTGAAAGGACCCTTGCAGGGCCACCTGAAAGGCGTCCACCCCCGCAGCTCCATGAAGGCCGCCCTGAGGAGCACTACCCCCCGAAGGTTCTCGAAGGGACCCCGTAAAAGGTCTCCATGGAGGTCCCCCTCTTGAAGGGCCCCTTGAAAGGCCTGGCCCATGAAGGGGCCGTCGTGGAAGGACATTGTCTCGCCTGGAGGAGGTTCCCTGAAGGGCCTGAGCGCCATAAAGGGCTCCTTGAATGGGGTCACCATGAAGGGTCACCTGAAAGGAGATCATGAAGGGGGCGCCCTGAAGGACCCACTGAAGGCCACTTGAAGCGCCCTCGATGGGCCCCTTTGAGGCTCAGAGGGGCCTGAAGGGTCTCCCTAAGAGCTTCCTTCAAGGGCAACCGTAAAATGAACTCCTCAAAAGGAGCTTTCTGCGATGCTTTTCTTTAGGTGTCTGAGGTGAGTGTAAAGACGTGTTTGAACAGCAGATGAGGGGTTCATTAGGAGACTCGGTACGAGGCTTCTGAGGCGCATCTGGTAGGCTCTGCAGAGGTCTCGGAGCGGCTGCGAGGGACTACTGATAATCTCTTTAGAGGCTACTGTAATGCTGTTGGGAGGCTTCCGAGTAGTTTCTGAGTGGTTTCTGTGGGAGATTTCTGATAGTCTCTCTGAGAGGCTCTGGACATGCTAATGAGAGGCTGCTGCCAGAGGCGTACGGGAGGTTTTCTTGAGGCTTCTGAGAGACTTCAACGGGGGCCACGCAGATGGTTTTGGGCGGCGTGGCACCGGCTTCTCACAGGCTTTTGAAAATCATACGATCGGTTTCTTAGAACTTGTTGGGAGGTTCTTGAGAGGCTCTTGGGAGGTTATTGGAAGCTTCTGGGAGATTTCTGGGACGCTTTCGAGCGGTCTCAGAGTGGCTTCTGAAAGGCATCGCAGAAGTTTTTGAGAGGCCTGTGAGAGGCGGTCAAATGCTGTGTTCTGGCAGACTTGGTGGGTTCCTTCCAATCATAGTTTCATTCTCTGTCACGTTGGACACCAGGTCAACGCCACGAGATGATGATGGTTTGCACGACATAGCTTGCACCGCACAGCTTACATCGTATCTAATGTGACGAACGAACAATACGCACCCAGACCCATGTTTGGGATGTTGGGGGCTATTGGTGCGCGTTGTCGGATGAGGGTCCCCGCTCGAACAGGAGCGTCCCGCAGTCAGGAGGGGACAACAACACAGAGACACAATTACTCGTCGATCCCCAGGACAAGATGGGGACATATGGGAAGTGCGGGGGAGACAAACACCCATAAGATTCGTGAAAATATAGGAAATCATGGGATTGGTGTGTATTCACTTGTGTCTCTGGGCCCCTTCACACAGGGTCCGACGACCCGCACCCATAACCGCAGCCAGTCTTCCTCCCTCCGCCCCTCCTATGGCTATGGGTCTGTGCTGTTCGTTCGTCATATAGTGGTCGTTTTTGTGATTTGTTGTTTTGCCGATCGGCGCGGGCCCTCGCACCCCCCCCTCCCCCCCCGCCCTATGGAGTAGATCTTGGCTGTTTCTGGTGCCTGTTTCGAGCAGGTGGAATCCCTACCCCATGGGACGCACGGCTCCAAACAGTCACCAAGCAGAGGTCCAGAGCCAGACCCCCCCCCTTCCCCCCCCTTTCCTCTCAATGTCGAAACGCCGAATAAAACATCGCTCACGTAATGGCCTTCCGTTCATCCCGCCACCGTATTTTGATTGTGGGTCATAGGCCTGCTAGGATATTCATTGGGATGTCGATGGGGGCCTACCGGGGCCCCCCGTGGAGGCAGTTTTAAATACTTTTTGGGTGCCGTTTTGGGACCTCCCAGGGCGTCTTGTGGGCGTTCTGGCTGTAGAGTTTTGAAACTCACACGCTCTCTCTTGGCTGGGCCTCCCATCTGTCGGAGAGGCCCCAGATGGAACATCACCCTGGAACAGTTCCCGAGGGTTTTTTTTCCATCTTGGACTACCCCCCCAGCGCAGGCGGCCCTCACAGTGTTGAGTGGGGGGGTGCCGTAGGTTCGTCATGTTGGGTGTGCAAGATCGACAATCACCCCAGACCCGTCCCAGGGTGTTTTTCCATCTGCCCCCCCCCCCGAGCGATGCCCTCAATCGAATGACTTAACTGATAGGGAATCCTCTCTTTTTGCTGGGCCCCCCCCCCAGCTGAATCTCGGGGGGGCTCCAGATAGAAACTCACCCAGGAACCGTTCCTGTGTAACTTTCCACCTGGGCTCCCTCCCCAGTATAAGATGCGCTCTCGGGGATCAAAGGTGGTCTGCCCGATCCCAAAAATTGCCGTTTTTGTGCATCAGAATCCTTGCAGCGGAGTCTTCTCTTTTTGTTGGGGCTCCCAGCTGCATCTCGGGGAATCCCACATGGAAAATTCCCCCGAGAACCGTTCCAGGGTGATTTGTTCCACCTGCCCCCCTCCCCAGTGCTGAAGACGCTCTCGGGGACAAAGGGACAGCTGTTCACAGCCCACCAAACCACCCCAACCCAACCCGAAGGCCTCACATTGACCTCCATTTCCAGTGGGGGGGGGGGGTCGGGAAACATCGAGAAAACACACATGGAACCCGTACCCCCCCAACCCGAAATTGGGGTCTTCGGGTTGGGTTGGGGTGGTCTGGCAGGTCGGCTGAAGTCGGGCCTGTCCCTCTTAGAGGGGGGGGGAAGTTCAACAATAGTGAACACTGATGAGGGAACGATTTCGTCTAGCCTTTCTGAACAGTTTTGGTGCATTTGTTGTTTCTCCAAAATCCGCCTGCAGGGGCACGCGCCCGACCTCGAGGTAGGCAGCTGCGCCCGCGATCCCAGGCCTGACTCTCACCACCCACCACACCACCCCAACCCAACCCGAAGGCGTCAAATTGACCTCCATTTCCAGTGGGGGGGGGTCGGGAAACATCGAAAAAAACACATATGGAACCCGTACCCCCCTCAACCCGAAATTGGGGTCTTCGGGTTGGGTTGGGGTGGTCTGGCAGGTCGGCCGAAGTCGGGCCTGTCCCTCTAGAGGGGGGGAAGTTCAACAATAGTGAACAATAATCCGGGGACGATTTCGTCTTGCCTTCTTGAGCAGTTTTGGTGTATTTGTTTGTTTGTCCGAAAACCGCCTGCAGGGGCACGCGCCCGACCTCGAGGTAGGCAGCTGCGCCCGCGATCCCAGGCCTGACGCTCACCACCCACCAAACCACCCCAACCCAACCCGAAGGCCTCAAATTGACCTCCATTTCCAGTGGGGGGAGGGGTCGGGAAACATCGAGAAAACACATATGGAACCCGTACCCCCCCCCAGCCCGAAATTGGGGTCTTCGGGTTGGGTTGGGGTGGTCTGGCAGGTCGGCTGAAGTCGGGCCTGTCCCTCTAAGAGGGGGGAAGTTCAACAAGAGTGAAAACAATATTCTGGGGACGATTTCGTTTAGCCTTTTTGGTCAGTTTTTGTGAATTTGTTGTTTGCCCAAAATCCGCCTGCAGGGGCACGCGCCCGACCTCGATGTAGGCAGCTGCGCCCGCGATCCCAGGCCTGACTCTCACCACCCACCAAATCACGCCAACCCAACCCGAAGGCCTCATATTGACATTGACCTCCATTTCCAGTGGGGGGGGTTCGGGAGACATCGAGAAAACACATATGGAACCCGTACCCCCCCCAACCCGAAATTGGGGTCTTCGGGTTGGGTTGGGGTGGTCTGGCAGGTCGGCTGAAGTCGGGCCTGTCCCTCTGAGGGGGGAAGTTCAACAAGAGTGAAAACTAATCCGGGGACGATTATGTTTAGCCTTTTTGAACAGTTTTGGTGCATTTGTTGTTTGTCCAAAATCCGCCTGCAGGGGCACGCGCCCGACCTCGAGGTAGGCAGCTGCGCCCGCGATCCCAGGCCTGACTCTCACCACCCACCAAACCACCCCAACCCAACCCGAAGGCCTCACATTGACCTCCATTTCCAGTGGGGGGGGGTCGGGAGACATCGAGAAAACACATATGGAACCCGTACCCCCCCCAACCCGAAATTGGGGTCTTCGGGTTGGGTTTGGGGTGGTTTGGCAGGTCGGCTGAAGTCGGGCCTGTCCCTCCAGAGGGGGGGACATTCAAAACTAGTGAACAATAATCCGGGGACGATTATGTTTAGCCTTTTTGAACAGTTTTGGTGCATTTGTTGTTTGTCCAAAATCCGCCTGCAGGGGCACGCGCCCGACCTCGAGGTAGGCAGCTGCGCCCGCGATCCCAGGCCTGACTCTCACCACCCACCAAACCACCCCAACCCAACCCGAAGGCCTCACATTGACCTCCATTTCCAGTGGGGGGGGGTCGGGAGACATCGAGAAAACACATATGGAACCCGTACCCCCCCCAACCCGAAATTGGGGTCTTCGGGTTGGGTTTGGGGTGGTTTGGCAGGTCGGCTGAAGTCGGGCCTGTCCCTCCAGAGGGGGGGACATTCAAAACTAGTGAACAATAATCCGGGGACGATTATGTTTAGCCTTTTTGAACAGTTTTGGTGCATTTGTTGTTTGTCCAAAATCCGCCTGCAGGGGCACGCGCCCGACCTCGAGGTAGGCAGCTGCGCCCGCGATCCCAGGCCTGACTCTCACCACCCACCAAACCACCCCAACCCAACCCGAAGGCGTCAAATTAACCTCCATTTCCAGTGGGGGGGGTCGGGAAACATCGAGAAAACACACATGGAACCCGTACCCCCCCGACCCGAAATTGGGGTCTTCGGGTTGGGTTTGGGTGGTCTGGCAGGTCGGCTGAAATCGGGCCTGTCCCTCTAGAGGGGGGGAAGTTCAACAAAAGTGAACAATATTCTGGGGACGATTTCGTCTTGCCTTCTTGAGCAGTGTTGGTGCATTTTTTTTTGTTTGTCCACAATCCTCCTGCAGGGGCACGTGCCCGACCTCGAGATAGGCAGCTGTGCCCGCGATCCCAGGCCTGACTCTCACCACCCATCAAACCACCCCAACCCAACCCGAAGGCCTCAAATTGACCTCCATTTCCAGTGGGGGGGGGTCGGGAAACATTGAGAAAACACACATGGAACCCGTACCCCCCCAACCCGAAATTGGGGTCTTCGGGTTGGGTTGGGGTGGTTTGGCAGGTAGTCAGACCCTGTCTCCAGGGCGAGCCCCTTCCCTGTCTCCAGGGCGAGCAGTTTTGGTGCATGTTTTGTTTGTTCAAAATCCGCCTGCAGGGGCACGTGCCCGACCTCGAGGTAGGCAGCTGCGCTCGCGATCCCAGGCTTGACTCTGTCTCCAGGGCGAGCCCCTTCCCTGCGTAGTGTCCTCTCGCTCTCTCTCTCTCTCTCTCTTTTTTTTTCTCTCTCTCTCTCTCTCTTTCTCTCTCTCTCTCTCTCTCTCTCTCTTTCTCTCACCACCACCCACCAAACCACCCCAACCCAACCCGAAGGCTACAATTTGCCCTCCATCTCCAGTGGGGGGGGGGTCTGGGAACACTGCAAAAACACATGGATCCCGCACCGCCGCCAACCCGAAATTCCACTCAAAGTCTGGTCTTCGGGTCGGGTTGGGGTGGTCTGGTAGGTACAGTCGGGGCCCTGAAGAAGGAACCCTTTTCGTTGGGGAGGGGCTCCGCGTTCCTTAAGTGTTTCGCAGCTTTCCTTGGATTTTCCTTAGGCTTTCGATACGAAATCGAAGTTCAACCCATGGAAAAAAGTGCCTTGTTCCTTATTTTGGGTTCCTTAGGTCAAGGCCCCGACTGTGGTCACTCTCTGCTCGCCGGGGGCCCCGCCGGACCCTCGGCGGAGGCCCGCATGCGGGGGCAGCGACCGGGGGGGGGATCGGCACAGGGTCCAGGCGGGCCTGCCCCTCCACAGGAGGAGTATGCAAGAATCGTTGAACAAATCGCCTGGAGGGGATTTGTTGTACTATGTTTGAGCATGTTTGGCGCATTCTTGATGTATTTGTTTCATTTTGCCCCAACTATCAGAGCGTGAATTACCTACCCCGCTTTCGCTTCCAGGCAAAACCAAGTCATACCACGCGCCTCCTCGTCAAGCGGCCTGACCAGTACAGGCCGTAGTTTGGCATCGCTTGGTATCTCTTGGAAGCGAGGGTGGTCAAAAGCGAGGTAGGTTTGTTTTCCCCCCAAACTAGGCCTGTAGGGGGACACGCCCGACCTAAGCATAGGGCGGGATGCATCGACCCCCAATCGCCCATTGGTCGCCGATAGGGGCCCGATGGCCCAGACCTGCACTGGAAGGTGCGGATTCACTGTCGGTGGCCTGTCGCCGATCTATCGGCGATGTGTCGCCGATTCCAGGTCGATGCATCCCCCACGTGACAGTCCCCCCCTTATCGTTGCCCCTCACACATGGAAAATCACCCCAGAAACGCTCTAGGGTTAAGTGGGCCGTGCCCCAGAGTATTCTAAAATCGGGAAAAAATCAGGTGACGGTGTTGTAAGTCTTGTTTGAGAATGTTTTATTCTTCGTCCACAGCCCGCCTGTAGGGGGACATGCTCGACCTACGTATAGGATGTTTTTCCCATATGTTCCCAGCCAGTGCAGCAGGCGTGTTCTGAGATGAGTGGAGGAGGTGCGTGCTGGAACCCAGAAATTACTCGTGTTCCAAAGCGAACCTTTTATTGGTGAGTACTATTTCTTTGCTGGGGTTCCCAGCTGCATCTCGGGGAATCTTCAAAGGGGAAATCTCCCTGGCACCGTTCCAGGGTAATGTTCAATTTGGTCCCCTCCTGGTGCAGAAGGTAATCTCGAGGACAAATGGGAGCCCAGAAGTCATTAATTTCCCATATCAAGTTTCTTTTTTGGAGACTCCCATCTCTTCGTCGCTGGCCACCCCAGCTAAATCTCGGGGGGCCCAGATGAAACATCACCCCAGAACCGTCCCAGAGTGTTTTGCCCATTTGGGACCACCCCTCCAGTGCAGCGTGGATGAGATGTGTACCAAAGCCCAGCCATGAGTCAGTTTCCAAATGACATTCCTTATATGGGGAGTCGTTTCTCTTTGCTGGGGCTCCCAGCTAAATCTCGGGGTGGCCTCAGAATGAAAATCTACCGTGAACCGTTCCAGGAGGATGTGTTCCTTTGTTTCATGGGTGTTTTATTTGCTCTGCGTATGACGTTCAAGAGACATTCGGGTACAGGGGACAGAGGGCATAGGCTATGCGCGCAGGGCAATGGTGTCGACTGGTTTTATATGCGCTGGTGGTTTCTCATCTTCATCCTCCTCATCCTCGTGCTCATCTGCTCCCTCGCAGACGTGAAATGGGAGAGCAGCCATTTGCGTTCGGTGATTATGATCTGCACCTTGGTCTCTCATGCCATGTTTGTCGATGTCTTCCTTTACCTACGGGTGAGCAGTTGCCGTCTTTGTTGAGAGGCCAGAATCCTTCACCAGGCAGGTTCCAGTTTGATGCCCAGACCCGATATTAGTCTTGGTTGTTCTTTGTTGGGTTGATGGGTTGAGTTCTTTGGTCCACGAGTTCTGCGGTGGAGCATCCAGGTGTCGTTATCAGAACATCGTCGTATATCAAAATCGTTTACTTCCTCCTACGAATGAGCAGTTGCCCCTGTGGGCTGTTGGGTCAGAGTCCCTTTCCCGGTCTGCGACCTTCATCGAGTCATTATGCTACGATCGCGTTTTCCTCGTGCCCGCGAGTGGTTCAGGACGGAATCGATCTGACACGTTCCAGTCGTAGACCCTTCCCCTTCCAGAGTTGTCGCGCAATCGACTTTGGAGGACCACCGTCTATCGCGCAGGGCCTAGGGGGCCATGGTGGTCTACGGTCTGAGGAGTGCCAGGAGGAGGAGGAGCGTCATTGGAGGGCAACGTCTACCTGCTTCTGGAAGACCAATATCAAGGGCATGTGCCAAATACCGCTCTCACGTGAATCAATGGGCGCAGTGGGTGTCGTTACGTATGTAGAATATTCGCCTGATCCCACGAGGTATTCCAAGAACGTCAAGTTATCCAAGTTTTATGACGTTCGCTCTGCAGTTGGGCATGCTTACGTATCATGCTAGTTTAGTCGTCGTTCTTCCCATCTTGGCCTTCTCCAGTCCTCCGCCCCCCCTCCTTACTCCCTCCATAATCGCTTCTCCCTCCTCGTCCCTCCTCCTCGCTCATGCACCCCGACAAGTACACCAAGCAAATGATGGAACATCACCCCAGAACCGTTCTAGGATGGCGTTCTATCTGGGATCCCCTCCAGCGCAGGAGGCCGCCTCGGGGATAAATGTGGGGTGCTGGGGCACACCCGAGCCAAATCTGTTCTGCCATTGTCCAATGGATATCTTATCTCGGGGGGCGCACCCGGGCAGAACGAAGTAGGAGCCATTTGTTTGTTCTCTAACCACCCCAGGACCATTCCAGCCTGATTTTTCATGCGAGACCCCCCTCAGCACAGAAGGCGCTGTCAGGGAAAGGGGAGAGGGGGCCGAGCCCCCAAGTGAGTCATTTACACAATCGAATCTCTTATCGGGAAGCTTTCTCTCGGCTGGGCCCCTCAGCTGAATCTCGGGGGAAGGGACCAGATGGAAGCTCACCTGGCAGAGGCGCCCCATCAGGCTTCTGATAGCGGTCCAGATGGAAAATCACCCTCTTCAGGTCCGAATAATTACCCTGAAACAGTTCTAGGGTGATTCCAAAACCTAAACGGGTCGATGCTCCCCCGCTTTTTCAAGGATGCCCCGCCAGAGCGAGTAGGGTATTCGCAAGCCGTATTATTTACCAGGTTTCGTGCCCCTCCAACTTTTCCAGGAATGCCTTGCCAGAGCGGGCAGGGCATTCGCGTACCATACTATTTGCACGGTTTCGTGCCATTCCCACCCCTCCAGGAGGGCCCTGTCAACCGTATGCCCTTCACCATTTAGGTGTGTCCACCCCATCACCTTGTTTCATCCTTCTCGCTTCATCCTTCTCGCCTTGTTTCTCCTCGTCCCCCATCTTTCCTGATGCTCTTGCGCCCCGCTGCCGTTTAGGGCCCTTGAGCCAGGGCGCCCTCCCGGGAAAAGATGCGATCCTCGATCGACGAACCGATCCGAGATCGACATAGTTGGTAGCGGAGCTACGGCTCCACGGACTAGCGCGCGCGGGGGTCCCAGATCGGCAGATCGTCATCGGCCATGACATCCGCCATCTTCGAGGGATCTGGTGTGAAAGCCTGCCCAACAGCCGGTCCATCGCAAAGCTGGGAAAGCTATGAAGAAGACCTGCAAGCATGGCATCTGAGCACCGAGCTGAAAGCTACGACTATCGGCCCCCACGTAAAGTCCAGAGGTTTTTCTGCGAACAACACGTTTAAAAACCAAGCCAAGCTATTAGACATGAGCCGTCTTAGTAGCGACCCTGTAGGCGAAACCGGAGCAACTGGGAAGTTAGGTTTCGATTACTTGGTAGAGTTCATGCAAACAGAAAACAGAACAAAAGACGACGTAGCTAAGATCATCCGTTTTGCTTCCTGGCTGGAGTTGAAGCGGGGTAACCAGAAAGTAGAAGACTACGTGAACGAGTCGTTCCGCCTGCTACAGGAAGTAGACCAGGATAGGTTCGTTGTCTTAGAGGGTTTTGTGAAATCGTTGATTATGATCATCAACGCACAACTCACGCAACAACAACTGAGCAACTTGTCGACGAGACTCGACTTGGACGCCACTCTGACTTTAGCTAAGACCAAAAGTGCGATCCTTAAAGTACTAGGAGACAACCCTTTAGCCAAAACGGCGGAGCACCAAGGCTACGAAGCCTGGGAAGACTGGCCTTCAGAGGGCTTTGAACAAGACTGGGACGAACAGAGCTGGCAGGAAGCTAGTTGGACAGAAGAAGCAAACTACGGCCAAAAAGGCTGTTTGCGGTGTGGCAGTCCAAGCCACTGGGTCGACAAATGCCCACACCCGCCGAAAGGAAAAGGCAAGGGCATTGACAAGGGCAAGACTGGCAAAACGCCTTTGGGAAAAGGCAAAGGAAGCTGGTCCAAGGGCTACTCGAGCGGACAGCCGAAGCCCGCGACGAGCAAAACCAAAAGCAACAAGAACAAGGGCAAATCCCAGGCAGGGAAGAGCCAAGCAAAAGGAAAATCGTCATTCGCTTTCGCCGCCGACGAGTGGGAAAGCTGGATTGGCGGTTGGTCCGAAAGCCCTGACTGGGCCGCAACGGACTGGAACTACACGCAGCACCAGGACCCGGAAGCGTCCGCAGTCCTCGCGTGGTCGTTTATGGCTGCCTCTGCGTCTGGACCGCCGTGCTCGGGCTTTCCAGCCGGTGGAAAAGGCAGCAGCCAACCAGCGTCGTCGTCAGCCTCCTTGTCTGGACCGCCGTGCTCGGGCTTCCCAGCCGGTGGAAAAGGCAACAGGCAACCAGCGTCGTCGTCCTCGGCTGCCCCTTCGTCTGGACCGCCGTGCTGGAGTTTCCCGGCTGGTGGAAAAGACAGCAGCCAGGCAACGTCTTCTGGACCGCCGTGCTGGAGCTTCCCGGCTGGTGGAAAGGATGACGCTTGCGCCTCGTCCGTAGTGCCGCCTGTGGCTGCCCACAGCGACGGTTGTCCCCGCCGCGTCGTTCAGGTCAGCTGCTGTGACAAAGTGATGTCGCAGTACAAGTGCATGTACCACACCGAGTGCGGCAACGCGTTCTTCGCGTGCGAGCCGTGCACCCCAGTGGACATGGGCCTCTGCGAGCCGTGCTGGTGCTTGGGCCTTGCCCCAGAGAAGCGCGGAAGCGGCGGTTACGACGACGAAGACGAAGACGACTCTGAGCACGACAGCGACGACAACGACGACGGTCGCGACACCACGCTGGAAGAAGAAAAGGGCGGAACAGCAGCAGCTTTGCCGGCGACCGTGTTAGAAGACAGCATGCACGCAGACATTGGTGACCACGAGGCCATCATAGACTCTGGTTGCTCCAAGGGCATGGTCAGCAAGAAACGCCTGGAAAACTTCAAAGCCTTGCTTCAACAGGAGTACCCCGAGCTCTACGTGAGCGAAAGGCCGTCGAACACGAAGTATCGGTTCGCTGGTGGCGACCCGAAGACGGCGGAAGCCGTTGCAACCGTACCTGTCCAACACCTGAATGCCACCACAGAGTTCGAAGTGCTGAACACTGGCCCCGAACAGACAAAGGCCACGCCTTTCTTGTTGGGAAAGCCGCAGCTAAAGAATCTGAAAGCAGTGATCGACTTCGAGAAGGACACCATGTACTCGAAAACCACAGGCACCACTGTCCAACTGAAAACTTCGAGTGCGGGACATTACCTGTTCCCTCTCATGTTGCTCAACAGTGTTGCCGCGGTAGCAACAGAGGCACATGACTGCGATTTTGCGCCTCTTAGTGACGCAACAGCTTTCGAGACTGTGACCGTTCAAGAGCACCCGAGAGCCTTCGCGGTGTCTCTTCCGCCGCGTCTGGAGCAACTTCGCGCCGACCTTCAGACGGAAGCTGGTCTCAAACGGATGCACGACAAGCTCGCGCACCCGACCGTGGACCAGTTGATGCGACGTATCACTCCTGCCTTGCTTCCCGAGACAGTGCCACAGGTCAGAAAACTTGCCGAAAAAGTCACGAAGTGTTGTAAGATTTGTGACAAGTTCCGCAAACCACACGCGCACCCAAAGACTTCTGGCATGTCTGCGAGAAATGTAAACGACCTTGCGTGTATTGATTCCTTTGAAGTGTCAGTATGCGGAAGCAAGTACATCTTTCACCGCATGGTCGATTCTTTCTCGAAGTGGTCGCTCGCGGAGTATACGTGCACCCGTGCACCTTCTGGAACACTTGCTACCCTCTCAAGGTGGCAGTCGGTCTACGGATGTCTCCCGCGCAGCGTTCTTACGGACAACGGCGGCGAGTATCAGAACAAGGAGGTAGAAACGTTCTTGATGCATCACGGCGCAAGGCATTTTTGGATTCCTCCTCATACTCCCGCCTCTGCGGGCTTAGTAGAGCGCCACAACGGCGTGCTCAAAATGGTTTTCTACAAGCTCGCCGAAAACTTCAAAACGGAATTGAGCAGTGGCACTCTGACGCCGACGGACGTCATGCTCCAGGCGTGCGCTGCCAAGAACAGCCTCGTTCGTAGGTGTGGTTTTTTCCGCTCAGTTCCTCGCTCTCGGAAACAACCATTTCTTCGACCAGATCGATGAGTGTGAGCCGCCACAGCTGCAGGCGTTCAGAACAGACGCCGCTGCCCACGCTCATGCCAGGTTGTCTCTCCGTCGTGCTGCTCAGGCTGTCGCTGTGCAGATCCAGACATGTTCCGAGCTTCGTGATCTCTTCAACTCCCGTCTTGCGGGCACCACTGGCCCTCTCGACTCGGGAACAGAAGTCGATTACATCGCAGATGACACCCCGAAGGCAAAAACAGCCGGAACAGCTTGGAAAGGACCTGCCGTAGTGCTCGGCATGGAAGGGAACCAGAAAGTGTGGCTCAGAACCCCCGATGGCAAAGCCATAGCTGTCCACAGGCACCGGGTGCGACCAAAAGAAAACAGAGGGCTTTTGGAACTACGAGTGCAAGCGGGGCCACAACTACAACCACCAGGGCCACCACAACAACCACCCGCACCAAAGCAAGAAGACAGCGCGCCACCAATAGCGCGCGTGAAAGAAGAGCCGCAGGACGACGATTCTGCGCCAACGCCTCCACCACAAGCTCCACCTCCGTACCTCCCTCCTGCTGCCGGGGCTCGTCCGGCCCCTGCCGGTTTTCCAGGACCTGCGAGCTTGGGCTTCCCGGCCGCGGGAAATGGGATTCCAGCGTCTACGGGCGTGCTGCCGCCGCCTCCCTCCGCGCCGCCAGTGTTTCCACAGCAGCCAGCGCCGCCCCTCGGCGCCGCTTCCGTGCCGCCCCCGGCACAAGCTGCTTACGAACCTCTGCGCCGACACAGGACGAAGTCTGCACCAGGAGCAGGGGGAGCAGGCAAAGGCAAAGGAGGAGAAGGAGGGGGACCAGGGAAAGGAAGAGGCACAGGAGGAACGTCATCTTCATCAGCGGCCAGGCATACAGGAGCGAAGCGTGAAGCGTCCTCCGAAATCACTGACGACCAGCCAGCGCACAAGTCGCCGATGCTTCCCAATTCGGACGACGAGCTGTTAGCCTCGGCCCAAAATGATTTAGACGATTCGTTTTTCACAGTGCCTGAGCAGTGGTATGGCTACGCTGCCGTCCACGAGGTGTGCCGTTCCTGCCCGGCAGACGCCGCTGTCGTAGGAGAGTCGGTCCTGGACGCTCTCGTGGTAGCAAAAACCATGAAGCGTGCGAAAGAGATTCCTTCTCGAATCGCTGAGTCAGACCCTTCTTTCGAAGCACCACGTCTGAAGGAACTCAACGCCGTCTCCAAAAACTTCGACGAGGTACGCCTGCCGCCAGGGACTGCCGCCGTTCCTTCCAGGTTTGTGTACACCGCCAAGGAAGGAGAGGCTAAAGCACGTTTGGTGGTGCAGGGCTGTTTTGAACCAGGGGCTGAGAATCATGTCGTTGATTCTCCAACGCTCAACAGAAACTCTGTCATATTCCTGTTGTGGTTAGCAGCCGTGCACGGACGGGCGCCAGAAGCTTGGGACGTCCGCAAAGCGTTCCTGCAGGCCGAGACCGACGCCGATCCACACTACGACAGTTCTCCCGTCTTCGTTGTGCCACCCAAGAGCGTATCGATCCGGCCTGGATTCGTATGGACGTTGCACAGGGGGAAGACGTTGTACGGTCTCCGCAGGGCGCCGCGTGCGTGGTTCTTCCACATGCGCCGTCTTCTTCTGGAGCACGGCTTCCAGCAGTCCATTTGGGACCCCTGCGTGTTTCTTTACTTCGAAGACGGCCGTCTCACAGGTTTCGTCGGGCTCCACGTCGACGACGCGTTGCTGGCAGGGGCAGGGAAGTTCTGGGATGTCATCGATTCGTTACCCCTCCAATGGGGCACCCAGCAGAAGGACGACTTTACGTTCTGCGGGTTGCACATCTCAGTAAAACTTCCATGGATTTCTTTAGATCAGAAGGAGTATTGTCGCTCCTTGACGCTGATCTCCGTGCCGCCCCACCGCTCCAGACACCCCAGCGCTCCCGTGACAGAGCAGGAACGTGCTGCACTGCGAGCTGCCCTCGGCGAGCAGATCTGGTGTACTGATCAGAGCTGTCCTCACGGCGCTTTTGCTTGCAGTTCCCTTGCTTCCAAAGTACAGTCTGCAACAGTATCCACCCTCCTTGAAGCCAACAAAAACGCTAGAAGACTTAGGGGGGAGGATGTGGTTTTGTATTTTGGGCCTATGGATATTTCAAAAATCTGCGTTTACACGTACGGCGACTCGTCCAAAGGCAAACCACCGCAGCGAGGCATGACCACCTTCATAGGAGAAACGATCCCAGAGGGTGTTTGTCCCATTGTGCGTGCGTATCTTTACCGTTGGGCTTCTAAGAAGCAAACCAGGTCGATTAGCTCCACGATGGCCACTGAAAGCCTCGCTGCCGAAAGCGCCCTTGATGTGCAGTACGCGACGCGGAGGAGGATTCAAGAGGCATTGAATCTAGAAGAGCCGCCTGCTGGGCTCCTGCTGACAGATTCGTGGTCTCTTGTCACGAATACGTACTCCACCACACCACACATCACAGAAGAAGATTTGATACCGTCTTTGAGTCGCATCAGAGAGGCGTGTGTTGGTTGGCAGAGAACAGTAAACAGCAAAGTTCTTCCTAGTGATTTGTCTTGGGTGCCTGATGCCAGTATGGTCGCGGATCCGCTCACCAAGCCAAACAGCAATCCATCGAAAATCCTCGATCCGATCAGGTCGTGTTCGATCGATTTGCGTTCGGCGGCAAGACCGACAAGCGCTGCTTCGTGCTACATGTCGCAACCTGTTGTGGCTCAAAGCGGACCGCCGTGCTGTGGCCTCCCGGCCGGCGGAAAGCTTGAGTTCGCGATGGTTGCAACAGTTGCCATTGGTGCTCGGCCCCGGCCTGCCGCAGCGCCAGGGACCACGAGCAAGGCGTCTGCTCCGGCGCCGCCTCCGAGCCGGACGCCTCCAGCACCTCCGCCGCGCCGGCCGCCACCTACAGTGCCGACGCCGCCGGTGGAGGAGCAGCTGGCCGCTGCGCCTGCCCGCAGGCTCAATGCGATCGAGCGGCATTTGGTCACAGAGAGCCTCCGGAGCTTCCGCTCCGAAGTGCCGGCGCTTCGCCGCATGCAGGGCCACCAAGATCTCGATCGGCCAGAGCAGGCAGAGAGGGCGGTGAGCCTCTTGAGGCAGCAGGTGCACGCGCAGCAGAAGGACAACATGTTGACAGACATGCTCGATCAGGACAAGCAGCTTCGAGAAGCTGGCGCGCCTCCGCCGCGGCGTAAGCAGAAGCATCTTAATGTCTTGTACCGCCGAGACGTTGACCTCTGCGGACACTGGATGTCTGCCCGCTTGCTCCGGGACCGCGAGAGATCCAAGAGACAGCGTGCCCAGATCAGGCTGGAGGAAGCAGCGAGGGCCAGGGAGAAGAGAGCTCTGTCCCCAGAGCCCGCTTCCAGCCCGCCCGGGTCGCCTGCCGAGGCAGACCCCCCTGCTTCAAGCCAGGCTCCGGCGAGACAGGCGAAACCAGGACCTCCGCAGGTCGATGTGTCTCCCTCTCCGAGCAGTGACAGCGACGCGGAGACCCTCAGCTGCGACGGCAACGACAAGGGAAGCGCCCCGAGCAGGCGCGAAGATAATCGCGCTGCCAAAGCGGCCTCCGACAACGAGGCGAAGGACTGGCACGGGCTCTTCTCGCAGACCACGGACTGCCCCAAGCTGAGGCTCTCCACAGACCGGAACCTGAAGCGCAAGCCCCCGACCCAGGCCAGGCGCAGGAAGCGCTCTGACAAGCGGAAGGCAAAGAAACAGGCGAAGGCGGAAGCAAAGAAGGCCGCAAAGACAGCCACTTCCTGAACTGAACTGAGTTTTTCCTTTTCCTGGCTGCCTTTTCTTTTTTTGTACAGAAACAAAAGAAAGAAGGATGAAGCGAGAGGGTGGGGCATTCGCATACCATGCACTTGACATGGTTGCGCCCACCCCAGGGAGGCCCCGCTAGAGCGGACAGGGTATTCGCAAGCACGAGTATATATATATATATATATATATGGCAGGTTCCATGCCCCTCCCGCTCCGGAGCCCTGCCTGGGAGGGATTCCGGCACGTCAAACAGAGGCCCTCGGTCTCGTGGTGCATGCCTTCCCGCATTACCCTCTCCAGCCTTGTCAAAACGCAGAAACTCCACCCCGATAATAACCACCCGACACGCGAAACCGTTTAGCAAACTCAGCCAAATAAGGAATCAATCAGGGCAGGCTGTTTAGTAAACGCCAAGGGCCGTTTAGAAAACGCCAATTGTTCCGTGGGGTGCTTCCTCCCTGAACTTCTCACTGCTGTGTTTCCTCCTCGCGGGAGGGCGGTTCCCCCTCCAGGCAAGCCGTGCCGCCGTGTCGGCCCGGGCGGGCTGTGCGCAAGCCGTGTTGCGTATCAAGGTTCGTGCCTTCCCCACCCCTTCTTGCCTTCCGGGTGCCACCTCCACCCTCCAGGGAGGCTGTGCCGGACTGCGCGGGTTATGCGAACACCGTGTTCTTTACTCGAGTTCGCGCTTTGCTCACTGTGCCATGCCATGCCCACTCATGCAGAGTTTCCCCTTCCATCCAGGGAGGTTTCCCCTTCCCTCTCCCGCCGCACGTCCCAGCTCCTTTTTTGAATTCCTGGGAGCCCCCACTCGACCGCGGCAGGCCTTCTGCAATCTCCCATCTATTATGTCTCGTTCCATCCATCCCTACCCCTCGTTCTCCTCGTCCCACTCCCTCTTCATGTCTAGTCCCCCCCCTCTTGTACTTCCTCACCATACCCCCTCTACAGGCTCTGTAGCTTGCATGAGGAGGAGCAGGAGGAGGAGGAGGAGGAGGAAAAGGAGGAGGAGGAGGAGGAGGAGGAGGGGGAGGAGCAGGAGGTGGAGGAGGAGGAGGAGGAGGAGGAGGAGGAGGAGGAGGACGAGGAGGAGGGGGGGGAACCAGGGAACAAAGAAGCAGACGGCTGAGGCTTTCACTTTCACTGATTCGGTGAACATCGATTCGAAGTATCATTAGGGACGAGCTGCTTGTTCCCCTCGCCTTCGCCTGGCCTTCTATGAGTAGGCCTGGATGTCGTAGGGTTCTCTTGTTTGTTCCTCGTTGATCCTGCCAAGCCCTTCACATCCATGTGCGGCAACCTTTAGTTGCATATTTTCTGCTGAGCCCTCCGGAGCACCCTTTGTGGCCCAGAAGGGCCACCATCAAGGGTCTAGAGTGGCCCCCGTAAGTGTCCACAAGGGCCACGTTCAGGGGCTTGCAAGGCTTCTTCAGGGGACCTGGAGGTTTCTTTGGAGGGCATTGAAGGGCTCCCTGAAGGGCCTTACGAGGGGCCTCCTTGAAGGCCCCCCTGAAGGGCCCCCTGACGACACCCCTGCAAGGCGCAGATAGCCCGCCTTACGAGTCCAGAAGGGCTCCGCGTAATGGGTCTTGAAGGGTTCCCGGATTGGCCCTGAACCTTGAAGTGTTTCCCGGCGGAGCTGGGTGAAATTCCGTGCCTGCCGGTGACTGATTGATTGACTGATTGACTGATTGATTGACTGACTGAACGTCAGGAGGGCACCTTGAAAAACACATTTCAAACCGCCCGCGGGCGCGCAACCGCAACTGGGCGACACATTTCGACCCGTCCGCGGGCGCGCAACCGCAACGGCAACTGGGCGACACATTTCAAACCTCCCGCGGGCGCGCAACCGCAATTGGGCGACACATTTCGACCCGCCCGCGGGCGCGCAACCGCAACTGGGCGACGCATTTCAACCCGCCCGCGGGCGCGCAACCGCAACCGCAACTGGGCAACACATTTCGACCCGCCCGCGGGCGCGCAACCGCAACCGCACCTCAGCAACACATTTTACCAACGCAAGAGGAGCCCAGTGGCAAGGAGGGGAGGGACGGGCGCGCGGAGGAGCGGGGAAGGGGGGAGGAAGGGGGCGCACGCGCGCGCGCCGCGCGCGCGCTCAGCCGCCCGCCGGGGCCCGCGCAGCCCGCGGCAGGCGGGGGCGTGGCGGCGCCTCCGCCGCAGCGGGTCGCCAGCCGGTGGGTGCCGCAGCAGCGCTGCGGCCGCGCCGTCGCGAGCCGCGCTCAGCGCTCGGCGCCGGGCGGCGGCGCTCCCACCACGGCCCTGCCCACCTCGAGGATGGGCCCCAGGGCGGCGGGGTCGCCCGCGATTGCTCTCGCAGGGCGGCCGCCTGCTCCAGCAGCAGCGCTGCCTCGTGCAGTGCGCCGCGCCGGCGCCCTCGCCCACGATTGCTCGCAGGGCGGCCGCCTGCTGGCGGAGCGCCGCGGCGCCCTTGCCAGCCTCCGGGCGCTCCCGGGGCTCCAGCCGCTCGCCGGCCCCTGTCGCCGCGCCGCCACCTGGCGGGGGGGGGGCGGCGGCAGCCAGCCCGTGCCGACGCCGTATAGGCGTCAGCGCTTGCGTCGTCTTCTGCGTCCGCCCAGCGCTCGCGCCCGCGCTTCGCGGGGAGCGTCGCCTGCGCCCGCGGCGCGCCCTGCTGCCGCGGCGGGGTCGCCACCGCGGTGGGCGCGGCGGGCGGGGCCGAGCCGGCCCGGGGGCGGCCCTTCCCAGAGGTCCTCAGGATCCACTTTCTGGATCTGGATGTAAAGTGGATCCAAGAGCTATGTTGGATCCAGAAAAGTGGAGCCAACCCAAAGTGGATCCACGAGCTATGTTAAATCCAGAAAAGTATACCCATCTCACTTTTCTAAGGTTTGATCGGGATAGTTACCGTCGCCCAGCGGGTTTCATCCTTATACATCGTTATCATTCGCTCGCCTCCTCCTCTGAATACATCTTGACATGTGCATGCCCCTCTATCTTTATT
>CAUYUJ010003180.1:452035-502035 GCA_963575745.1 Prorocentrum cordatum
CAATTCGGCACACCCCTCACACGTTTCGTGGCCCCATAGGGAGCCCCACCGAAGGCTCCAGTGCTGCCGCCGCATGCGTCACCCACACCCAATTCGGCACACCCCTCACACGTTTCGTGGCCCCATAGGGAGCCCCACCGAAGGCCCCAGTGCTGCCGCCCGCATGCGTCACGCACACCCAATTCGGCACACCCCTCACACGTTTCGTGGCCCCATAAGGGAGCCCCACCGAAGGCCCCAGTGCTGCCGCCCGCATGCGTCACGCACACCCAATTCGGCACACCCCTCACACGTTTCGTGGCCCCATAGGGAGCCCCACCGAAGGCCCCAGTGCTGCCGCCCGCATGCGCCACGCACACCCAATTCGGTACACCCCTCACACGCTTCGTGGCCCCATAGGGAGCCCCACCGAAGGCCCCCATGCTGCCGCCCGCATGCGTCCCGCACACCCAATTCGGCACACCCCTCACACGTTTCGTGGCCCCATAGGGAGCCCCACAGAAGGCCCCGTAGCTGCCGTCCGCATGCGTCCCGCACACCCAATTCGGCACACCCCTCACACGTTTCGTGGCCCCATAGGAGCTCCGCCGAAGGCCGCAGTGCTGCCGCCCGCATGCGTCACCCACACCCAATTCGGCACACCCCTCACACGCTTCGTGGCCCCATAGGAGCTCCGCCGAAGGCCCCAGTGCTGCCGCCCGCATGCGCCCCGCACGCCCAATTCGGCACACCCCTCACACGTTTCGTGGCCCCATAGGGAGCCCCGCCGAAGGCCCCAGTCTGCCGCCCGCATGCGTCCCGCACACCGCCCCATAGGGAGCCCCACAAAAGGCCCCAGTGCTGCCGCCCGCATGCGTCCCGCACACCCAATTCGGCACACCCCTCACGCGTTTCGTGGCCCCATAGGGAGCCCCACAGAAGGCCCCAGTGCTGCCGCCCGCATGCGTCCCGCACACCCAATTCGGCACACCCCTCACGCGTTTCGTGGCCCCATAGGAAGCTCCACCGAAGGCCCCAGTGCTGCCGCCCGCACGCGTCACGCACACACAATTCGGCACACCCCTCACACGCTTCGTGGCCCCATAGGGAGCTCCACCGAAGGCCCCAGTGGCGGCGCTCACATGCGCATGCGTCCCGCATACGAATTTCGGCACATCCCTGACAGGTTTCGTGGCCCCATCATCCACCGGAGGCCCCAGTGGCGGCGCTCACATGCGTCACCCACACCCACCCAATTCGGCACACCCCTCACACGTTTCGTGGCCCCATAGGGAGCTCCACCGAAGGCCCCAGCGGCCGCGCTCACATGCGTCCCCGCCACCCATCCCGGCACGCCCCTCACAACAACAGGTTTCGTGGCCCCATAGAGAGCTCCACCGAAGGCCCCAGTGGCACCGCCCGCATGCGTCACCACCCGCACCTAATTCGGCACACCCCTCACACGTTTCGTGGCCCCACGAAGGCCCCAGTGGCGGCGCTCACATGCGTCCCCGCCACACATCCCAGTACACCCCTCACGCGCTTCGTGGCCCCATAGGGAGCTCCACCGAAGGCCCCAGTAGCGGCGCTTACATGCGTCTCCGCCACCCATCCCGGCCCCCCCCCGCAGCAGCATCATGTTTCGGGGACCCATAGGGAGCTCCACTGGAGGCCCCAGTGGCGGCCCGCACATGCGTTTCCGCCACCCATGTCGGCACGCCCCGCGCGTGTTTCATGTCCCCATAGGGAGCTTCGCCGAATGCCCCAGTGGCACCCATCTCGGCACACCCCTCACACGTTCCGTAGTCCTATGGGGAGTTCCATTGAAGATGAAACCCGCAGCTGCGGTACTGACAACTGCATATGGTTGGGTTCTTCGCCAGGCTAATTTTATTGTTTTATTTTGTTCTTCGAACCCCCAAACCCCGACCCCAGAACTCAGATCCTCCTCCTCCTCCTCCTCCTCTTCCTCCTCCTCCTCCTCCTCCTGCTGGGAGATCCTCCTCCTCCTCCTCCTCCTGCTCCTCCTGCTCCTCCTCCTCCTCCTCCCCCCTCCTCTTCCCTCCTCTCCTCCTGCTCCCTCCTCCTCCTCCTCCTCCTCCTCCTCCTCCTCCTCCTCCTCCTGTTCCTCCTGCTCCTCCTCCTCCTTCTCCTCCCGCTCCGCCTCCTCCTCCTCCTCCTCCTCCTCCTCCTCCTCCCCCTCCTGCTGGGAGATCCTCCTCCTGCTCCTCCTCCTCCTCCTTCTCCTCCTCCTCCTGCTCCTCCTCTTCTCCCTGCTGGGAGATCTGTTGGGTTCTCGTGGGAGGAGGGACGGGAGGAGGAGCGGGCCAACCGCTTTGCTTCGCAATTTTGCGAACGGCTTCACTATTTTTCAATAGTTTCAATATTTCTTCCTAGTTTCATTATTTTTCAATATTTTCGCTATTTTTCAATATTTTTCACTACTTGTCCCTATCGTTTCTATTTGTCCGTATGTTTTCATTTTTTTTACTATTTATCACTATTTTCATTATTTGTTCACTATGTTTTATTAATCGCTTCGCTCATTCCGCTGGCCCGTATTGTGCCATCGCAGGCGTTTGCTTGCGCGTTCGTGGCCTCTTGGAGCCTTGGTGGGGCCGTTTGGGGCCTCTTGGCGCTTCTTTTTAGGCCTCTTGGAGAACTCGGGAGGCCTCCAGGGGGCCTCCTGAGCTCTCGTGACGGTCTCTTGGGGGGCTTTCGGCGGGCTCTTGGCGGTATTTGTTGGTCCTCTTGGGGCCTGGGGCCTGACGTTGTTGGTCCTCTTGGGGCCTCACGGGAGCTTATTGGGGCGTCTTGGGGGTGTCTTGGAGAGTCTCTTGGGGCCTCTTTCGGGGTCCTGGGCGCCTTCTGGGGCGGAGGGCTCGATTTTTCAGTTCTCGGTTCCCTTCTTGAGCCCCTCTTGGGCCCGTCTTGGGGCCTCTTGGTCCGCGTTGGGCAGCACTTGGGCCGTCTGGGGGGCGCTCTTGGGCCGCTCCGGGGCCGTCTTGGGAGCCTCGTGGGCCGTCTTGGAGCAGTCTTGAAGGCCTCTTGGGCCCTCTTGGAGCGTCCGGAAGCGAAAAGGCCAGAACGCAAAAAAAACATTGAAAAAACAAATGAAAATCAACGATTTTGGCAACTTGGGGCCCTCTTCGGAGGCCTCTTGGAAGGCCCTTGGAGCGTCTTGGAGGCCTCTTGGGCTGTCTTGGGGCCATCTGGGGCGTCTTCGGGCGATCTTTGGCCGTCTCGGGCCTCTCTTGGACCATCTAGAAAGCTTCTCGGGGCCCTCTTGGACCGATCTGGAGCCCTCTTGGACTCCGAAACAGAACTCCGGCATCTCTGGCCCGACCTTGCCGGGACCTTGCCGGGGACTTGCCGGGACCTTGCCGGGGTATTTTTCATTCGTCCGGGGACCCCCAGGGGCCGCCCCGCGCGCGCGAACTAGAAATACTGTTAACCGGGTACCGGAGATCTTAGCACGCCCTGGCCCGTTGGGCCGGCGAATTATTTTTCATTATTCCATGCTATATGTCGATACAATCCTATTGAAACCTATAGGGCGATCTAGCTTTCTATAGTCTTCGCGTTCATCAAAGCATGCGCCGGCCGCGCGCCCAGGCCGCTGGGGCCAGCCGCCCGGCCAGCCCCTCGAGCCCACGGCTACCTCAAGCTCCAACCCCGCCGAAAGGGGTTGGATTTTGAGCCAAAATGGCTTGAGCCAAAATGGCTACGGACCGCACCTGAGCGACACATTTCAACCCGCCCGCGGGAACGCAAGCCCAACTGGGCGAGACATTTCAGTCCGCCCGCGGGTGCGCAACCGCAGCCGCAATTGGGCGCCACATTTCAACCCGCCCGCGGGCGCGCAACAACAACCGCAACTGGGCGACACAATTCAACCCGCCCGCGGGCGCGCAACCGCAACCACAACTGGGAGACACATTTCGACCCGCACGCGGGCGCGCAACCGCAACCGCAATTGGGCGACACATTTCAAACCGCCCGCGGGCGCGAAACCGCAACCGCAATTGGGCGACACATTTCAACGCGCCCGCGGGCGCGCAACCGCAACCGCACTTGGGCGACACATTTCAACCCGCCCGCGGGCGCGCAACAACAACCGCAACTGGGCGACACAATTCAACCCGCCCGCGGGGCGCGCAACCGCAACCACAACTGGGAGACACATTTCGACCCGCCCGCGGGCGCGCAACCGCAACCGCACTTGGGCGACACATTTCAACCCGCCCGCGGGCGCGCAACAGCCCCGCAACTGGGCGCCACCCCCTGGGCGACACATTTCAATCCGCCCGATGGTGCGCAACCGCAGCCGCAACTGGGCGACACATTTCAACCCGCCCGCGGGCGCGCAAAAGGCAACCGCAACTGGGCTACACAATTCAACCCGCCCGCGGGCGCGCAACCGCAACCGCTACTGGGCGACACAATTCAACCCGCCCGCGGGCGCGCAAACGCAACCGCAACTGCGCGACACATTTCAAACCGCCCGCGGGTTCGAAGCCGCAACCGAAATTGGGCGACACATTTCAACGCGCCCGCGGGCGCGCAACTGCAACCGCACCTGGGCGACACATTTCAACTCGCCCGCGGGCGCGCAATTGCAACCGCTACTGGGCGACACATTTCAACCCGCCCGCGGGCGCGCAACCGCACCTGGGCGACACATTTCAACCCGCCCGCGGGCGCGAAACCGCAATCCCAACTGGGCGTCAAATTTCAACCCGCCCGCGGGCGCGCAACTGCAACCGCACCGCTCACCTGCCGTCCTCCTCCAGGGGATCTGAGGCGGAGGAAGGGTGGGAGGGAGGGGGGAGGGAGAAGGGAGGCGGGAGGGAAGAGGAAGTAGGGGGGGGGAGAGGAGACGGAGGGAGGGTAGAGAGCTCACAATGATTGGGGGCGGACAACTTCTGCCCCCCCCCGGTCCACGCAAGTGGATCTCCACAAGGCTCCAGACCCTGAACTCCTTATCCAAAGCCTTCACGGTCTGCTAGCGGGATGGGTGGTTTATCCGCCCCCGGAAGGGGAGACGAGGCTTTGACAGAAGTGGTCCGTTGTACCGCCTGGTTTGAAGTTGGGGGAACGATGCCGCGGGGGTCGCTTGCGCGTTCATCCGCGCACAAGCTGCACGCGGATGTAGGTGCATCGGCGCCGTCTTATTCATGTAGAGTGCCGCGTCTTATCCATGATCTGGTGCAGGAGCAAGTGGAGGAGGAGGGGGAGGAGGACAAGGAGGAGGTAAGGGAGGATGAGGAGGAGGAGGAGGAGGAGCAGCAAGACGAGGATGATGATGATGATGATGACGATGATGATGATGATGATGATGATGGTGATGGTGATGATGATGATGATTATGATGATGATGATGATGATGATGATTATGATGATGATGATGATGATGATGATGATGATGATGATGATGATTATGATTATGATGATGATGATGATGATGATGATGACGAGGAGGAGGAGGATGAGGAGCAGCAGCAGCAGCAGCAGCAGGACGAGGAAGAGGATGATGATTAGGATGGCGAGGGGGAGGACGATAGGGAGGGGGATGCCCGGGTGGTGCTGCTTGAGTAGGTGCACGAGCAAGTGCCTTTTGCGGAAGACTGGGGAGGATGAGGTGGTTGACGTCGAGGAGGATGGAGGTGGATGTCCTCCTCGCGGCCTCCGGGTGTGACCCGCGGTTCCCCGCCAGGACACTGCAGCGGGGGATCCCCATTCCACGCTGCTGCCTCTGACTTAATTGCCTTGAAAGGTAGGGAAAGGCCCTGAAACGCTCCCTGAAGGGGGTGTTCTGAAGGCCGCCCTGAAGGACTTCGAAGGGCCCTTTGAAAGGGTTTCCTGAAGGGCTTATTGGAGGGCCTCCTGAAGGCACCCGCTCACGGTTCAGAAGGCCCCCCAGAGGGGCCCAGAAGGGCGCCTATAAAGGTTGAAGGCCCTTCTGAAACATGGCCGCAAGGGCCACCTGAAGTGCGTCCTGACGGGCCCCGCCCCCCTTGAGGAGCCCTCCTGAAAAGGGCCATACCCCCCGCAGGTCCTCGAAGAACCCCCTGAGGCGCGTCGCCCCCGAAGCTCGGTCCCCGGATGGCATCCTGCCGTGGCCCACCTGCAGGTCCCAGAAGTCCCCCCACGGAGGACCCCACTGCAGGGTCTCCTGAAGGGCCCCGCGTCGTGAAGGGGGTGCCCTTGACGGGCGCCGCCGCCTGAAGGGGGCCCCCAGGAGGGATTCGCCTCCTGACGCAGGAGGCCCATTTCGAGTAGGGCATCGACTACATAATTGATTGGAGAGGCCTTACGGCCGGTGCCGCCGACGTTGAACGACGACGACGACGACGAGGACGACGACGACGACGACGACGACGACCATGACGACGACGATCATGACGACGACGACGACGACGACGACGACGACGACGACGACGACGACGACGACGACGACGACGACGACGACGACGACGGCCGCGACGACGACGACGACGGCGACGGCGACGGCGACGACGACGACGACGACGGCGGCGGCGGCGACGGCGACGGCGACGACGACGACGACGACGACGACGACGACGTCGGCCGCGACGGCGGCGGAGACGACGAGGAGACCACGGAAACGACACGACGACGACGGCGATCAACGGAAGAGCGTTTTCCACTCGCCGACAGGGTCGGTACATGTATCCCAAGATTGATTTGTCCGCCAGATCTACGTAAAGAAAACGCACAACGCTCCGTAGATCCACGGGACACTCTACGCATTCTCCGCAGAGCCGACGTGACAACTAATTTTTCGGGGGCAGTCAGCTCTGCATTCGATCCCCCACTCGACCACTGGGATTAAACCGGGCCTCTACAGGAGGAATATTCAAACATAGTTAAATCAATAGTCGGGGGGCGATGTTTTCAATATTTTGGGGCATGCTGGGCGCATTTGGCGAGTATTTTGAATTCGTCGCCCAAGATCCCCCTGTAGGGGGCAGGCCCGACCTAACACTGGAAGACTTCCCAGACGTCCCCCCAGAGGCCCCCCGGGAGCCCGCCCGCCTCGCGCGGAGCGTGCCGCGCCCCGCAGCGCCGCGGGAGCGCGCCCGCGAGGGGAGCGCCGAACGGCGCCGCGCGGGGGAGCTGCGCTGCGCCCGCCCTGCGCGCGTTTGTCAAGCAGTGGCGAAGCTTCCCGGCGCGCCTATAGGCCTATCACATCGGGGGTGGACATCGGGAGCGGCAAAGAAGGGGGTGATGACTAGGGGGGGGTGGATTTCATGGCGCGGGCCATGATATTTCCCCAGATTTCATGGCGCCTCTTCTTATCTCATTACGTCCCAGGCCGCCCCGCTGGGCCGCGCACATGCCGCCGGTCATGATTGGCACCCCCCCCCCTCTTGGACACACCCCTCTTGGCCGCTCCCGAACAGTGGAGACCCATGCCAGAAAACACCCTGCTCGTCTCCAGGGTGCCCTGGGTTTCTCGAGTTTCGATGTTTTTTCTATGGAGAGCGTGACGCTCCCACGCCAAAAGTCAATGGACGTCCTGGGGTCTCAGGGTTGGGTTTTCTTGTGGAAGTTTTCTTGTGCACTGGCCTCCACTCTACCCTGACGCGTCCATGGCGAATTGGCAGGTTTCGGTTCGCGAGAGGGCGTCGCGGCCGGCACTTTTGCGGGTCCAGGTCCGTCGGTTTCGGTCCCAGGCCGTTTTCGGTAAGGGGAGGTTTACCAAAGGGAGGTATGTCCACCGCCGAATAGGCCTACCAAACATTGTTCTAAGAACCTGTTGTGGTCTGCACAGAATGTTTTCAGAACATTCCTGGCCGGGGTTGTCTCGTTTTGACACATCGGGCTTATGTTTTAAGAGCGTTGATCTTGTTCTTGGAGCACGTTCGGGTTCTATGAACATCGCGTGGTTGGCCTATAGAAATGCCAGGACGGTCTGTCCCTGCTCAAGTTTGGCTGCAGCAGATCAGGCGATCGCAAACATGGATCCAGGGGGCGTGTATTAGCGGCGGGCCCCGCTTCGAGGGGGGAATCGCGGATGGCCGCCGCCGAGCGAGGCGGCACCGGCCGCAGTTTGGGGAGGGCATTTCCCCGGTTCCATGGATTTGGCGACCGCGCGCCCGATACACGGATCGCTAATCCATGTTCGCGCGCCCCTGAGTGGGGGCGCGCATCAAGAAACCATATGCGGTTCGTCAGGGCATCCTGGGTTTCTTTGCTCCGCGCGCTGCGCGGTGACTTCCCGCAGCCGTTGCAGAAGTTGGCGCGCTCAGGGTGCTCTGGGTTCCCCCATCAGGTGCACCTCGCGCGCCGGTTCTCAGGGTTGCGTTCCCTGCGAGGGCTTCTTGCGGTCGCGCCCGCGCCGTAATGGCCGCGCTGGGGACGTCTTCGAAGGGCCGAGCGAGCCCGCCCGCCCCCCACCTTCCTGGCCAACATTTGATCTTGTCCTGGGTAGTCGAAGGCCAGACTGTCAGATTGGATTGGGCCCCAAGGGCCAATCTGGCCCGGCCAAATTGGATGATTTGGGTTATTCGCCAGACTGGATTCGCGTTGACTCCCTCGCCAGATTGCCCCCGTTTGCCAGATTGGGCCTGCCAGATTGGCGCCAGATTGGCTTCGACTACCCAGTTGTCGGCTGCGCAGGCCCGAAGGTAGACGTATAAGGTCTAGGTCGGTTCGGGGAGGGTAGTGGAATGCTCTTCGTGCGTGTTGCATGTTTTTGCGCGTCCTGGGGGAGGGTGCCCTCGAGTGATCTTATGGTTTGGGGTGTTTCGGCCCGCGGAGGGCCTTCTGTCCTTGAAGGATGCTATTCTGTCCTAGGCCTGGCCGTGCGCGGTACTGGCGCGCGCTGGCATACGGGGGGGGGTGGCCGGAGCGAAAGGGTTAGGCTATCGGCCGGCCCCTCCCCCTGGACGGTTTCCCCCGGGGCCGTAGACGACCCGAGGAGGCGAGGGCGAAGAGGGGGAGGAGGAGTAGGAGGAGGAGGAGGAGGAGGAGGAGGAAGAGGAGGAGGCGGAGGAGGAGGAGGAGGAGGCGGAGAGGAGCAGGAGGGGGAGGAGGAGGAGCAGGAGGAGGAGGAGGAGGAGGAGGAGGAGGGAGCTGCAGGAGGAGGAGGAGGAGGAGGAGGAGGAGGGGTCGCCTAAGCCCTTCGGGGCAACCCTCCACCTCCCCCCTCCCCCCCCACCGGAAAGCCTGAATAAAGGCGAAAGATCCAACGCGGCCGTTGCCAACAATCAGGCGCCATGTGGACGACAAGCAGCTTCGGCCTTCTGTGGCCAGCGGCGGCCTTCCGTTGCCATCGGCGTTCTCCGGTGGTCCTAGGCAGTCGCCGCGGCGGCGGGGCCTGCGGGCACCTGGCGGGCACGCTCGATGTGTGCAGAGCTCTGCCGTCGGCGACCATGGATCGAGGGTTTTGGACAGAAGATCAAGGATGCTGTTCCGAAGATGGAGAGGTTTTTGGGTCGACTGTTCGAGGATGTGGGATTGCTGCTCGAGGATCGTGCTGTTCGTGTCGAAGCCTAGGGTTTTGGAACGTCTCTGGCCGCAGACTTCCAGGGAGCGGGGGCTTCGGGAGGCCCTCGGAGACGCGGTCAGCCTCCGACGACGTGGCTCCCTGAGCAGCGCACCCGAGATCGATGGCCCGTCGTGGCCCCCCGTACTATGTCGAGGGACTTGTGCCACAATCGGGGGCACCGATGGGGGGGGATGGGCATAGGGGGGGATGCACCGACCCCCAACCGCTCATTGATCGCCGATAGGATCCGACAGCCCCACCCCGCCCAGGAAGGTGCGGACTCACTGTCGGGGGCCTATCGCCGATCTATCGACGACGTATCGCCGACTCCGGGTCGATGCATCCCCCCTGGTGCCGATCCCCCTTTGTCGTTGCCATTCACACAAGGTGTTTTTTGTCGGGTTCAGTCATCCCACAAGTTTGGCCTCTGGGCGCTCTGCTCTGTTCGGGACCCGCGACCCTCAACAAGAGCAGCCTCGGACGAAGAGCCAGCCTCTGGAGGGAGTCGGGGGGCTCTGGGGCCACGAGGTTCTTCGCTAGGGCTTGGTAGGTTTGCTTGCGCGGAGGATGGCACTAGTTGTTCGACCCTATGTGTTCGATGTCTGTTCATGGGACCCTTGGGCTGCGACATTGAAATCAGCTTTTCCTGCATTTGGACCGCATTGGGACCGCATTTGGTTCTCCCTCCGGTTCCTCCTCGTTCTGCTTGTTTCTCCTCCTCTTGCTCCCTCTTTCTTGTCGTCTCACTTGTTGTGAAGGGGCGAATCTCGTCCAATTCTGGTTCACATCTGGTCCAAATCAGGCCCGAATCGGACAGCGCCAGGGGCCACGCAGGCTCGAGCATGGGCCCCGCCGCCGGGACCAGTCCTCGATACGTGAGCGCCTCCCGGCGCCGGGAGTCGCTGGACAAGATCAGCTACGCGAGCTGATTCTCTACCCTACCCTTTGCTACCCCCCTGTCGTCCCCCCCGAATGGAACGGACACCAAATCTGTGCCGCACCTCATCCCGACCCGCGCGAGAGGTACAAGGCGGACAGGGCGTTGTCGGAGCTGGCCGCGGGGCTGGTGGATCGGTGGCGGCGCGTGTGGCAGGAGCCGCCGAGGGGCGCGATGCGCGAAGCTGGGCGACCCAGACGCAGTGCACGGTTTTTTCCCCGGGGCCGTAGGCGACCCGAGGAGGAGGAGGAGGAGGAGGAGGAGGAGGAGGAGGAGGAGGAGGACGGGTCGCCTAAGCCCTTCGGAGAAACCCTCCGAGAGACAGCAGCCCCCGTCCGTGCGAGGAGGAGACCCGACGGGCTTAGGCCCCCTTCGAGTTTGAGGTGAGATTCTTACAAGTCTGCTTGCGTTGTCGTCTTCTCGCGCTTCGTCCTGCATTCCTTTGTGTCCCAAGTCGATCCCGGTGTATCCTACTGCTTGCGGACCAGCGTCGCAGTGTCCTTGACCAGTTGGCGCCTGCGGATCGAGACGTTTGCTTGCGTGACATCTGGCCCCCCCACCCCCCACCCGCCCCCCACCCCCGCCTCCCTCCGCCTCCTTTTCAGATAGCACTGGGGCGCTGGGCCGAAAAGGCGTGCGAGTGAGCCCCGACTTGCGTCATGTCCTGAGTTCTTCTGGCGCCTCGCCACGCTCCATCCCCACATGCACGCAGATTTGCCAGAGTGTACGGTAGGTTCTTGCCGTGCCGGTGCGGCAACGACCCCGCAGGTGGACCAGAAATCGGCCGGCATGGAAGGAGCTGGCGAGCGAAGAACCGCCGACGGTTCAAGATTGAACGATCCTCGCGGTGTGGGACACCAGCGCCAGGGTCGCCACGCCACGAGCCAGCCGTGCACAAAAAAAAAGTTGCTTCACACGGCCCCCCTCGACGGCAGGAGGTGGGCGCCACCCAGACAAACTGATCTCATGGGTGCGTCGCCCCAGGAGGACGACGCGCGCGGCGCTCGTCGTCCTCCTGTCCTCCTCCTGTCCTCCTCCTGTCCTCCTCCTCCTCCTCCTCGAAATCCTCCTCCTTTCCTCCTGTCCCTCTCCTGTCCTCCTCCTCCTGTCCTCCTCCTCCTCCTGTGCTCCGCGGCGGGCGCTCTCTGGCCGTACCGCTCGGGAGACGACGCGCCAGTACGATGCGGTCGTGCAATCTGCTCGGGTCGGACGCACGCCTCCGAGGAGGACGCATCGTACGAGCAGGAGGTTGACTGCAGACCTGTTTTCCCCGATACTTGATTCTATACAGTGAGCGGCTTGAATAAGGAACACTTACTTTTCAAAAGGGGCTCGGTCGTTCCTTAGGCTTGCATGCGTTATTTATCGCTCCCTATGCGTTATGTATTATTTGTTCATCGCTCCCTATGCCTTATTCCTTGGAAGAAAGGGGGTTCGTTCCTTATTTATCGTTCCTTAGGTCAGGCCGACGACTGTAGGCTTACGCCACATCCGCCGACCCTTTTTACCTAACATCGAAGACTGGTAGGTTTCTAGTGGTGTAAAAAGAGAGCAGCCCATTACTCCACGGGGGTCTGGGCAGCCGTTGGGGAGCCGTTGGGGGCCGTTGGGGGGCCGTTGGGGTTTGCCGGGGGGGATCGTTTTTCGCATACAGTCACACACTTCGTGCTTTTCGATTTCCCAGAACTCCATTCCCGGGCCACATTCTGAATGCCCGGAGCCAACTGTACGCCACTTCGTGCTCTTCGACTTCCCAGAACTCCATTCCCGGGCCACATTTTGGATGCCCGGAGCCAACTGTAGGCCACTTCGTGCTCTTCTACTTCCCAGAACTCCATTCCCGGGCCACATTTTGGATGCCCGGAGCCAACTGTAGGCCACTTCGTGCTCTTCGAGTTCCCAGAACTCCATTCCCGGGCCACATTTTGAATGCCCGGAGCCAACTGTAGGCCACTTCGTGATCTTCGAGTTCCCAGAATTCCATTCCTGGGCATGATTTTGAATGCCCGGAGCCAACTGTAGGCCACTTCGTGTTCTTCGAGTTCCCAGAACTCCATTCCCGGGCCACATTTTGAATGCTGAGGCAGGCTGATGCTGAGGCTGAGGCAGGCTGAGGCTGAGGCAGGCTGAGGCTGAGGCCGAGGCTGAAGGCAGACTGAGGCTGAGGCTGAAGCAGCTGAGGCTGAGGCTGAGGCAGGCTGAGGCTGAGGCTGAGGCTGAGGCTGAGGCTGATGAGGCTGAGCTGAGGCAGGCTGAGGCTGAGGCTGAGGCTGATGCAGGCTGAGGCTGAGGCAGGCTGAGGCTGAGGCTGAGGCCAAGGCTCAAGGCAGACTGAGGCTTTGGCTGAAGCAGGCTGAGGCTGAGGCTGAGGCTGAGGCTGAGGCTGAGGCAGGCTGAGGCAGGCTGAGGCTGAGGCTGAGGCAGGCTGATGCTGAGGCAGGCTGAGGCTGAGGCTGAGGCTGATGCAGGCTGAGGCTGAGGCAGGCTGAGGCTGAGGCCGAGGCTGAAGGCAGACTGAGGCTGAGGCTGAAGCAGGCTGAGGCTGAGGCAGGCTGAGGCTGAGGCTGAGGCAGGCTGAGGCTGAGGCTGAGGCTGATGCTGAGGCAGGCTGAGGCTGAGGCTGAGGCTGATGCAGGCTGAGGCTGAGGCAGGCTGAGGCTGAGGCCGAGGCTGAAGGCAGACTGAGGCTGAGGCTGAAGCAGGCTGAGGCTGAGGCTGAGGCAGGCTGAGGCTGAGGCTGAGGCTGGCTGATGGCTGGCTGATGCTGAGGCAGGCTGAGGCTGAGGCTGAGGCTGATGCAGGCTGAGGCTGAGGCAGGCTGAGGCTGAGGCCGAGGCTGAAGGCAGACTGAGGCTGAGGCTGAAGCAGGCTGAGGCTGAGGCTGAGGCAGGCTGAGGCTGAGGCTGAGGCAGGCTGATGCTGAGGCAGGCTGAGGCTGAGGCTGAGGCTGATGCAGGCTGAGGCTGAGGCAGGCTGAGGCTGAGGCCGAGGCTGAAGGCAGACTGAGGCTGAGGCTGAAGCAGGCTGAGGCTGAGGCTGAGGCAGGCTGAGGCTGAGGCTGAGGCAGGCTGATGCTGAGGCAGGCTGAGGCTGAGGCTGAGGCTGATGCAGGCTGAGGCTGAGGCAGGCTGAGGCTGAGGCCGAGGCTGAAGGCAGACTGAGGCTGAGGCTGAAGGCTGAGGCTGAGGCTGAGGCAGGCTGAGGCTGAGGCAGGCTGAGGCTGAGGCTGAGGCTGAGGCAGGCTGAGGCTGAGGCGAGGCTGAAGGCAGACTGAGGCTGAGGCTGAAGCAGCTGAGGCTGAGGCTGAGGCAGGCTGAGGCTGAGGCTGAGGCTGAGGCTGAGGCAGGCTGAGGCTGAGGCTGAGGCCGAGGCTGAAGGCAGACTGAGGCTGAGGCTGAAGCAGGCTGAGGCTGAGGCTGAGGCTGAGGCTGAGGCTGAGGCAGGCTGATGCTGAGGCAGGCTGAGGCTGAGGCTGAGGCTGATGCAGGCTGAGGCTGAGGCAGGCTGAGGCTGAGGCCGAGGCTGAAGGCAGACTGAGGCTGAGGCTGAAGCAGGCTGAGGCTGAGGCTGAGGCAGGCTGAGGCTGAGGCTGAGGCTGAGGCAGGCTGAGGCTGAGGCTGTGACTGCGACTGCCGTTGCCACTGCGACTGTCATCGCGAATGCGACTACGACTGCGAGAACAGCAGAATTCTACAACTGGATTCTCATCCGAATCTTAAGGGGAATGCTTCCAGAGGTGCTCCTACACATCGATGTTAGGTTGCTTTGCCGGGATAATTTTTCATCAGGGGCTATCGCCGGGTCTCGGGAGCTCTCTCGGAGGCTTTGCGGGGCGGCCTAGGGGCATGGTGGGTTGTCTGGATGCCATCTTGGGCGTCTTGGAACGGCCTTTCGGCGAGTCGGGGTTCTCTTGGACTGTCTTGGGGGCTTCTTGGGAGGCCTCAGGGGTTGTCCATCGTGGCTGCCGGCCGTGGGCACCGCGGCTGCCGCCCCTTCCGCCGTGCGTTGTGTTGGGCTTTGTTTGACCAGGCGATGTGGTAGAAAGGGAGAGGGGGAGGAGAAGGAGGAGGATGCGGTGGAGGAGAGGAGACGAAGGAGGTCAAGGAAAAGGAATTCGGCGATTTTGATATCTTAGTGTTTCCTAAGAGGCGTACTGGGGAGCCTTTTGAGGTGTCTTGACGGATTCTTGGTGCCTTCGGCCGCTCCCCTGGGCCCTCTTGGGGGCCTCCGGGGGCGGAAGGCTCGGATTTTCGGTTCGGGCTCCCCTTCTTGGGCCCCTCTTGGGGTCGCCTGGGGGTTCTTTTGGGCTGTCTTGGGCGCCTCTTGGGCCGTCTTGGCGACTTCTTGGGCCGTGTTGGGGCCCTCTTGGAAGCCTCTGGGCGTTCTTGGAGCGGTCTTGGCGGCCTCGTGGCCACTGTCAACGCCGTGTTGGCCCAAAAGGCGTATATGCCCAACATGTACGTTTTCTTTTCTAGGAATTCTAGACGCTTCGCGTATCCCCACCAGCCCGTCCAGAAACGACGCCCAGGCGAGTAGAGGGTCGTCCTGAGGGGCTTTTCGGCGTCTTGGGTGCCTCGGGGGGGCCTCTGTGGGCCGTTCGGGATCCTCTTTGGGGCCTCCTGGGGGCCTCTTGGGGCCTCTTGGGGCCATCTTGGGGCCTTTGGGGGCCTCCTGGGCGCTTCTTGGGGCCTCCTGGGCGCTTCTTGGGTGCCTCTGGGGGGTCTCTTGGGGCCTCTTGGGGGTCTCTTGGGGGCCTCCTGGGGGCCTCTTGGGGGGCCTCGGAGCCATCTTGGAGGAGATCGATCAACGAAGGGGGGTTCCCTAATTACAGTCCCCCCCTCAGGAGCCACGATCCTCGTGAGGGGTGTAGAATTTTGGCCCTCCCAGGGGTCGTTCTTGGACGCTCTAACTACCCGCGGCCCCCCCTGTCCAGGTCAGTGGGGAGGGGGTAGGGGGAGGGGTAAACCCCTCCCCGAAGGGGAAGAAGGAGGGGTGGAAGAGGAAACGCTCTAAACCACCGACGCCCAGAGGGCTGGTGGGATTGCACGATTTTGGCCTCTGGAGCCCCGCTTCGGCAGCCAGTTGGAGGCCTCTTGGAGCGTCGTGGTGCCCTCTTAGGCCGCCTGGGGCTCACCTTGGGCGTCTTGAAGCGATCATTCGGCGACTTTGTGCTGTCTTGGGCCATCTTGGGGGTGGCGTCGGAGGCTCCCAACCAAACCCGGGGAGCCCAGACCGCCTCGGATGAGTTCGGCGGAGGGTCGTCCACCACGACGGGGGGGGGTCAAATTGCCGGTTTGGGGTCCCGGGGGGGGTTATGGGGGGGGAACAATCTCACACGCCTAAAGACCCGCAAGGGGTCGGTGGATTTTCAAGTCTAAGGTGCGAAATGTATACAAAATTAATGGATATGCGAAAATACGTGTTCTTCGCAAGGGCGACGAACATGTTTTTATTTTTGGGCAACCAATCCAGCAGTCGACCTCCTACTCGTGCTGTGTGTCCTCCTGCGTCCTCAAGGAGGAGTCCCGGCGAACCGGGCAGCCGCAGCAGCGCGAGCCGAACCCGGCGTAGCAGACGCCCCAGGCGCACCGCTCGGCGCTGCAGGCGGCTTCGATCCCGCCCCCCGCGGCACCCTTCCGCGCTGTGCCGCCGAGCTGGGGCACTGCAACACCCACCGGTCGTTGAAAGTAGGTATTTTTGGATTCCCAGATTCCAATCTACTTTCAGCGCCTTCCTGCTTCAAGAGTCGAGCGGTTTTCCCTCTGCCTTCCTCTTCATCTAGGCGGGCGGATACCCAATCTATTTCCAACGCCTTCCTACTTCATGTTTCTACCTTCGCAGGCCTAGAGATTGACACCAACACCAAGATCGGCGGTGTGCCTCCACCGAGGGGAAAAGGTCCCGATCTCGGTGATGGTGGTAATATTCTGGCTTCCAAGGTGGTCGAACTATTACACCAACACCGAAAATCTAGGATCATCTTCCCCCTGTGGAGGCAACCCTCTGTCTTGGTGTTGGTGCCAATTTCCAGGCCTCCGATACCTACTCCTTCCGACCGATGGGTACCCATGCCGCTACCATTCCCTCGTTCGTTGACGCTGTCTGGGGCGTCCCGGGGAGAGGCCCTCGCCCCCGCCGCTTTGGATGCGCCCCGAGGTCTTGGTCAGGGCGCACCACGCAAGAGGCCCGTGGAGCAGCGGTATCGGTACCTCTCGGCTCCCCCAAAAGAGGCTCAGGCAGGGTGCGTCGAACCGTAAGTCGGGCATGTCCCTCTACGGTCGGGGGAGCGTAAGACCCGGTTTTGCCAGGACTCGGGTTCGCCATCGTTTTTTGACGACCGCGACTCGGATTTGACGAGTAGGAGTTTCGTGGGATGTCTGCAGCGGGAGGCCTCGTCAAAATGCAGGCTCGGCCTCGTCATTTTTTGACGACCTCGTCGGGGATTTCCGAGTCCCCGGTACCCAGGTCTTGCGTCCCCCTGATACGGGAGGAAGCTTCAAAAATAGTCAAATTACCCCAGTGCGACCCTACCCAGGAGTTGGAGCCCCCAGGAAAGCAGCATTAGTAGTAACGGCAAACGCCGTCCTCCTCCTTCTCTTCATCGTCGTAGTTGTTGTTGCTTTTGCTTGTTGTTGCTTTTGCTTGGTTTTGCTTTTGCTTTGCCTTCGCGCACACACACGCATGCTTGTTGCATTCGCTCACCGGGTGGGCTCTCTGACCGTACTGTTGCACACTGTTTTTGCTTTGCCTTTCCTTTGCTTTTATTTTGCTTTTGCTTTTGCTTTGTTTTGCGTTGCTTGTGCTTTGCTGTGATGTTGCTGTTGTTGATTTGCCTGTGCGTTGCTGCTATGTTTTGCTATGCTATGCTGCGCTATGCTATGCTATGCTATGCTGCGCTATGCTACGCTAGGCTGCGCTATGTTATGCTAGGCGATGGTCTGCTGTGCTGTGCTATGATATGCTATGATATGATATGCTATGCTATGATATGCTATGCTATGATATGATATGCGATGCTAAGCTAAGCTAAGCTAAGCTACAGCTAAGCGAAGCTAAGATGAAGCTAAGCTGAGCTAAGATGAGATACGCAAAGCTAAGGTAAGGGGGCGCAACTGGGGGAACAGCGGGGCAGGGACCGGGGGAACCGCCCGGGGCGAAGCCCACTGCCCGGCCCCTTTGAGCCCAGCGAGTAAGAACCCTCTAGGCAGAGCCTAGGTAGGGAACATAGTTCGGGCATGTCCCTCTACGGGAGGAAGCTTCGAAAATAGTCAAACATAGTATGGGAGCGATTGTTTAAAGTATGTTTGAGCATTCTTCGATTCTTCTTCATTTGTCCTACAAAATCCGCCTGTAGGTGGACATGCCCGACGTAAGCCGAACCCCAAATCGCCCATGGATCGCCGATGCGACAGCCAACGCCCTCCAGGAGCGTGTCGCCGTGCTAGCGGGGGCTTCTCGCGCATCTGCTGGTGAGTGCCATAAGGCCAGTGACGGGCGGCCCCCTTCAGAGGCCGGGTGTTGCCACAAGGGGGGCGGCCCCTGAATGGTTGACCCTCGAATCCGCATGGGTACATTCAGACCGAGGGATAAGGTCAAGGTTGGTTCAGGGAGGGTACTGTTGGATGTCCTCGTGCATCCTGGGGAGGGTACCCTCGGCTGTTCTGTGCGCTTTGGCTGATGGAGGGTCGCGTGTTCTTGAAGGACGTTCTTCTGTCTTAGGTCCGACTGTACGGAAAGAATGGGTAAGTACGAACACCGACAGCAGTGTTTGTTCTTTTTGAGCCGGGCTCGCTGAAAGGTGTCGCCGCGGGCGTGGCTCACTCGAGGCAGAAGGCCGCCTGCCCAACAGCGGCCGCTGTCGGCCTTGGACAACGTTCTATGAATCCCAGATGGTGTCCGAGAAGACGGGGTTAAATCGACACGAAGATCGGGGCAAAATCGGATCGGGATAACTCGAAATCTCTGAGAATCGGCGGGTTTGGAGGATGTATTGGGCGCCGCGGCCGCTCCAGAGCGTTCCGGAACGCTCTGAGAGCGCTCCGGAACGCTCTGGAGCGATTTATCCCGATCTTAGCCCTGTTGTATCCCATGATCGCGCCGCATCGCCGATACATCGGCATCTTCTTTGCATCGACGATGCGGCGCGATCCTCCTACACCCATCTTGGAGGCCTCTGCGCATGGCCGGCACCCAGAGGTGCCCCCGGTAGCGGATCGTGGGAGTTTTTCGAAATTCGATATGTTGGGTGCATTCGCGTGCATTAGCGCTTTCTTAATCGATGGGGAAGCACCGAATTAGCGTCGATTGAGCGTCGATTAGCGTCAAGTGAAGTCGGTCGGCGGCGATTCGCAAGAGTCAGGCAAGGTGGCAAGGGAGGCTCCCATGAGTTGCCACCGAAGGTGCCGATACCGCGTCCCTTGCCGCGTTTCGTTTTTTTTCTGGGGGGGCTCATGGGAGACGTTCGTCGCCACGGCCAGATTCGCCTCGAAATCTTGGTCAGGACGCCCCCAGAGAGATACGGGGAGTAGCGGTATCGGTACCTTCTGGTTTCCCCAAGCACAGGTATGTTTCGTTTGTTTTGCTTCCCCAATGCTCCCTCCCTCCTCATTATTCCATCCTTCCTGCTCCTGCTATTTCTTTTTCTTCTTCTTCTTCTTAATGTTCTTCTTCCTCCTCCTCCTCCTCCTGCTCCTCCTCCTCCTCCCCTCCACCCCCCCCGCCTGGACCTGGACTGGGCGCCCCGCGAGCGGTCAGAGCGTCCCAGATGGCCAAAGATGGCTCCAAGAGGGCCTCAGAGAATGCAAGATGGCCTTCAAGATGGGTCAAGACCGCGCAAGGTCGCTCAAGATGGCTTCCAAGATGCTTCAAGAGGCCCCACGGTCGCCCCAAGACGGTTCCAAATGGCCAAGGAGCTCCCTCCCGAGGCGCCCGAGTAGCCCAAACCCTTCAGACATCAAGTAAGACAATAAATGTTTGGTGTGCGTTCTCGCCCTTTCGCTTCGGATGGCCATCCGAGGCCTCAAGACGGTCCCAAGAGGGCCCCAAGAGAAGCCCACGAGAGACCCAGGGAGGCGCCGAGAGCGCCCACGAGCGCTGCAAGAGCGCCGGAAGATGCGATTTTGGGGGCTCCCGAGAGGGGGGGGGAGGGCGAAGAATTGCCCCCACCGCTGTAGATCGATTCCCAAGATGGCCCCAAGAGTGCCCTAAGAGGCGCCCAGACGGCCCCAAGTGGCGCCCAAGACGCCTCCAAGAGGCCCCCAAGAGACTCTCAAGAGGCCTTTTTCTACAACCGCAGGCGGAAGCGCCAGCGGCGAGAGGTCGCGGGCGGGCTACGGCCGCGACTAAATTGCCGAGCGCGCGCGGGGGCCGCGGATCAGGCGGCGGGGGGGGGGGGCAGCGCCCAGGGCGGCAGAGCCAACGTGCAATCCAGGGAGTCTGCAACAGCCCCAGAACGAGCATGCAACAGTGCATCCAGGGAGTCTGAAGACAGGCACCGAGGAGACCAAGCGCAGCCAAAATGGCGCGGGAGGCGTTCCCAGCTTTTCAGATGAGAACAGAAAGCAACGTTCCCGAGGACATCGATCCAGGGAGTCTGGCGAAACTGGTGGGGATATGCGAAGCGTCAAGAGTTGCGAGAGGTGTGCCCCCTGATCTGACATGATTTAGTGGGTCTCCAAGATAGCTCCATGGTGACCCCCGAAGTGGCTCAGGCTAGCGGGAGGTGAAGCAATGCAGCGCCAACCGTGTTTCCGAGACGCTTCGGAATTGCATGTCAAAATTTTCATATTATGGAGCTGAGGCAGTGCCTCTCTGAGCACCTTCGGATACCTTTCACGACCCAGTCACTACCCTGGCATAGCCCCCTATTGGTGGGGCGGGGAGCTTGGGACTCGAAGCCCGCAGCTAGTTCCTGAGTTTAACTGTGTGACCCGCCCCCCCTCAACCTGATGGGTCTGAGAGGTGACCCACATACTCTCAATGCGGTGAGTTCTGGTCCAGAGCTGTTCGGACCAGAGCTCTTCGGGGCCATATCGGGGCCCTCTTGGGAATATCGTGGGGCCCTCTTGGGGCCCGCTTGGGGCTCGGTTAGCGTCTTCAGCAACGCCCCGAGGAGCTTTGGCCCGGAGCTCTTCGGACCAGAGGTCTTCGGAGCCATCTTGGGGCACTCGTGGAGACTTTTAGAGGCCTTCTTGGGGCCCTCTCGGGGCCGCTTTCGACTGTGACCGAGCGACGGCTTCGTCATCTGAAGCACATCCTACACTGGCGCACTATGGTGTTACATCATCGTTGTCACCGCCCTACCCCGTGCGCGTCTTCGCCCGACGAATCGATCGATGCTCGCAGACGGAGAGGGCCGGGGGCAGCGAGGGCGAGCTCGAGGGGAAGAGTGGCGAGGGCGAGACCGAGGACCTCAGAGAGGAGGATCGAGAGGGATTGAGGGTATCGAGGACGAGGACCAGGCTGTGGGGCGACGAGGACGAGGGAGGTGCCGAGGGCGAGCTCGAGGGGAAGAATGGCGAGGGCGAGATCGAGGTCCTCAGAGAGGAGGATCGAGAGGGATTGAGGGTATCGAGGACGAGGACCAGGATGTGGGGCGACGAGGACGAGGGAGGTGCCGGGGGCGAGCTCGAGGGGAAGAATGGCGAGGGCGAGATCGAGGACCTCAGAGAGGAGGATCGAGAGGGATTGAGGGTATCGAGGACGAGGACCAGGCTGTGGGGCGACGAGGACGAGGGAGGTGCCGAGGGCGAGCCGGGGCACACTCGCAGAGCCGACGGCGCGAAACGTGCAACCGTCACGGCGATAACGACGACGGCG
This sequence comes from Prorocentrum cordatum, assembly GCA_963575745.1. NCBI lineage: Eukaryota > Dinophyceae > Prorocentrales > Prorocentraceae > Prorocentrum > Prorocentrum cordatum. The sequence goes on from CAUYUJ010003180.1 coordinate 473,287, forward strand.
GGGGGGCGAGATATCGCGAGGTATGCGGGGCACTGAGCGCTAGTCGGAGTAGGTATGCAAGTCGCCACCGTGGCTCACCTGACCCGACGGTTTGATGCCATCAGCGCCCGTGGCGCTATCAAGGCTCGAGGGCTCAGCTAAGGCAGCCTTTGCCTCCTCGCTCGCGTCAGGGAACCTGCGTTTCTTGGTGCCGCCGCCCATGATGTAGAGTTTACCGTCCTGCTTCCTCACGCCCTTCGGCAACGCGTGGTCCCGCTCATTGACGGGCTCGCCCCGCGCGGACCGGATGACGACGTTTATCACCGCACGGACCTGAGCCATGTCGCACTTGATGCTCGATTGGTCGCGCAGGTGCACGCAGCGCGCCACGTCGATGTCCACGTCGCCGTTCGGCGTCTCGATCTGAATGGTAATGGTGCCGGGCTGCCTGCGCGTGACCCTCTGCACGCTGTGGCTGACCCTCTCCGGCTTGCCGGAGCCCCGCGAGGCCTGGACCTCCGTGAGCGCGTCTCCAAGCAAGGTTCCCGCATGCCAAGGCTGCTGGACAGCACCGGCCCGAACTCTTTTGGGTCGTCGCGCGGTGATCGTGCGCGCGGCGTTCCGCAAGCTCTTGTTCTGAAAGTTGAGCATGGCGAGTACAGCACCGCCACTAACCGCGGTCACGCTGCGGCTGGGGATCCCGACTGTCATTCATTCGCAGCCAAAAACCATTTTCCATCGCCCCCCTAGAAAAGATTCCACGGGGTCCGAACGATGCGATTGATAAATGCACATATGTATGTTTGTATATCTATGTGTGAATACATGTATACATTTCGGATTCTGGGAGCCAGCATAAGGCCAACCGTTACTTTTTGTTGGGCTGAGTGGCCTTGTGTTGGCTCCCAGAATACTGGATTTACAAGTGTTTTTTCTCAGACGGTGTCGGGGGTGACACGTGTCACCCGTTGCTTTTTGTGAAGTTTAATGGCCTTATGTTGCCCCAAGGTGTGGGGCTTAGTGGCCCCAGAAACGGCAGGGCAGTTTTTTCACCTTTCCCGACAAGTGTCTCTTGAACATTGAAACGACAAAAAAACGGCGACCGGAAACGGCAGAGCCGGAACCGGTAAAGTAGCGGCGACGGAACCGGTAACAACATCGGCGTCGGAACCGGCAACAAAACGGCAAAGCGGAACCGGTAAACATATGGCCCTGTCATTTCCAGGGCCCACAAAGCGCAGGTGGTGGTCCCTGAGCGCAGTCATGCCAACCAGTTTCGCAGGGCATAGCAGGCGTGGCTTGACGCCAAGAGGGGGTGCGCAGAATTCCGCCCCTGCGCGCGGAGCGCCAATCAGACGAGCATGAAGTATTGATATTGATAGTTTTCAAGAGTTCCAGGTTTTCCCGTCCTTCCGCGCGGGATCCAGGGACGAATTGTCGAGTGCATTCTGTTGCGCAGGGTCTTTGGCCCAACGCGGTCGCGGGGACGTCCCCAGCGGTGCGGTCTGCCCCGCCTTCCTCTTGTTTTCTAGATGTTCACTACAGCGCTGGGGAAAACTATGTTCTTGAATTGTCCCCCCCATCAGAACCGCTTTCAGACATTAGCCATGACGGCTGAGAGTACAACAAATCAGTGTTGATGTTGTGGGCGCCGCGGCGGCCGGAACCGAAACGCGGCTATCTGGTGACGGCGGCGCGGGGTGCGATAACGACGAGACCCAACGAGAGGCCTAAAGAGGATTCCAAGACGATTCTTCCAGCGCCCCAGAGAGGTCCCCACGATGCGAGGTTGTGCGCTCCTGCAGGTCGAGGCTAATTCAGGACCGCCCCCCTGATCCACAACAGCGTTGGCAACTGCAGTGCGTGGAACGATGTTCATTTATCGCAGAGCATCCCAAGGAAGGCGTCTGACCCGAGATGGCGCCAAGATGGCTCCAGAGAGCCCGCGAGCGAGCTGGTTTCAAACTCCCGCAGCCCAGGGCCGCCTTGAGAGGGCCCTCGTGACGGACCCGATGCCCCATGAAGAGGAGGGTGAAGAGGGGAGGAGGAGGAGGAGGAGGAGGAGGAGGAGGAGGAGGAGGAGGAGGAAGAGGAGGAGGTTTGGGACGGGAATCTGTTCGTGTTTTTTCTTCATATGGCAGTGCGATGTGCCCAAACCGAAACCATGCAATGCGCTAAGCGCGAAGCGCAGCGGCACAGAGGGAAGCACGCTGCGGAAGCTGGACGCGTGCATACATTCATGCATCTCAACTTCTCGTGAGCCTTCGTATCACTTCATGCATAGCACATCATGCATATCACTTCACGCAGATACGTTTCAATTATATTTCGTATCGGGCCGTCGGTCCGACGACAGCGGGCTGTTTCACTTCGACCATTCAACGAGGATTTCCCTTGAGGGAAAATCTATAGCAACTCCTGTGAGCCTTGATCGTCCTCGCGGTGTTGCACAGTCGCGGGGCTGACGCGCCGCAGCCTTGATGCGCATCTTGACGGCCTTGGCATCCGAGGATGCCGTCGCCCATCAGACAGACCGCGCTCACGCCGTCAGAAGCGTCCAACTCCGCCGTGACAGGCTGCCTGGGGGCGCGATCACGAAGTACTGATGGCCGCCGAGGTGCCTGCCAAGGCCGCACGCCCTAGTCATCTTCTTACCGACGAGGTTGGCCAGCGGCGTCGTCGGAACGAGGACGGGGGCGCCCTGAACGAAGTTGCGCTTTGCCTAGAGGTTCTCGTCCCATAGGTCCCCGGCCCATAAGATCTCGGCCCAGAAGCTCTCCGCCCATAGGTTATCGGCCCACGGGTTTGCCATCATATGCATCCCGTCATAGGTCTCCCGGCAGGTCTCCCACAATTTCCTATGGGGCATTTTGTGGGGATTTGTGCGGGGGTTCCTGTGGGGCTTGGGGAGTCCCTGCGGGTTTTCCGGTTGGGTGTCCTATGGGTTTCTTATGGTGATTCCCAATGGTGATCCGTATGGGGGTTCTTATGGGGCGTCCTACGGGGATTCTTGTACGGGGTTCCTATGGGGTCTTTTACCCTACGTGGTGGGTTTCTATGGAATTCCGTATGGGGTTCCCTCTAGGGATTCTCTTCGGGTTTCCTATTGAGTTTCTTCTGGTGGTCCCTACAGGGCTTCGACGGGGTATCGCATAGGGTTCTTTATAACGTGCCCTATATGGGGCTTGCTATGGGTGTCGTTATTCGGCTTCCTGTGGGGCTTCCCGTTAGGGTTCCCCATGGGATTTCCTATGAGGTTCCGTGTGGGGGTTCCATGAAGGATGAGGAGGAGGACGAGGGGCCACAATCTGAAGCCAGACCCCAGGAAAATTGGGGGGGCGTTTTGGCGCTCCAGGCAGAATGCGGATTCTGGGCTTGGCCAGGATTTTACCTTCCCACACGCCTGCTCCCGGTGGGCACCAGACCTAAGATGGGTCTGGTGACGGGGCCTCTGGAGCAGCGGGGCCGTCTGGGCGCCTCTTGGGGCGCTCTTGGGAGCCTTGGGGGCGCTCTTGCAGCCATCTCGGCGGAGCTCGAGCAAATAATGGGCATTCCTTAACTAGCATCCCCCTTCTAGAGTGTCCGAACTCGTCTCTTGGACCCCTCTTGAAGCGCTCTTGGGGCCGTCTTGGGGCTCTCTTGTGCTTCTTGGAGCCCTCATGGGCCCTCTTGGAGCCATCCTGGGCCTCGGAAGGCCATCGGAAACGGAAAGGCGATATCAAGCAACATTGTTTGGTTTCCCATGTTTTGAAAGGACGTTGGCCTCTTGGCGGCCTCCTGGGGACGCTCCGTGACCACCTGGGGCCGTCTTGGAGCGTTCGTGGGGCCTTTTGGGGCATCTGGGGACCCATCTTGGGGCATTTTGGGTTATCTTGGGCCATCTTGGAGGTCATCTTGGGCTCTCTGAAGCGCTCTTGGAGCAGTGTTGGGCGAGCTCGTACCCTCTGACGCCCCGTGGGGCGTCCCCATCCAGGTCCAGGAGAGGGGGTGTGGGGGAGGGGTGAGCCCCTCCCCGAAGGGGAAGAAGGGGGCTGGAAGAGAGAACTCCCTGGACCACCTACGCCCTGAAGGGCTGGTGGGATTTCGCCTCCCCCCTTCCGCGGCCGGGTGCGCGTCGGAGCCTTGCCGCTGCAGCGGCGAGGCGGCGCGACGTGGAGCGCCCGTGTTTTTCCACGCCGACGTCGCCGGCGCATCGCCGACGTCGCATGGTGCATCGCCGATGCCTCCGCGAATGAGCGGCGCGGTCCTCCGATCCCCGGGGCGCCGCGCCGTCCCCTAGGAAGGCACCAACTATACACCAACACCGCTCCTGGCCAGCATCACCCTGGGCCCAGGATCGGTGGATACGCCCTCCTGCCTTGCGCAAGAAGGCATATACACCGATCCTGGGCCCAGGGTGATCCTGGGCCAGGGTCGGTGTTGGTGTATAGTCGCCGCGGGGCGCACGCATTTAGACTCTGGCAAGTTTGCTTGCATGGACGGGGGGGGGGGGCTGAGCCTGAAGCAAGCCCGGGGGGGGGGGGCGCGGAAATCACGCAAGTCGAAAGGCACTTGCACGCTAGTATTCGCTTGAAGAGGGGCGAGGGGGGGGGGGGGGGGGGGGGGGGGGGGGCGAACGCCATGCAAGTAAACTTGCCTGAATCCAGAAAAAAACAGGCTCCGGGGCGCCGCGCCGTCCCCACCCGGGAGGCGGGGCACACGCCACGGCCGGAGGCGGGCCTGAAGGGTCCGGAGTGGCCCAGCATGGAGCCTGTTTTTTTGGGGGGGGGATTCAGGCAAGTTTGCTTGCACGGCGTTCGCCCCCCTCCCCCCCCCTCGCTCCTCTTCAAGCGAATACTCGCGTGCAAGTGCCTTTCGACTTGCGTGATTTCCGCGCCCCCCCCCCGGGCTTGCTTCAGCAGCCCCCCCCCCCCCCCGTCCATGCAAGTAACATTGCCAGAGTTTTAAACAAAACAAACAGGCTCATGGCCTCCTGCCATCCGGAGGGGGTTGGGCAGGCTCGAGTCAGGCCCCCAGAGGCCAGGGCACAGATAAGCCAGGACACGGAGAACCAAGGCAACGCCATCCTTTCCTGCAGAGTCACGTTTTTCAGCACCCGTGCATTTTTGGTTTGTTGCACTGCAGGATTCGGGTGTGTGTCCGGGTTAAGGGGGGTCTTGCAGGCACTTGGGGCCTGTGTCTGGGTTTATTATGAAAATGTTGGGCAGGCTCGAGGTGCGGGGTTCGACCAGATGTTTTGCCCATCCATGCTGTGGCCCTGTCGCGGCCGCCTTGGGGCTCTCTTGGGGGCCTCTTGTCTTGGGCGTCTTTGGGGGCCTCTTGGGCTGTCCTGCAGGGGCCTCGTTGGGTCGTCTTGGGGCCCGCTTGGGCCGTTGTGGGGTCCTCTTGGGAGCCTCTGGGGCCGTCCTGGGACCTGTTTCGGCCCATGGGGGCAGCTTTCGGGCCCCGGGACCGTCAGAAACGGATCCAGGGCGAAAACTGGCACTGGGAGGGAGCCGGGAGACGGTTCTGAGTGGATTTGGTGCGGGGCTGCGATGGCGCGTGGCGGTCAAGCAGGGAGCAGGCACGGCCGGCCTGAGTGCTCGCTCAGTCCCCACCGCAGTGTTGGCTCAGCCGTGGCGTTCTGCTCGGAAGTCGGGCACGTCCCTCTACAGGAGGAATATTCAAAACTTGTAGAAAATAGTCTCGGGACGATTTGTTTTTTTGTTATTGTCGTGGTGCATTGTTTGATAATTTGTATCTTTCGTACAAAATACGCCTGTAGGGTGAGATGCCCGACCAAATCTTACTCCCTGGTTCAGACAACCTTGGACCTTGCTCGTCGAGCGCCGTGGAGATGGTGCTGACATCGACCCTGCTGCTCCTCCTCTGTGCCCCGCGCGCAGAAGCCTCCGCGCTGCCACACCTTCGCATCGCCGGCTCGTCCACGGTGAAGCCTGTGGCGGAGCAGTGGCAGAACGCGCTGCTCCTGAACTACACGATCACGCTCGAGGGGGGCGGCTCGAGCTCTGGGGCACGGCGCGTGTGTCTGCCAACGAGCGACCCAGAGCACGTGGATATCGGCGACATGTCTCGCGGGTGGAAGACCTCAGAAGCGCAGTTGCTGGACGACGGGTACACCTACGAGTGCCTCGAGAGCGGGAACCAGGTCATCAGAGGAAAAGGTACCGGTACTTTTGTTCGTCTCGGAGGTCTCCCGTTATTTGTTATCTTCGGGGGATTTTTCTATGGCAGTCTTTGCTTGTACTCCGCCGTATGTTTGACGCGGATTCGACGTGGACTCGACACGGATTCGGCACGGATTCGACACGGATTCGACACGGATTCGACACGGATGACGCGCGTTTGGCACGGATTCGACACGGATTCGACGTGGATCGCGGCGCGACCGGACAGACAAAGTCTCTCGAAGATGCAACACAATTTTCGTCGCAACGGCTAGATTCTCCCCGATTTTTTTCCAGAACGCCCCCTGGGGAGAGGCCCGTGGTATGGAGGTTTCTGTATCGTTTTGTTCCCCCAGGTCACGCAGATCATGGTGGCCATAGACGGTCTGGCAGTGGCTGTCAAGAAGGATGGCGCGGCTCACACGTGCATCAACACCATCGGAGGACTAACGCTCGCACAGCTGCGCTGGATCTTCTCCGACTGGAGCGATGCAGAGCTGGAGAATGACGGCGTATCCATTGCATCGTGCGTGCCCAACATGGACGACGATGCTGTCAAGGAGTGGAGCGACTTGGACGCCAGGTGCGAGGAGACGCCGATCAACCCTTACGGCGCCGGCGACCAGTCTGGTACACACGACTTCTTCGGGGAGACGGTCCTGGGCGACTTCGGGGAGACAGAGTACTTCTCGGTTTGCGACGCCGACGATTTGCATCATCTAGAGGGCCTCGACGAGAATGCTGCGGACCTCTACATTCAGTCGCAGCGGACTCCGAATTGCGTCATGCCCTCGGAGGATGACCATCTCCTGCTGCAGTGGCTGCTCGCAGACACAGGTGGGCAGGGATATGGGGCGTGACGGGGGGGGAGGCCCGAGGCGGGGATCTATACAAACCACCGCCTGGAGGGTTGATTTCGGAGATCTCGACGGGCGGCTGGTATGGATCTATTTGGGCACCAGGGCGTTGGTTCCCAGGCGGTGGATATGGATTCTCCCACCTCGCAGGGGGGGGGGCAGGGGACGGACGGGGACGCGAGGGGGCATCGCATATTTCGGATACGCCTACTACGCCCAGTTCACCGACACAGTCGCTGCCATTGCGATCGCAAAGGACACGGAGCTGGGGGTGACAGAGACGCTCTTGGCCAAGATTGCACCCGACAGCGAGAGCATCGTCGACGGGTCCTACTCGGCGTTCAAGCGCGACTTGTACATGAACGTGTATATGATGGGCCGATGTGTCACCACTACCATAGGTAGGAGAGGGAGGAGGAGGAGGAGGAGGAGGAGGAGGAGGAGGAGGAGGCAGAGGACCTGAAGGATGAGGAGTCGGATGAGGGGGGGGGAGGAGGAGAAGGAGAAGAGGAGGAGGAGGAGGAGGAGGAGGAGCTCCCCATTCAGGCGATTTCAAACGTGGACTAAGGGGGCATGGATTAGCGACGGGTCCCGTTTCCATTGGAAATCGCGGATTGCCGCCGCCGAAAGAGGTGGCACCGGCCGCATTTTAGGGAGGGCACCTCCTCCGATCCATGGATTTGGCGACCGCGCGCCAAATCCATGGATCGTTAATCCATGTTTGCGCGCCCCCGACCCATCCTCCTTTCGCCCCGTCCTACCTATAGTAGCGGTGGTGGAACATTGGCCCATCAATATAACAACGCATGGAACGTCTCTGGGGATTTTTTACAGTTCGGCTTCAGTCCCAATGGACAGGAGCTCGTCAAGGAAACAGGGTACGTGACTGTGAACAGAGACCAGCACGCCGATATGAGTGTCCGCATTGGAGTCGGCGTGACGACTGGAGGGAACCTGGCGGCGGACTATGTGCCAGTATCTCCCGACAGCTGCGCTGTCGGGTCGGGCTTGATCTCATGGCCATACACCAACGACTTTGGGACGGACAAGACCGGCTACGCATGCGAAAACTGCACGGTCGGCACGGCGAAGAACAACGACGAGTCCAGTCCTTGCGATCCTTGCACTCCTGGCTCCTTCGCTAAAGTGGTCACCAACACCCCCAACAAATGGTTCTCGCAGCAGATTGACCTTTCACAGTGGTGACCGATGTTGCGGGTCCACGTGGCACCCCCAGCCGTTGCTTGCGCGTTTGGATGTAACCTCCCTTACGCCCCGCAATGCCGAGCACCAAAAGTCACGATTGCCGGGTCCAGACATGTTTTGTCATGATTTTTCCATGCGGAGCCCCAGGGAGTTTCGACCCTGTTCCTAGGAACGATTCTCATACGGTCCCGCCGGCCAAGCGAGGGCGCCCGGAGTCCGAAAACGACAGACCTCCCATCGTGATGCTCGACGGGAGCATGTCGGGGGGGGTCACTCTGGCGAGCAGCTGGCTGAAGCCCTCCTCCCGAGGCAGTCAGGGTGGGGCGAGCTGCGCTCGTGACCCCAGAGCAGACCATCAAGCACGACACCTTCCCCACAGTAGGCGCATCAAGCACGGAATGCGGACATGCATTATCCCCCGATGGCCCCAGGGGCCCACAGAGAGGCTCTGGGGCACTTAAGGGGGCCCAAATACCGATGTTGAATGCGCCCCCAGATGTCACATCGTAAGATATGGCATCGTACGCGCCTTCTGCAGAGAGACTGCTCATGCGATGGTGCCCTCACATGCCTCAGTAGGCGCGCAGATGCCGCGGTTGTGGCCTGTCGGCCTCTCGCCCGCTGCAGGAGACGCCCCCCCCAGAAAAAAATCACGGCTGCGCGGAGCAGAGGTCGTGTCCTGTCGGTATCACCCCATAACATTTTACATGCGATGATTCAGTAGTTCGAAGAAGAAAAAAACATAAACATTAACTTTTGGCGCTCCGCGTGGATTTCTTGGATTCGCGCTGGATGCCCCTCCCTGGCGCGCGGAGCGCGCCAGGGGCGACGCCGGCGGCGCCGCCGGGGGGCCCAGGCGCGGATCCAAGCCATCCGCGCGGAGCGCCAACAGTTGATGTTTATAGCGTTTTTCTTCTTCTATTAGCGCGGGACAATATGTACTACGATTACGATATGCGCTGTAACGCGCGCCTCCAATGAGGACAGACAGTTTTAGTAGGTCGATGTGCGTCTCAACCCCATAGAAGAAATAGATGACCTGCTTCTTCACTGCAGTCCTCGGATTATGTATGCAAGTGCGTTCGGATCCCCAGCGAAGATACAACATGTGAGAAAAGATGTGCCTGCACCAGCTTGTCTCGTGCATGTGCACTTGCAGCAATAGGTACGCCGTCGCGAGGCCTTTCTGCCCAGGCCTGATGCGCGTCCCAACCCGAGCTCTCGCCTTGGCTGGGCCCTTGCGGGGCATCCCTCGAGCGCCGCACCGCTCCTCGAGGGCCCCCCCCGGGGGGTCTCCCGAGGCGGGCGCGGGCGTGCGGGCCGTGCTCTCGGCAGGGTGCCCAGGAGGAGGGTGTCTCCGTAGGACTTAGGCGATCCCTCCTCCTCCTCCTCCTCCTCCTGCTCCTCCTCCTCCTCCTCTTCCTCCTCCTCCTCCTCCCCCTCCTCCTCTTCCTCCTCCCCCTCCTCCTCCTCCTCCTCTTCCTCCTCCTCCTCCTCCTCCTCCTCCTCCTCCTCCTTGGGTCGCCTACGGCCCCGGGGGAAACCGTGCATGTCCAGGTCGGAGTGCTGGTCTCTCCCGTGCGGTTTCGTGGCGTGCCGACGCGGCAGCTGGCGCTGCATTTTTGTTCGAGCAGGGCAGCACAGCGTCAGCGTCAGGTGTGGAGGGCGAAACGGCTTCGAGGGTCAGAGTTTTTCAGTTTTCGGGCGTCGGCGTCGGCGTCGTCGTTGTTTTGGGTATTTCGGGAGTCTCGTCGTCGTCGCCGTCGTCGTCGTTCCTGGTTTCTCTGAGATCCTGGCGCTGCACTTTTTCGAGCAGGGCGTGTTCGCCGGGATTCGGGCCCCGAGACCCTCACATGTCGATCCGGCTCGAGAAATGGTCCAGGGCTCCGGTGGTGATGTCTGACGATGCTTCAAGTTTCTTGCGACGTCGAAGGTCAGGGCTAGCGGGCGAAAAACGGTCTTAGATAAATTTTACCGCCGTCGGGGACGATTGCCCACCCCCGGGCGGCTGGAAAGTCCACACCCCTATACGTATCACCGTAGGGCCGTAGTGGTATGAATTTTGCAGCCGCCCAGGGGGCAGGCGTCCCTGACGGCGGAAAGGCTTATTTTATATACCGTTCTTCGCCCCCTAAATCGGCCAATATGGAACGATCTGGCGATCGAAGAACCGCCGAGCCGTCAAGGTTGAACGGTCCGTGCGGTGTCAGAGACCAATGCCGGGTCGTCACGACACGATTTTTTCACACATGGACATTCTGATCGCACCCAGTGGTGCAAGATACCCCCCCCCCAGACCCTCCGTGTTCATAGTGGCGGCGCGGCGACGGGAGGGGTTCGAGTGGACAATGGTTCTCGTACCCCACGGTCGCGATTCGCATTGAGACCACCACTGATATGGCGGTGGGTGGCGGGGGTTCAGCAGTCCTTCGATGTGTGCGACATGTTTGGACATCAGCTGTTCCCACCGCCTCGCCTTCCTCGCAGGCTTCTTCACGAACGAGACGGGCCAGACGACGTGCGAGCCGTGCCCCCAGGGCACCGCCGCCACGGAGCACGGCTTGAACAGCTGTTCCATGTGCCCAGTATTCCCGATACTCATTACTTCCTCCCTCCCTCATTCCTGAATCCCTCGTCCCCTCCCCCGTCCTTCCCTTCTCATCGTCCTTCTCCTGCTCGCTCCTGATCTCTTAGACTGACTGCTCTTCGATATCCCTCCTCCCTCCGCCTTGTTTCGGTCTCCATTCCCCAAGCTCCTCCTCACTCGAGGACGCGGCAGAACCAGCTCACGTCTATTGATCGAATTTGCGTTGGCCCTCCTTCTCGTCAAATATTGCGAGGGAGGTGAAGCCTTGTGGCCTCTTCGGGGCAGGGAGCTCTTTCGGTGCCTGGGTGCTTCCCTGGCCTCCGCTCTGGCGCCCTGGTCCTTTCCATCTACAACCGCTTCGAGGCCCCCATGCGTTCACGTTTCAGCCTGAGGCCTTTTCGGATCGGACTCGCTCTCGCCTGCCCTTGGCGTGTCTCTCCGCCAGTTCTAGCCCAGCAGGTTTGGGAGCGAGACGCTATCCACGCCTAAGTTCCCGAGCGTCAATGCCCCGAGCCCTTCCCAGCCTGCCGCCCCGCGGAGCGGAGCAACACGCTATCCGCTTGCAGGGCACCGCGCATCGCCAGGGCCGCCGCCGCGACACGCTAAGCCACAGTTCCCGACCGTATCCCTCCTTCCTCTCCCGCCTCCCTTCCCTCCTCCTCCTCCTCCTCATCCTCCTCCTCCTCCTCCTCCTCTTCCTCCTCCTCCCTCCTCCTTTCCTCCTCCTTTCCTCCTCCCCCTCCCCCTGGTGCCCCCTGAACGAGCACCAGCCGCTGCCCGGGCAGGGGAGTTGCCTGGCCTGCAGCGCCGGGCGCTTCACGGAGCTCCCGGGGCAGTCCGCTTGCATGTCGTGTGCGCTGGGCACCTATATGCTCCCAGGCGGCAACTACACCTGCGAGGTTCAGGGGATCTCTAGGCCTCCCAGATTGGGCCCGAGTAGCTGGGGTCGGAGGATTGCGCCGCATCGCTGATGCATCGGCGACGCGGCTCGATGTGGATTTCGATTTTCCCCACGCCGACGTCGGCGATGCTTCGCCGACGTCGCTGATGCATCGCCGATGTATCGGCGATGTATCGCCGATGCATCAGCGATGCAGCGCGATCCGCCGACCCTATCTACTCGGACCCACGCTGCGAGGCTCAGAGGAGGAAGAGCTACCGATACCGCTACCCTCGCTTCGTTTTCGCCACTTTGGGCCTCCTGGGAGGTCCTCGTCGCCACGGGTGGATTTGCTTCGAAATCCTTGTAAAACGCACCACTGAAGAGTTCCGGGGAGTAGCGGTATCGGTATCTTTTGGTATTCCCAGAGGCGTGCCCCGCGGGCATGACAACCATCGAGAGGGCGGCCACAGACAAGGAGCAGGGATAATAACATAATGGCACCGGCTCATGACTGGGGGTGGAAGAGGATGAAGAGCAACACGTTCAAATGTGTGCGAGCAGGCCTCGGCATGTGTGTGTCTCTGTGTGTGTCTGTGTGTGTATCTGTGTGTATGTGTGTATGTGTGTGTATGTGTCGACCCTCGAGGGACGGCGTCCAAATCACAAGTGAAACGAACACCGCCTTGGACAAGGGAACCCCGAGCATCTACACAAAGGCCTGAGGTTCGGAGAGCTCTCGCAACACGGAATGCAGAGCTCGCGGTGATCACAAGACCATTTGGCCGCGAAAAGGGGCCCAGTCGCTGCAGCGTCAAGCTCGGCGTGCAGGGTGGCCGCATCGGCCTAGGCGCAATTGGTCAAACTGCCGCGAAAGAAAGCACGGAGAGGGCATCTCGCAGAGGCTGCTTATCATGCGCCTGCAGCCCTAAGCCAAGGGCTGCCCAGTGGCTGGATGGAGGCCTGCGACGAGAAGTTCTCTCCTGCGTCCTGCGGTCACGCACCTTTTCCGTCTGGGTCTTGCACAGATGCACCGCAGGCAAGTCACCTGTGCATTCCGAGCCCAGCAAGCGGCCTTGTGTTTTTCGCATGCGCTCCACACCTCCTGCACACGGTGCAAGGCGGGCGTAGCAGCAACTGATGCCCGAGGTAGTCTCCCCTCATGCTGGGCACGCCTGCGGCCTCCACCTGCTCATCTTGCATAGCTGTGGGTCCCGCAGGCTCGTCGGCTACAGGCGACACGGTGCCAGTATCCGCCTGCCTGGCAGCATTGGCACGGGCGGTGCTCGCAGCAGGCGCGCCAGCGCGCGCTCGAGGCCCGCGAGTTTGCAACGTGCTGGCGGCTGCTCGCGAGGCCTCCGTGCACCGACTTCGAGGGGTGCCGTTCCACCTCGCCCCACATGGCTAGGGGTCACACTGTCCTCTGCGGGGGCGAACTCCAGGCCCCTGCTTCACTCTGGGTCTCAGCAGCTTGTAACATGACAACCGACTCGGCGACAGGATCGTGTCGTTGTTGGCCCACTGCGTCTGCGCTCTGCGCAGGACCTCCTGGCCTAGAGCTTGAAAAAGACGTGGCTCCTGGCGAGGCATCCATGCACCGACTTCGAGTGGGATTCGCTGCCGCCCCACCTCGCCCCACATGGCTAGGGTTCACACTGCCCTCGGCGGGGGCGAACCCCAGGCCCCTGCTTCACTCTGGGTCCCAGCAGATTGTAGCATAACAACCGACGCGGCGACAGGATCGTGTTGCTGCTGGCCAATTGCGTCTGCGCTCTGCACAGGACCTCCTGGCCCCGAGCTTGAAAAAGACGTGGCTCCTGGCTGGGCCTCCATGCGCCGACTTCGAGTGGGGTTCGTTACCGTCCCACCTCGTCCCACACGGCCAGGGGTCACATTGCCCTCTGCGGGGGCGAACCCCAGGCCTGCTTCACTCTGGGCCCCAACAGCTTCGGACACAACGACCGACTCGATGACAGGATCGTGTTGCTGATGGCCCAATGCGTCTGTGCTCCGCACAGCGCCACCTGGCCCCGAGCCTGAAACACGCGCGGCTGCGAGCAAGGCCTCCATGCACCGACTTCGAATAGGGTTTCTTGCCGTCCTACCTTGTCCCACATGGCTTAGGGTCACACTGCCCTCGGGGGGGGGGGGGGGGGGCGAACCCCAGGCCTGCTACACTATGGGCGGCAGCAGCTTCTTCCATAACGACAGATTGGACGACAAGATCAGATTGCTGCTGGGCCCCTGGGCAATTAGAGGTCCCCCCTCCATCCAGAGGGCTCGCAGGGGCCATGGTAGCAGGGCAAACCGTTGGTTCCTGTGCCGCGTGGTGGTCAGGTCGCATGTGGCCACGCATGCCCCCAATCGGGGCTAATTGCTCCCCACCCGACAGGTCTGGGCTACTCGCCAGGGAGGGGGCCCAGCGCCGATCCAAGAAATCCGCGCGGAGCGCGAAAAGTTATATCACACCAAGAAAATCAGAACGCTGACCCGCCTCGTACATCCTTCACATTGCAACCGCCATGCTTAAGATAGTGTGCCCGTGCTCCCTGGGTGACCCGCCTCGTGCCTCTGACGACTGACGACTGCACGCCGCGGCCGCCGGGCCCAAAGTGTGAGAGTACTCCCTGGGGATGCCGACTCGCGCTCTCGGTTGAGGATGGTTCGAACCTGCCGCGTTGGCTCGGCTGCTGCTGCATCGGCTCGGACCCCTCTTGGGCGCGCTCGGCCTCATCCTGCCCCTGTTTTCCAGCCTAGGACGTCTGCCTTTCTATAGGATTGGCTTCACCTGCTCTCGGTGCCGTTTTGAGGATTCCCGGAGTTTCCACGGGCGCCTTCCTGAGACTGTCGTCGCATCGGAGCTTGTCAATCTTAGGGACAGGGATAAGATCCAGGCTGGGCACTAGTGTTTCTGATGTTCCAACCTACTTGAGCCTTGATCACCAGAAAGAATTTCAAGCACAACAAACGTACCCGAAATCGAGGATGTTCACGTGCCGGGCCCCGGGATACACTATTTCGACACTTTTGCAGGTGCTCGAAATTATTATTGGCATGTGGCCATTAAGTGCGATGGGAGCAGCATGAACCTGTGCCCTCATGCCTCCCACCACGAGGAGAGCTGCAAGTGCGCCGAGGGGACCTACCTGATGGAGGGCGGCGGCCTGGACGGCCCGTGCGCCGTGTGTCCGGAAGGCATGCAGTGCGCATTCGGGAGCCGAGCAGGGGGAGGAGGAGGAGGAGGAGGAGGAGGAGGAGGAGGAGGAGGAGGAGGAGGAGGAGGAGGAGGAGGCGGAGGAGGAAGAGGAGGAGGAGGAGGAGGAGGAGGAGGTGGAGGAGGAGGAGGAGGAGGCGGAGGAGGAGGAGGAGGAGGAGGAGGACGGTGCGGTAGGTTCGCGTCGTGTTAAGTCGGGCCTGTCACTCTACAGGGGGAATGTTCAATAATAGTCAAAGAATAGTCCAGGGACGACTTCTACATTATTTTCGGGTATGTTTGAATGTTTGGGGCGCATTCTTAGGTTTACTCCGCACCGCCGACCCCTTGGGGGGCTTGTGGTAGGTCTCTCGGGTGTCTCCTGGCAGCACTCTGAGGCCTTTTGGGGGGCCGTTTTGGGGCCTCTTTGGGCCTCTGTTGGGGCCTCTGGTGGGCCTCTTGGAGCCTGCCTCCTGAAGGCTTCTAGGGGCCGAGGGCTCGAAATTTCCGTTCGGGTCCGCCGCTTGTGCCCCCGTCTTGGAGCTATCGTTGGGGCCGTCTTGGGGCCCTCTTGGGCCGTCTTGGAGCCTTCTTGGGGGCTTCCTGGGCCATCTTGGGGCGATCTTGGAGGCCTCTTGGGCCGTCGTTGGACGTTGTGAAAGCCCAAGAGGCGAGTGTGCTAAAATCAATCGTTCCCCCAAGGGAATGCATGGGGCTCATTTTTGCTTCTGGGGTCCCTCTTGGGACGCCTCTTGGGGGCCTCTTCGGGCGTCTCGCGGGCCTCTTGGGCCGTCTCCATTTTGGGCGTCTTGGAACGATCCATCGGCGACTCGGGGCCCTCTTGGATCATCTTGTGGGCCTCTTGGGGCCCTCATGGCCCGTCGTGAGGCCCGTGACGCGTTCAGCCGGGGCTGGCCGGACCCCCCCCCCTTCAAACCGACCGGACCCGGCCCCGGGGGGAGGGTTTGGGGAGGGGGAAGCATCTCACACGCCGATGACCCCAAGGGGTCGGCTGATTTTGGCTTTGAGCGAAGGGGGGTACCTTGACAGCGTCGCCCCTCCTGGAGCCTAACACGGCGCCTCATGGGGCCCTCTTGGGGCGCTTTTGAGGCAGTCTTGGGTCCTTCCTGGGCTCCTCATATTAAAGGCATCGTGAGGCTGAGCAGCCACTCGGAATGCGAAATGTCGAGCAGCGCACGCACGCATCATGTCACCCCCAGGATGGATGAGGGAATGGGAAGAAGAAAGATGAATATGTTGATGATGCTGATGATGATGATGAGGAGGAAGGAGGAGGAGGAGGAAGAGAAGAGAAGGAGTAGGAGGAAGGAGGAACAGGAGGAGGAGAGCGAGCAAAAGGGCCAGAGGTCTCTTGGATGCTCTCGGAGCCTCTTGGGATATCGCTTGGGTGCTTCTTGGCGACCTCTTGGGAGTCTTGGGACGTCGTGGGGGTCTCTGGGCGGTCCTGGGGGGCTCTTGGGCGTCTTGGGTGCTTCGGTGGGCCTCTTGGAGCGTCTGGGGGGCATCTTGGGTGCCTCGGGGATCCTCTTGCAGCCTTCTGGGGGCCTCTTGGGGGTCTCTCGGGAGCCTCTTGGAGGCATCTTTGGGGCCGCCTGGGCGCCTCGTGGGGCCCTCTTGGGGCGGTCTTGGAGGCTTTCGGGGCGCTTTTCGGGCCACCTTGGAGGCCGTCGATCAAAGAAGAGGGGAGCCTCAATGAGGGCTGCCCCCCCCAAAGAGGCCAACATAGGCCCAAACCCTAGTAAAATCAACGAGTCTGGCTTCCTCGCCGAGGCCGTTTTGGATGCTGCAATCGGCCGCGGCACCGCCCGTCCAAGTCCAGGGGAGGGGGTTAGGGGGGAGGGGTAAACCCCTCCCCGAAGGGAAGAAGGGGGGTGGAAGAGGAAGCTCCCTAAACCACCGACGCCCAGAGGGCTGGTGGGATTGAAATGATGAGGGAGGAGTAAAGAGGGGCGGGAGGAGCAAGGAGGGGAATGAGGAGAAAAGGAGGAGGATCAAGGGCGGACGGGAGGGAGGGAGCAGCCAGAGTTTAGAGAGGAGCACCTTCTCGAACTTCTTCGCCGTCGACGGTAGAGTGAAAGCGGCTTCAGATGACGATCATCCGTTCCCGGTGGTCGAGGAGGGTTACATGACCCGGCTCGACGATTTGCTGAGGGTGTTCAAGTGTCCGGTCAAGAACCATTGCCCAGGTGGCGCGCCCGCTACCTGCGCCAGGGGGCGTGATAGCGGCGAGGTCGCTTGCGCAAGGTGCGAGGACTATACGTACGAGGATGGTGACGAGTGCCACGCTTGTGAAACGAACGCCACGTGGCTTGTTGTCTTGGCATGCGTCATTGCCGTCGTGGCAGTTTGTGTTGGAACCATATCCGTGAACCGGAACTTGCTGATGCAAACGAGCTCGACGCTGATGTGTGTCATCATGGCTAGCCAGATGTTCCTCGGCCTCCAGACGTTTTCGGTCTACACTTTTTTCAGCCTGGAGTGGTTCGAACCGTTGCGGGGCATGCTCAACATCATGTCCTTGATTAGCTTTGATCTCAAGGCTTTGCGCATATCCTGTTCAATGGGTTCCAACCCTACGTCGAATTATGCACTTCGGCAATTTGTTGCCCCGCTCGCGATCCCGTGGATATTCGCCACCTTGTTGGTCAAAAAACATTTCGATCCCCAGACGAGGCATGTCAGGGAGGCTGTCAACACCATCGGCACAGTCTTTCAGGTATTCTTCATCTCGATCGTGCTCTCAGCAACGGCCCCCCTGGTGTTTTACGACCACCCGAACGACGCTGGCAGTTCGCTCGTGAGCGATCCGGCCGTCCTCTACTTCGAGAGTAGCGATCATTACGCGATGCTAGCGGTTGGCATCCTCGCCATGGCCATGGTACCCTTGCCTTTCCTGTCGTTCGTGCTCTATGGCACTCTGATGTACCCGAAGTATGCAGTCTCGGTGGGCGCCGATACTCATTTTTTCGGGTTCGCCTCTTTCCGTTTCCTCTTCTTTCGTTTCAAGCCTTCTCGCTATTATTACGGTTTGATCATGCTTGTACGGAACCTGCTCCTCTGCCTGGTGCCCGTCATTATCGAGTCGGACGTCGCCGCTCAGGCAGGAGAGACATTCGTCGCACAACAATCTATATATTCCCCCACCCCCCCTCTCCCTGCCCCTCCCTCCTCCCCCCTCGTGGGGAGTGGGACGAGAGGGACTGGGGACGAGTAAGGAGTCACAGTTGATCCGACCATTCAGAAAAACCTCTTCTCGTCGCCTTGGGCAAGCGTTGCTTCGGTAGTTTCGCTAGGTGTTCGATTATGAACTCCCCGTTGAACGCACACATTCAGTTTTCGCACCGAAGACCGCCGCAGATCGTCCAAGATTGCCAAACAGTGATGGGTAAAAAGGGTGTTCATGATCGGAGGTGTGGAGTAAGCTGGGTCAGATTCTCAACACCCCTCGCACACACGATGTTCTGTACCCCCGCGATTGGACCAGCTCGGGTTGACCGCTCTGAGTTGTAGCTCTGGTTGTGTAGATGCCGCATTGAACAGAAAACAGACGGATGTGCTTCGTCTTTCTAGGTTTCTAGAGGCCCTCGCTGGGCCCCAGGCGCGTCAAACATTCATCCACGACGAACAATTGGTCCCTCGAAGTGGTCCAGGGCTTTGGGGACCCCGTGATGAATCTTACCCGACTCGGAGATCCACACTTGTGCATCTCATGTTTTGGCACGTCTCGTTGAAAGTGTCTGATTGGTGTGGGCGTGGACCCGAGTTGACGACAGATACGACGACGGCGGCTACGATGATGGACAACGACAACAATTTACAGACAGACAGGCGGTAAGCAGGCCCCCATCCACTCCTTGCGTTTTTTCGTCGTTTTATTCCTCCCGACCCGGAGATCATGCGTCTCAAGGCCCAGCTCCAGGCAGCAGGTGCAGGTACTGCAGCCGCACAGGAGCCGCTTGTTTCAGAGCCAGCCAACCTGGAGCAGAAGAGGCTGGGTGAGACCGCTACCACCCTCAAGGCCCTCGGCTCCCTCTAGGATGCGGCTGTCGTGCGGGCCCGCGACGAGCTCGTACGTGAACGAGATGGGCTCAAAGGGCGCATCGTTGCCAGCAAGCCGTTCTCGTCGCGAGCGCATCACTTCACGACCCGCAGTGACCAGTGCAAGCGCAAGCAGTCTGAGTTGGAAGGCAAGTTGGCCAGCCAGCAGGCAAACAAGGAGAAACTCGAGCTGCTCATCGCCGAGACAACCGCAGAGCTCGCCAAGCTGGAGCAGGAGATCGTCGACCTCGAGGCCCAGCGGGTTCAAGTGGTGCTCAAAACGCCCACTGTGGCTGCAGGCAGTTTCTCGCTCAAGACGATGGTGCCAGCGCTCGAGCTCCCTGTCGATAAGTTTGGCGAGTTGCTGCAAGAGCTGGGTGCGGACGCTACGCTCACAGCCTCCGTCAGCTCGTGCTTCGAGGCGCTTCGTGAGCGGCAGGCCAAGGCGACTGCGCATGCAGCGGCCGCGGCCTCGACCTCGGAGGCGTCGCCACCTGGCCAGCAGCCTGGGCAGGCTTCTGATGCTGTGCGACAAGGGCAGCAACAAGATGCAGCAGCAGTCCCCGTCCCCATGGACACCGACGACATCGAGGAGCTGCGCACGTTTCTCACCGCAGTCGGGATTGAGCCACCAGCAGAGGAGTCCGTAACCATTTTGGCTCAAGCTGCGGCCAGCCCCCCGCTTGGTGCGGCGCGGGCATGCAATGACGCGGGCGGCCAAGCCTGGCCGCAAGATCGTGGGGCGGCACGGGGAGACGGTTACGCGCCTCGACACCGTTGCGGACGCAGCGGAGCTCATCCTCCTCATCGAGGCTGGAAAGCGTTCGACGACACACGACGAGCTCGCACTCAACACATACGAGAAGGTGCTCCACGGTGCTGGCTCGCGCCTGGCGCTTGGGCGCAAGGCCACCACGGAGGAGGTCAGGCGCGCTCTCCTCGCCGAGGAGGGCACGGACCTCGCCAAGAGGTGGGCAGCCTTTCGCGCAGGAGAGCGCCTCGCTGCCCATCCTGATTCAGAGCTCCTGCTCGACGTGCTCACGAAGCTGGAGGTGCCCCGGCCTGGCCAGCGGGTGAAGGAGCACGTCACGGACTTGCAGGCGGAGCTGCCGCAGGACAACATCGAGCAGCGCTCGTTCCTCACGGAGGCGGGCACTTGCGTGCTCAAGACCTCGGAGCACGACACGTCTGCCGGCAAGTGCGGGAGCCCGCACTCGGAGCTGCTCAACGGCAAGGGCGACCAGCCTGCCACCGAGCTGGGCGCCATGGTCGAGAAGGCCAAGACCGCCCCGCTCATCGACTTCAAGGTCGAGGAGACACAGAGCTACGACAAGGCGGACGAACCCTGCGTGCTCACGACCTCGGAGTACTCGGAGCACGACACGTCCGCCACCATCGAGGACGACGATAACGAGACTGCAGTCAGCCCCCTGCGCAAGGCGGACTCCTTCGGCGTGCTGACGACCTCGGAGTGCGACTCGTCTTCCACCGCGGAGCGCAAGAGGCTGGACAAGGTCGAGCGCAACACCCTGCAGTACGACGGGTTGGCCACCGCCGACTTCGATGCACTTCCTGTGGCGCTGGGCGACAACATGTTGGCCTCCTCTCTGGCGGGCTCCGTTTTCGACGAGTGCGCCAACATGGGTGGCAATTGAGCGCCCAGCAAGGGCACGAGTAATAACTTCCACTCCCACGGCTTCTACACCTCGCACAGCAAGAGGGCGTCGGGCTTCGAGCCGCTGCAGCAGGGCAAGGCCAAGGGCAAGGGCTTCTGCTCTGTCATCCCCTGAGGCCGCCCTCTCCCCGCCCTGCGGGGCCCGCGAGGCTTCCAGCTCCAGGGGCTGAAAGTCATCGGGTTCGCCGACCTCGGAGCGGCGCACCTTCTGCCAATGAGTTGAAATACCACCAGCAGAGGAGGCTGACGTCCGTGAGAGAGTCAAGAGGATGGCGGAGGCGGCCAACGACTACGTCAAGCGGCGCAATGTTACTGCTGGAGCCTATCGTCTGCATGCTCGGTTGCCTGAAGTGGATTGTCCTCTTCTACATGGCCTGCTGGTGGTGCCAGTTGCTGCCCTCCCACTCGCTCGTCTGCCACCCACCCCCACATAAGTGTTGGTGGCTATGCCTCAATGTTCTCGGCCATGTGGCCACGCGCCTTCGCGTGGGGCTGGCGCGGCAGGCACCTGGCGCGCAGTGAAGGGAACGCGTGCATCAGGAGCGGCTACGACTCCCAGTTGGCGTCGAGCAGGTGGCGGCAGCTATTGCCCTCGTACTCACTCGCGTGCTGCCCATCCCCCGATATGCGTCGGTGGCTATGCCCTAATGTTCTCGGCCCTCGTAGCCATGCGCCTGCGCATGGGGTTGGCAGGGCGGGCGCCAGGCGAGCAGCGCAGGGGTCGAGTACCCCGTCGACTGCGACCCCCAGGGTTGTGGCACGTGGGCGGCGTCAGGTACCGCCCTTGCACTCGCTCGCGGGCCCCCCCATCCCCCGATACGCGTTGGTGGCCACGCCCTAATGTTCGCGGCCCTGGTGGCCATGCGCCTTCGCGCGGGGTCGGCAGGGAGAGCCCTAGGCGAGCAGAGATGGGACCGTGGTCATCGTGGACGGCGGTCGCAATGGCAGCAGTTATGCAGTGGTGGGCCTGCAGCTACAGCGGTTTGGGCGGTGGCGTTTTACGGCAGTGGTGGGCCAGCCTGCCAAGTCTACTCCCCCCGCGTTGCGCTCGATGCGGCTAAGAAACACATTTCGTCAGGATGCCGGGGGTCGGGCACTGGCTGGCCTTCAACGTGGAGGTATTCAACGCCCTCGCGGTCGTGTTACAGGCGGCCTACTCTGGGCCATGCTTGCAGTGACTGCCCCTGGAGCGGGTGCAGTTCCAGTCTGCAGTGTTGTCACAGCTAACATATCTTCGCATGGAGTGTTACCGGATGTTCTCAGCATGCCCTGCTGCAGCAATTCCATTGCGTTGGTGCAGGAGCACCGCGCAGGCCGAGAGCACCTCCCAGATGTACAAGCGGCTGCTGCCCGCTTGGGCTCTGCGGGGCTGTGGGCTGCTGCGCCAGACGCGGGCAGAGGGGGAACGTGCGGGGGCCTTGCGGTCCTGGCGCCCAAGCGTGTCCGTGTCAGTCTTGGACCAGGCTGAGAATGGCCAGAGTTGGTGCAAGGTCGAGTCTTGGTGTCGCATCTCCATTGGGGTCCTGAGAAGGGCGTCGTTCTCATATCTATCTATTTGAGCGATTCAATTGAGTTGCGCGAGGACAACCTGGAGATACTCTCGGCCCTAGCCAAGTACACCAGCATGCTGAATGTGCAGCAGCGCCATTGGATTATAGCTGGAGATTGGAACATGGCACCCGAGCGGCTGACAGGGCATTTCAACTCAGTGTTTTTTTCTCCAAGGTGCCAGCTGAGCCCACATGTATGAGTGCAGAGCCTGGTACAACCCTCGACTACGTATGTCTTTCCAGTGGGCTTGCTCTTAAGGCCCGAGGGGTCCAGGTCCGTGAGGGCGCTTCGACGTGCCCACACTTGCCAGTCAAGTTGACAATGGAAGTTGCCGAGCACCACATGTGGGCACGAGTGCCAGTGGAACCAATGCAGGTCAATACGGTTCCTTTGCCAGGGTGCGCGCGCTTCCCGCCAGTGGCCAGGTGGGCCGGGGCAGAGAATCTCATTGCGAACAGTGATTGCAGCCAGACCTTATCAGTAGCCTGGGATGCAGTGCTTTGTGGGCTGGAGCATGAACTACTGGATCGACATGGCATTGTGCAGCCGCATCGACGACGCAGGTGCCAAGGGCGTGCAGGACCCGCTGAATGGGTTTGGAAGCGCAACGGGCCCCTGCAGCCACCCTGGGGCGCACGGGTCAAGGGCGCCGACGCCAGCGTCGCGATCGTTTGCCGACGCGCGCTTCAGTGGAGGCGCCCAGCCGCGGCGCAGAATACCGACGCCAGCGCGCTGCGCTTCGGCCACCACCGGGCTTGCCGCAAGCTTCTACCCCCAAAGGTTCGGCGCAGCAGCGTAGTTTTTTCGATGCTCACCCGCCCACCCATTCCCAACCAACTCTGCCTATTGGAGCATCGAGCTCGAGAGACGCCCCGACGACTGGGCGATTGCGAACCGACGCGCGCACCTGGCGACGCGTTACGTCCTGCGCCCCACCGCAGTTGCACTCCTACGAACGGCGGCGCACCGCAGGAGGCGCGCCACCAGCGTGGCATAGCAGCCGCTGCATCACCCGACTCAAACGTTTCCCGTGCATGGCGACTAGCCAGCGCGACGCCGAGCAGCGCGCCCAGGGAAAGGACTGCGACCGGCAGCGGGCCCAGGAGAAGGACCACGGGCAATCATAATCCGAAGGGCCATTCGTTGGAACGCATTGATCCAGGCAGCCATTTCCCCCAGAAGTGGTCGCCAGAAGGCGTCCGGCGACTGCGTCGCCGGCGCCTGCCCGACGGCAGGGCGCGCGCGCCAGAAAGCGAAAGTAAGAGACGGCTACGTGCCCCAAGAACGCGAACAGGTCGTGGAGGACCGCTAAGACGACTGCGGCGCTGACCGCACTGGTCTGGCCCCATCTCTTCTGGGCGATTCAGCCATTGGCGAGCCGCGCCGACGGGCGCGACGACGACGACCTCCAGGGCAGCCTCACCCTAGGATTGCCTACCTGGCGGCTCCACCGCTCGCCGGCCCCGGCAACTGATCGACATGCAGCGAGTAGCGAGTGCTCAAACGATCCAGCCAGCCATCCGAGCCCGGGTTTATACGACCGAATTTTGCGACATCCACCATTTCACATCCCCCACTTCCATCGATCACGACATCGACATCGTAGAGATGCGGCGGGGAGGCGCGGGCCAGCAGACTCACTGTTCGCCGTCACCTCGGGGCTGGCGCCAATTTCGACATGGGGATTGGCTGCGACCTCAACGACAGGAGCCAGCAGAGGGCCGTGGAATGGTGCGCCCGACAATCGGCCCCTAGTCTCCGCCATGGCTCCCGCATGCCGGCCTTTTCGGTAGATGGGCTACGTTTTAATGAAAATGCAACTGCAACACCGGGCTACGTTTCCACGAGGACGCCGCCCCGCCGGGCTTGCCCAGGGCATCGTGGACTTACGCCGCCGCTTGCGACGTTCGCATCTCGCGAACTATCGTCGGCCTGCCAAGCAGTGAACATTGGGCGAAATCTTGGGCGCCACCGCCGAGCGCGCGCGCGCAGCTCGTGCGCGGCGCCCACGCGCATCGTGCGAACTGGTTCGCCCGCGCACTCGCGGGGTCCAGCCACCTGCCAGAAACCTCACAGCGCCCTAGAACATCAGGACTGCACAGGCTGCCGCGAGGAGAAAGAACGCGACCATCCAGCACGCGCCCGCAATTTTAGCAAGTTCAGGTTCGCGGACCCCTATGCGCGACCGCGCCCGCGCGCCGGCCAACGCCCGCGGGCGCCAGCGCGACTTGGGCGACCACGCCACTCCAGCAAACAGCAGGCTCAACTGCCTGGCGGAGCCGACCTCGGAGCGGCAGAAGAAGCTGCACCGCCGCAGGCAACTGCCAGCGCGCCTGGGGCCAGCTCATCATCGGCAACTCCAAGCTTGCAGACTGGACTCGCTTCGACAGCACCACGTCATTGGTAGCAGCGCGTGACGATTCGCGCGGGATACGCGCGCGAGAGGCGGGCAGTTCGCATCTCTGGAGGCGCAGATGGCCCAACACAAAGGAGAAAATAGCGCGCCATTAAAGAGGACATGACAAAAGCTTTACGAGCAGCCAAAATGCCACAGGGAATCATGGACCATCTACACCGCAGTCAATATCTGCCAGGAGAGTCGCCAGTGGTTGCCACCAGCAGACCAGCATGTCGAATGCAATTTCGAGATCCATTGCCGCAAGGATCGCATGGTGCTGTTCCTGGTCTGCTGCGCCTCGACGCTGCGCAACGGCCAGGAGATCACGACCTTGCGTGACTCGACGCTGCTGGCGGCCATCGACCGTTCTGTTATTAGGTCCAGCTCTTCGGCTCGGTGGAGACCATCATCGTGGATGGCAAAGGCGGAAGGATCCTGACGTGCTTCGCGGAGGAGAGCCAGAGGCGAGGCGAGCAGGTTGACATCCGAATTTCGCGCTAGCACGCTCGTTCCATGAGCCGCTTGGCGCAATGCTTCGACGCGCGCTACGCGCCGCCAAGCAGCCGCTGGAGCGCGAAGGCACCACCGCAAACTTCGACTCGCGCTGGCCAGCGCCGTCTTCGCAGGGCGCGACGCCTCGCGCGCGTAGGCGGCGTAACCCGATGCAGCGCGGTGCTCGGCAGGCAGGCCCCCATGCTGCCGCCGCTCGTGACAGACGAGGAGGGCGAGGCATCTGGCGATTATTTGGTTTGTGCCAGCCCGCGCGGGGTGGCGAAGTGCAGCCCTGCCGGCTGCAGTGGCATATCCGAGAGATCGTCCTGCAGTGTTTGATCAGGGCAATTTCGATCGCCCGCGTAAGCCGCGCCCTCCGGACACGCGCCACCGAGACCGGAGAGGGGCGCTTCCACGTTGGCGATCACGTGAAGGGCCACTGTCATCCGAGCACGACAGACTTGGCGGGCTTGGCAGGACGTGGCACGGTCATCTGCGTGAGCCCAGCTGGAAGCAAGACTGCCTCCAAGTATGTACAAGACAAGATGATCGGCAGATTGCAGGACGCGCGAACACTCGTCGAGTCGGTGCCGTCTTCGACAGCATGGGCGCCGGCATGGCGCGAGCAGGCCTGGCCTTCGACCGCTGCGAAGCCTGCGTGGAGCACGCCGCGCCAGGCTCGCGCTCGCAGCTTCGCCCCGCGGTGGCCCCTCTGGAACCCGAGCGACGCTCGCCAGCTACACGTGGGCGGTTGGGGCCTTGAGCGCGAGCGGTGGAAGGGCGCTTGCATTATTATCCAGTTCGTCCTGGGTGGCGAACCGTTGCTTTCACCAGACGCCGTGTTGGGCGACGACGGGGCGTTCGATGACTATGGCGGCGACGTCCCCGAGGGCGCCGCCGGCGTCGTCGAGGGCGGTTCACCATCGGCCCTGCCCGTCATGCCCGGAGCAGCCGACAGCGACTCACCGCAGCAGGAATTCGAGGGGGCGGAGGATTTGATTCAGAAGCCGCAGGAGTTGGAAAGCACCGGCAGCCCGCGGAATGTCTACGCGGCCATCGAGCACGCCGCGGCGGGTCTAGGCCGCCGGCCACAGGAGCGGCCTTGGCACCTGGAGGCGCAACGCGTGCACCAGAGCATTCTCGCGCAAGGTCACCATTGCCTGCGCGGCGCCCCCGCGGCCGACTGCGCCGCGCGCGAGGGGGGACATGGCGGCGGCGGGCGCGCGGAGCTGCTTTTGGACTCGGGGGCGCGAGAGGCATTCCTGAGCTGCGGCGAGAGACCGCCCAGCAATTGCGCTGCTTGCGTGCCCGCGAGAGCCGCGTTAGAGTCCACCGCGCCGGCGAGGCCGCAGATGTCGCAGGAGGTCGACGCCGCTATCCTCGATGGGGCCTGCCATCTGAGCCAAGTATCAGCGTTCCAAGCGACGACCTTTCAGGGGCGCCCGGAATGTCGCGCATTCAAGGCGCTCGTTCAAGCGGCGGCGCCGGACGGGGTCGGGCAGCGAGACCGCTGGGATCACCCAGCGCCGCGCGTCGCTGCGAGGCTTCCGCGGCGCGTGCACCAGAGCCCTGTAGACGCTTGCCGGCGCGGCGAAGCGGGCGTCTCAGCGCATGCAGTCCTCAGAGGCGACTCGTCGCCCAGATCGGCCGCCCGCCGCCGCGGGCGTCGAGAGGGCGCTCATGCAAGGCTAGACCTGCGCCGCGATGCAGGAGCAGGAGCAGGGCGAATCGCCGCGAGAGGTGAACTTCACCCTGCCGCCCGGCAGCGCAGCCATCCTCAGGCAGGTTCCCGCCGACGAGTCTTTCGACGAGTGGACCGAGCGCCCGCGCTGCGTCGAGCCAGGCACGGGCCGCCAGGATGCGCCCGGAGCTTTCTCCATGAAGCTCGGCAGGGCCACGCGTTCGCCCGAGTGCAACGCCGAGCCGACGCCCGTGGCGCGTCGATTTGGCCAAGGCGAAGGCCGACGAGCTTGCCGGAGGTCAACTTCCAGAACTCTTCGTCTCCGTCGTCGGAGCAGCAGACTCACTGCGCGCCATCGTCGCGATGCAGAGGGGCCAGAGTGAGCTGCTCATCAGGTGTGCGATGCAGGTCAAATCTGCCGCTCTGGTCACGCAGAAATCACGGCGCGAACGCCTTTTTGTGGCGATGGGGCGCGCAGTGCGACTCCGCGCGCGCCCAGCGACGGCATGTTCAAGATCGAGGAGGTGAGAGAGCGCGGCGTGCCAGGTGCCGCATACATGCATCTGGTCACCGATCGCAAATAGCTTGAGCGCCGATCATCGTTAGGCTCAGAGCTGCTCGCAGTCTGCAACGCAGCTGATGGCCTACGGGCGTGCCGGCCGAGCTGGTCGTGGACGGCGCGTCAGTGTTCTCCGCCTTGGCCATGGGCCCTTTTAGCCCACCTTCGGTGACAGAAAACAGGCCACCCATGGTGACCAGGCCAGCTCTGCATCAATCAATTCTCGGGCGCGACACTCGCGATATGAGGGCCGAGCACATTGCGAAGGGTAGCGTCGGCCGCGATCTGATCTTTGACATCATTCACGGGGGGTTCAGGTGCGACCGCCCCGCTGCCAGGCCCCAGGCTTAGTGTGGAACGACGCAAAACGACGCGAAGGAGAAGGGGGGCGGGCATTGCCACTACTGAATTGGACGGTTTGTTCCACATTGAGAACAAGAGCGAATTGGGATGTTGCGGAGGCTCAAGTGCCACGAACTTTGTGCGCGAAAGCGATTTCAATCTCGTTGAGTGAGCGGGTTGCATCCGCGACTGCGTCCGCGGCGCAGCATGCTTCGGACAGGAGAGCATGCAATGAGTGATTGCGTGCCCCATCCAATGATCAGTTGCGTATCAATTTTAGGTATGTATATACGCATGGGAAGAATTAGTCGACAGAAGGTTCTCTCACTCATGCAGTACTACAGTCGAGACCTGTCAGTCAAAGGTGCCATCCGTGTAGCTAGCCCGTTTGCTTCGCTGGCCTGGGCGCGGCGTGCACACCTGAGCCTGCGGGGCGCAAGCTGTTTCTTTCGAACACAAGATTCGAACGGTGATCATTGCCTGCTGCCTCTTCCTGTACATTAATAAATAATAAATATATGTATTGTTGTCCGCCGTTGTTTGCGGTTCGGTGGGGCGATCGGTTAACGCATTGTGCCTGTTTTGTTCATTGTGCGCGTGCCGTTAAACCAAAATAAACGGCAGCTCGTCTCCTCATGCGATTTGGATTTGAATGGACAGGATTCGGATGTGAAAAAAAAACTCCTCGCTCGAGATTCCCCCCGCGCTTTGGTTGCGAACAGGCGAGTGCAACCATCCCTGGCAGCTTCCCCTGTTGTTGGTATAGCCAATTCCTCATCCGAGACATCCTCACATTCTGCTTTGAAATCCGCAGAGTCCCAGCAACCAAACAGGGACATATTGCTAAGGCCTTACGGCCAGTGCCGCCGACCCTGAAGACGAAGACGACGAACGCGAGGACGATGACGACGAATGAGTTTTTTACGGCACTCCTGGCGCGTCTTGGCTCTTTTTGGGGCCCCCGGACGCCCAGGGGCGGATGTGTATCTGACTCGCCCCCCCCAAGACCCCCCCGGGACACCCGCCCCCGTCGGCGGGGAAGGGATTAAAGGTAAGCGGCGCCCCTCCCACTTCAGTGCGACGTTGCTGCGGTCTTATCGCGCTGGCAGGCTTGAAGAGGAGG
>CAUYUJ010003180.1:507035-537035 GCA_963575745.1 Prorocentrum cordatum
CAGATCCCGAGCATTCCCTGGGAATTCCTAGAGATCTGAGCCACGCCCCTGGCATTCTTTAGGAAGCCACATGAATCTTAGCAAGATCCTTGACATTCCCTGCGGGTTCCTTTTCTCGGCCTCGTAGGGGCCGCCACCGATTGGGATGTTGTAGTGTTGTTCGCTCGCGGCGCTAAAGATATCGCCCCGCGAGAATTCCCCTGAGTTACATGGAATAAAATTGCGGTGCTAAAATAACACAGGGAGGTTAAATTACTTCTCGAGGTAGCTGACGGAGGGGGCCGACGGCCGCCGAACAGGCACACGCCCTCGACTGCGAGCGCCAGCTTGAGCGCCTCGCGCACGGCCGCCGCGCGCCGGCCCCGGCGACGCGGCCCCGACGCCCTTCTTCGCCGAGCCGTTCAGCGGCACAGTGCGCGCGGCGGCTGCTGCGCGGAGGGCCGTGTAAGCGTTGCAAGGGTGGGGCGTGAAGGCAGGGCCCGTCGGAGACCTCCAGAGACCGCGCGTGGAGGCGGAGTTGCGCCAGAGTATGCGGATTTGGCTGGTTTTAGGCATCATGATGGCTCCGCGCTGCGTCTCCTTCTCCATGGTACAAAACGTGAATGTGCCCTGAGGAGTATGCAGTTTCCTAGAGGCCTCCCAGGTTTGCCTGATATCCACTGTGATAAGGTGCGTCTAGGGAACGCCTGTTTAGATATCTGCACGGGTCGGATGTGTCTGAGAATGCGCATCCCGTTTCGTTTTGAGCATCCTCACAGCAGCTCTACGTGGCATGATCCAGTTTCGTTATCGGTGCTAGAGCAAACCGCCTGCCGCACTGTAGTCGCGGTTCTCGGGGCACCCTGCCGATAATGTCGCCCGACTTGTCTTCGGCGGGTTCGACCCCGACCTGGGCCTAGTGGGCCGTCCAGGGGATGTTGCCTGCGCGGGGCGCCACGACAAATGTTCTTTCCGGGTTAAGAAGCTCATCGTTCTAGCGGGCCGGGGCGCGCGCGAAGCTGCGGCATGCCCTCCTCAGTTGGCTCGCTGTCTCGCTCGGGCGTTGTTTTCACCGCTTTGGGCCGAACAGCATTCGATCTAATTCGCCTCCGCCCTTTTTCTTTATATTGCGTGTGCGTCTCGGCCACCCGCTCCCAGCGGCTGTCAATTTCGGCCTGGGCCCCAAAGTTTTGGGATGCGGCGCAGATTTTTGCGATTCGAATTGCGTCCGCGAGCGGCCCCGCAGTTGAGCTCGCTCATCTCGTCAACGCAGTGGCGAATCTCAGGGCCCGTCTCGCAACATAATGTCGTTCTTCGCTGAGCGGCACAACTTGCATGTTTGCGGGGGCCGAACGAATGCTCTTCCAGCCTCGGCCTGTCTTGTCTGCGCAGACGCCACGCCTCTGCAGTGCATGCCGCCACCGTTAGTCTCGAGCTCCCGCCCGCGCCCCCCCTTCAAATTTTGATGGGGAGTACGGTGCTGATTCCTGCAATTCGGATCATGTCCGCGGGCGGCCCCGCAGTTGAGCTCGCTCATCTTATCGATTCAGCGGCGAATATGAAGTCCCGTATCGCAACATTCTGTTGGTCTCTGCCAAGTGGCAAACGTGGCACGTTTGCGGGAACCACGCGAATGCCCGCCGAGCCTCGGCGCGTCGCGTCTGCACAGGGACCTCGCCTCCGCAGTGCACGCCGCCACCGTTGGTCTCGAGCTTCCGCCCGCGCCGCCTTCAAAACTTGATAAAAAAGGGGGCGCGGTGCAGATTTCTGCAATTCGAATCGCGTCCGCGAGCGGCCCCGCAGTTGAGCTCGCTCGCCTCGTCGATCCAGTGGCCAATCGCAGGGCCCGCCTCGCAACATAATGATGTTTTCCGCCAAGTGGCAAAAAGAGCATGATTGGGGAAGACCGTTGCCCTACGACCCGAATATGGTAAACCCTGGCCCTACAGCGCCCGACTCTAACACAGGGGCCCTAACCCTGATACCCTCACGCGGAGACCATGACCCTCGGACTCGACATCTCAATGCCCAGTCCCCCAGCCCCTAACCCGTATAACCGCGTGCCCGTGAGAATAAACATTAGGGGATAATAATGTTCGGGGTTCAGGGAGAGATAATAAAAGTAGCCCAGCAGACCTCCGCATAATCTCGAAGTAAGAGATGATCCAGAGGAGACCAGGCCGAGCACGTTGTGAGACATCCTTGGCGCCTAGTTTTCATAGAAATATCCTCAACAATGGAGGGGGCTAAATGTAAAAAAGAAAAATAAAAAGAATAAAGAATAAAACAAAAGAAATGATATGAGGAGGAGAAGGAGGAAAAGAAGAAACAATCTCGAGTTTCATCTATTAGATTTTATTTACAAGCGCTTTATGAACATTGTTTTTTTTGTAAGTGCTCGCGTAGGGTAGCCCATGTGCCTCAATTTCCATGGATAATCAACCCCAAAGATAAAACAAGTTCAGGCGAGCGTGGGGACAGAGAGAAATATAAAAGAAGAAGAATACAGTAGAAGAATCATAAGAAAGAAGAAGAAGAGGATAATAAGAAGAGGACGAAGAAAGGAACAATCCAAAGTTCCAAATCTATCAATTTTAATTTACAAGCGCTTTATGATAATTGATGTTTGAAGTGCTCGTGTAGGGTAGCTCATGTGCTTCATTTTCCATGGATAATCAACCCCAGGGATAAAACAAGTTCAGGCGAGCGTGAGGACAGATAGAAACGTAAAAGAAGAAGAGGAAAGTAGAAGAATAATAAGAAGAGAAGAATGATAACAATAAGAAGAGAAGAATGATAACAATAAGAGAAGAAGAGGAAAGTAGAATAATACTATAAAAGAAGAAGAGAGAATGATATATAGAAATATAAGAGAAGAATGATATCAACATCGCTTGATGCTGCTATCTCAACATAGCGTTTCGAGGTGATAATGAAGTTCGGCCTCAGCGCTCGCCGCCCGATTTGAATTTTGTATAGGGCGACGATAATCAACTCTAAACACTGAAGGGGGGTCCCTTTATTATCATCGGCATGCGGTTACCCTAACTTGACAGGGCCTGACCCTCATGCCCGACCCGTTAAGACCGAGCCTTAACACCTTTACCTCACGACCCAGACAGTCAGACCCTAACCCTAGGAACACAATCTTACGACTTGAGCCTGCAGACCCTTGCCTTGAGACCCTTTCCCTGCAGACCCCAGCCCTGAGATCCTGATTCCGAGACCCTAATTTGAAGTTCCGAACCGTCAGAGTTTGACATTAATACTTTAACCCTAAAGGCACAGCATCCCAACAACCCGAAGAGGAAATACTGCAACCACAATACCTAGCCTGAAAATCCCTAGCTCTACGACCCCAACCCTGATGTCCACATTGGAGATTCATTGCCCTAAAGACTTCGATCCTATATTGTCTAACGCTGCAACCCCAACCCAAGTACCCTAACCCTACGGCCCGAACCCTGGCATTCGAGCCAGAATACCCTAACACTCAGTACCCTGACCCTTATTCCCTAAACCCCCAACCCAAAGGCCCGAACCCGTAGCCTCATGTCAAACACGATAACCCCGGGGCCCGAGACCTAAGACCCTAATTCTAAGGCCCTAGCCAGGAGACCCGTAGTTTTGACGCCCCAAGCCCCGAGACCTTGCTCCTGAAGCCTGACCCCGATGACTGTCGATCTTAACCGTGATGCCCTAACCTTCGGGCGTGCCCTACGGGCGGGCCTTAAAGGGCGGGTCGGGCGAGCGGACCCTGACGGGCGGGTTGATCGGGTCGGGCCGGACATTTGAAGTAGCGTGCATTCCATGTAGCAGGACATCCACAAGGCCGGCGACGAGGATGACAGCGACGACGACGAGGGCGACGAGGACGCCGGGTTGGGCGACGACGGCGGCGACGAGGACGACGACGCGGGCGCCGGCGAGCGCGGCGCTGGACGGCGACGGCGGCCGTAATTGGCGATCGGGCGGGCCGGACGGGCGGACCCCCTGACGGGCGCGCCGGGCGGGGGGTCCTTGACGGGCGGGTCGGGCGGGCGGGCCATCGCGCGCGGGTCGAGCGGGCGGGCCTGGGCGGGCGGGTCGGGCGGGCGGATCCCCATGATGAAACTCAGGGGAGGGCCGTTTGAGACACTGGGAGTTGGCCTTCGGGGGGGCCTCTCGTCGCCACGGCTGGACGCAGCGTGAAAAATGAAGCCGTTTGGGCCCCAGGAGGGGTCGGGGGGCCGATTTTGAGCCGATTTCGAACTGTCGGTGTCTCAAGTCGCTGGGCTCCGAGAAACAGATCGGGCTGGGCGGGCCAGTAAAAGAAGTCCACGAACCATCCAGCAAGACATCCATGAGGGCGACGACGACGGCGAGGACGGCGAGGGCGAGGGCGGCGCTAACGGGCGGTGGGGCGAGCGGGCCCGAACGAGCGGGTCGGGCGGGGGGGGGGCGGGCGCTCGCAGGCGGGTCGGGCGGACGGGCGGGTCAGGTCAGGCGGGAATTCAACACAAAAGTGATGTTGTTTATCATTTGAACCCGTAACGTCCGTGACTGGTTGTCGCCCACCTCCCCCCAAGCGTAACAGTTCCGAACATGCGCGTGAGTGGTGCCAGCGTCCTTTTCTGAAATGACGCTATGCTCACAGGCGTGCTGCGATGCTGACAGGCATGCTTTGGTGTTCGCGAGCATGGTGTAGCGGTCGCAAGAGCCTGTCTTTTTTTTTGACTCAGGCAAGTTTGCTTGCATGGACGGGGGGGGGGGGCTGAGCCTGAAGCAAGCCCGGGGGGGGGGGGCGCGGGAATCACGCAAGCCGAAAGGCACTTGCACGCTAGCATTCGCTTGAAGAGGGGCGAGGGGGGGGGGGGGGGGGGGGCGAGCGCCATGCAAGTAAACTTGCCTGAATCCAAAAAAACATGCTCTAAACATTCGGTTCGCCGGGTTTGCCGTGCTCGTTTGGAATGCGGTGTTGCCGTTGTTGTTGTTGTTGTTGAACATTATTACTTCTAAAGAATAATTATTGTTGGGGCCCCTGGTGCGCGACCCCCCCGCCGCGCCTAGGCCGCAGCCACATTTTCATCATTTCCGTGAGGAGGTCTCAGGCAAAACGGGTTGGTCCGGATCCGGTTGTGTTGTTACGATCGGTTTTCCCTTGCAAAAGAATAAGCTAAAGTGGGCATTTCTTGTTCTAACATAACCAAACTTGAAGAATCCCTTGCAACAAATAAGGTAAAGTGGACATTCGCGCGCGCAAGACGAAATCCTTCCAAAACCTTAGTTTGCGTAGCGATTTTAACATAAAAACATTTAAAAAAAAATAATAATAAAAAAAAAATGGTTTTTCGAAAAAGAATTGTCAAACTTTCATCCCGCGCGCTCTTGCGGATTCGTAGGAAACCCAACACTTTTTAATCATTTCTGTCAAACGGGCTTTTGCGAGCAACTTTTTCGAACTTCTGCAACAACGGTTGCGCACCTGCCAGGGCCATCATCCCTGTCAAATAATACCATGCGGGACACATTCGTTTTTTCTTCGCGCGCGCACGCCGTCGTCGTCGGCCGCGGGGCCCTGAATAGTAGCCACGGTCGTCCGCATGCCACGAAGTGAAGTGTCCGAACGTCATAGGGCGGGAAGCTGGGTGTGGGTGGTGGCGAAGAGTCGTTTGGAAATTTGGTAGAGCTTGAACCGGCCCCCCCACAAGGTGGGGGTATTGCCCGCCTCCTATGAAAACCCTGGCACTGGTGAGAACGGTGTGTCCCCACGTGCTAGTAATTGTTGTTGTTGTTGTTGTTGTTGTTGTTGTTGTTGTTGTTGGTGTTCGTGTTGTTGTTGTTGTTGGTGTTGGTGTTGGTGTTGGTGTTGTTGTTGTTGTTGTTGTTGCTGCTGCTCCTGTTGCTGCTCTGGTGCTCCTCCTGATTCTCATTTGGTTCGCCTTCTCCCCCAGTGCTCTTCTTGCTGGTCCTCCTGTTGCGTCTCCTCTTGCTATTTGTTCCTGGTTGGTCTTCGTCCCGCTGCTCGTGCTGCTGTTCCTCCTGGTGTTCCTTTTGCTGCAACCGCTGCTGCTCCTCCTGCTGCTGTGGCTGCTGTTGTCACCAGCGTGCTGTGGTGTTGACGGGCATGCTTTCGTGTTCGCAGTCATCTGTGGCGCCACCACAGGCGCAACCTGTGTTTGCGCAGCCTACGGCACAATCTAGTACGCGCCCTGGGGGCGCGACCTATAGCGCAACCCATGACGCAACGGATGGGCGCAACCTATGTGCGCACCTTGTGGCGCAGCATCTTGCGTCTCCAATGTGCAGCAACTCGCCGTTCGGGGTCTTGGATGGCAAGCGCGTGCTATCATTGATGGATTGCCGCGGCTACCGCCGTCCGGTGACGAGGCGCATACACAGCCGCGGCCCCGGGCCAGGCCCGTGCGCGCGCCGCGCACCGCTCCCGGCCACAGCGCGGGCTTGGCCAAGGGCAGTGGGTTTGCATTGGCAGCAGGTGCGTGTAGGCTTCGTCGCCCCACGCCGCTGCCACGGCCATAGCATCCGCCGCCGCAGCTGAAGCAGGGCCGACGTGTACCCCACATGTTGACGCCGCCCCGCAGGCCTCCAGAAAAGGCACCGTGTGGCCCCATACACAGAAGTAAACTCCCAAGGGTGCTCTCTAACAGTGGGAGGCCGTTGAAGAGATGGGTGCTTTGAGTGCACGGCTGCTGTGCTCGAGACGGAGGCTGTGTAGTAGATGAATGTTGCGTGTGGGACGGAGGTTGCTGAGTAGATAGGTTGTATATCTAAGACGCAAGTTGCTGAGTCAACTGGTGGTGTGTTGAACGCGAATGTTGTTTCGACGATGTGTGTCTCGTAAGAGCCAGCGGCGGGGCCGCGGGCGGGCGTGCTGGCGGCTGGCCTGGGTTCAGATCGTACTCCAAGTGAGATTATCTTGAGGCGGAACTCGGCTGAAGGGACGGGTTCTGCGTTTGGGCGGAGGTTATTCAGGAGGAAAAAACACAGACACAATTATCTTCGATGCCCCAGAAAATATTGGAAAATATGGGCAGTGGGGGGGAAGACGAAAACTCAGAAAATATGGGAAAATATGGAGAATATGTTTATTTGTGTGTATTTATTTGTGTGTCCCAGGGCCCCTTCAGTTGTGCAGTAGATGGGCGTTGTGATGGAAGGGGCGATTGGTAAGCAGATTCGTGGCGTGTTGGACACGGGGACTGTGCGATGGTGTGAAGACGTTGGGATAAGGACCACATTGGGTTCCGGAGGGGCTCGTATTTCCGGGCCGTTCCTTAGCATTCTGCCGCGGGTCTCGTGTATTGCGCGACACGATACCACCTCTTCCTCCTCCTCCTCCCTTCCTCCTCTTCCTCCTCGTCCTCCTCCTCCGCCCCCCCCCCCTCCTCCTCCTTCTCCTCCTCCGCCTCCTCCTCCTCCTCCTCCTTCTCCTCCTTCTCCTCCTCCCCTCCCCGGCCCGCCTTTCGGTCGACAATATCATCGTGTTGTATAATGCGATCCTTATGGTAGCACGATTGTTGCACACGGGTGCTTGGGTTGCAGATTGAGTTTGCGTGGTAGATGTGTGTGGTAAAGAGACGGAGCCTGTGTAGCAGATGTGTGTTGCGTTAGAGGACCGGGCGGTGACGACAGCAGGAGGTGTAGTGAGTGGGTGTTTAGTCGGATACGGAGGCCGTGTGGCAGATGGGTGTTGCGTTCGAGACAGAGGTTGGCGAGTAGACGGGCGATGTGTGCGAGACGGAGGTTCACAGTTGTGTGTGAATGTTGTGTTGGAGACGAGACGGAGACCGTTGAGTAGAAGCACCGTTCTGTTGTGAGGACGGGCGGCTGGGCTTGGGCCCATGGCGCTTGGGCCTCCCAGGGGCCCCAGGGCCTCCCAGGCCTTCAGGGGCCCCAGGGTCTCCCAGGGGCCTCCCAGGGCCCCCGGGGCCTCCCGGGGGTCTCTCGGCGTAGCAGTTCTCCCAGGGACCCTTGCTGGGCCTCGTAGGGGCTGCCAGGGCCACCTAGGTGCCTCGGGGCCTCCCAACAGGGCTGGACCTAAACGGTGTTTTTGGTGATATCGTGGGCCGTTTTCGTTTCGACTTCGTTTTGCGGTAAAGGCGGATTCGAGACGGAAGCGAGGGAAAACGAAAACCAAACGAAAACGACAAACACCGTTTAGGTTCAGCCCTGCCTCCCAAGAGCTTCCACCGTCCCGCAGGCCTCCCAGGGCCCGCAAGGCGGCCGAACTGGGAAGCATCAAAGGCGGGCCGGTCAAGCGGGACAACAGGCGGACGCGGGACGAGCAAAGCTAACAAGGGCGACCAGGAAAGAGCAACAGGGAGCGAAGGGGGGCACAACAGGGGGGCTGTTGCGCCCCTCGGTGATCCAGCGGGGTGCGATATCTCGAGTACCCAGTCAGTTCCCTTGGTGGTTTTAGACTTACACCTTGCCGTCATTCCCAGTGCCCTGGAAGCTCCCGCATGCGGCCCACTCGCCCACTTCAGCGCACTCCTCACAGGAATTGTGCCCCATGGGTAGTTATGCGTACAGCCCCAGGCGCGGAGCTCGCATGTCGCCACCCCGCTGCTCGACTCGGCACGCGCCACGCACGGATCGTTCCCGCATGTGATCATGAGGTCGCCATGTTCGATCCCAGCTTCATGCGGCCCCACCATACGATGGGAGGATCACCCCCTGCGCGACATGCAGTCACGCAAGGCTGTAACCTTCCCTGGGCTAGTTCACTGCTTTTGTTGTTTTTCCTCTGCCAGTACGCACTGTTATCGTTTTTTCTGTGCCAGTACGCACTGTTATCTGCTCGCCGTGGCGTCGGGGCCGTGCGTGTGGCGTGCCACCTGCGTCGTGCCGTTTGCTTCGTAGTGGTGCCCCGCGCGCTGCGCGGCGCGTGACACCCTCGCTGTGCAAGCAGCCTCCCATCCCCCCGCCACTGGGCCCTGGGAGAGGCCCTTGCAAGGACAATCGGCACCAAGGAGAACATATTATCGCTGTGGAACAGAAGCGTTTGATCGGAACCTGGAACATATACATTACCAGTGGCGAGCTGTTTTTCAATCCCAGGACTTCTTGAGGGTCGAGGACGACGCTGGGGTGGTGTGGTGTATACCTTTTTCCCCGATGTCCCGCGCAAAACAACGAAACATGTGTACACCAGGGTCCCGTATACACTTGGATCCGCTCTCCAGAGCGCATTCCAATGCAGGGCCGGAAGAAGCGTCGGTGTATAGATTTCGATTCCTTGATATCGTCGCTGTGGAACAGAAGCGTTTGAGAGCCAGCGGCTTCAGCAGGAATGGGCGAAGGGACAATGAACGGGCCCCAGTTAGGCGCAGGCGCGGCTGCTGAAGATGTTGCTGACGTCCAAGACAGGCAGGCCGGTCCTCACCGACACGGATGACCTCACGGAATTGGATTCGTTGTTCGACACAGTCAAAACGCAAGTTCACCACTTGGTGGTCTACTTGACGAGGGACACTCTGAGCAGGCCGTGGTGCGCTGGCGAGATCGTCACTGCACTCATGTGGCGCAAGCAGATCACTGCGGTCGTTACGGACAGTTTCGTACCGCCGAATGAAAAGGCTTATGCGGACATGGCCAAGTACTTGGACTTGAGCAGCTGCTCGCTGAATCCCTTCGGCATCACGAACGACAGTGTTGCCTCTGCGTACCGCAGCCTTATGAGCGACGACGTCATTAAAGTCCACTTGCGCAGTGACGTGAGAGGAATCGCTCGCTTCCAGCACGTTTCCGACTTCCTCAGCGACAGTGAGGCAGTGAGTGCCGAAGGGATTGAGACAGATGTTTTGGCCAGCGCCGAGCCCCTTCCCATGGAGCCCAGGGCAGTCTTGATCTCCTCAGAGCCCGGCAACGACGAGGCTTTGGCCACCGCCCTCATCTAGATGAACAAAACCGGCATAAGCATGAACTGTCAGATCGGGCATTGGGAAATGCCCGCCCAGACAAGTCGACAGAAGATTTTTGCATAGGATCTGTCCACGTTGGCATTCGGTCGTGCCGGTGGGGTTCCGAGTCGGTTTAGCTAATCGACTTGCGTTAGGTTTGTTACATTCGTTTGTTCTTGGACGTCGATTAGCTACCCGCTTGGGTCCACTGGCGCCTTGCGCGCATGAAGTACAAGTGGCAGCTGGCACAACAAGGCGTTTTGTTGAAGGGTGTTCTGTCAATCTTGTATCGGAGGGCCGCGCGAATTTCTTGGATCGACGCTTGGTTCTCCCCCCTTGTGCCCTCTTGTGCGCTCTGCGCGCCAGGCTGGGAGCCCAGCGCCGATCCAAGAACCCCTTGCGGAGCTTCGAGAGTTCATGTATATGCCTTTGTTTGCTCTTCTATCATCCTTCTGCAGAAGATCGAGCCCCAGCTGAAGGACTTCGTCCCCCAGGGGGTACGGGTCATCGACGAGTATGCCAGGGACGACGGCGCGATGCTCCGTGCCGTGGAAGCCTCGCGCGCGCTGCTGGTCTTGCTCTCACCAGGAGCGCAGGGGCAACGTTGGGGGGTCGAAGGTTCGAAGTCTTCGAGGTTCGAGGTTCGAGGTTTTTCTGCACGCTTCCCCAGGAGCTCAGGGGCAGTGCTAGGGGTGGACATGCTCAGGTTCGAAATCTTCGGGTTCTTCGAAGTTCGAGGCTCGAGTTCTTTTTTAGTTTTGTTTGCTTCTCGGCGGCTCTCCAGTCTTCTGATGCGTTCCAGCAGTTGCGCCTCGCCGAGAGCGTTCCTGGGTTGTCTGGATCGCCCCGAGCCCCGATCGGCCGCCAGATAGCTTAGTACGACTCGAAACCCAGACAACGATCGTGGTAACGTGAAGAAGGGAGTATCGGTTCAAGAGGGACGCATCGACTCCAAATTCGTCATGGGGCCTGGGTCGACCATGGTGAAGTACGTCTGAATGCACCAGACGGAAAACCTCCCAACATGAAACCACATGACACCACATGAAGCTATAATATTTCAAGACATCTGTGAAATCATGTCAGAATACTGTAATCACAAGAAGACAAAGCACTACGGCTCCTGGAGAGACTAGCGTCGTCATCGTCGTCGTCGTCATCTTCGTCACCGTCGCCGCCGTCGCCGCCGTCAATGTCGACGGCGCCGTCACCACTGCTGTCGCCGCCGTCTTTGTTGTTGTCGTTAGTTTCGTCGTCGCCGCTGCCGTTTGTCGCCGTCCTCATAATCGTCGCCGTCGCGACCGCCGTTGATGTCGCCAGCGTCGTCCGCGCAGTTGTCGTCGCCGTCGCCGCCCTCGTCAT
Source organism: Prorocentrum cordatum (assembly GCA_963575745.1). Lineage (NCBI taxonomy): Eukaryota > Dinophyceae > Prorocentrales > Prorocentraceae > Prorocentrum > Prorocentrum cordatum. Next base: position 518,279 of record CAUYUJ010003180.1, read on the forward strand.
CGCCGTCCGCGTCATTGTTGCTGCCGTCGTCGGCGCCACCGCCGCGGTCATAATCGGCGTGAAAGCCGGGAAGCCGTCGTTGCCGTCGTTGCCTTCGCCGTCTCCTTTGCCAGCGGCGCCGTCGCCACCGCTGCTGTCGTCGTGTTTGTCGCCGTCGCCGTCGTCGTCGCCGTCGCCGTCGGTCGCCTTCCCCGTCATCGTTGCCGTCGCCGTCGCCGTAGTCGTCGTCTCTGTCGCCGGTGTCGTCCCCACTCGCCGTCTTCGCCGTCGTCGTCTTCGCCGTCCGCCGCCGTCGTCGTCGCCGTCGTCGCCGCCGTCGCTGTCGTGGGCGTCGCCGCCGCCGTTGCCAGCGGCGCCGGCGTCACCGTCGCCGTCGCCGCCGCTTTTGTCGCCGTCGCTGTCGTCTTCGCGGCCGTCCGTCAGCGTCGTCGTCGCCGCCGTCGATGCCGTCGTCGTCGTCACCCCCGCCGCTCACACAGTCGTCGTCGCCGCCGTCGCCGCCGCCTCCTCTCCGCCCTCCCGACCTGGAGACCCCTCCCTCGCCGCAGCCGCCGCCGTCGAGGCGCGGCGAGTGAGGGGTCCCCAGGGCGGGAGGAGGATGAGATAGGAGGGAAAGAAACACTTTTTTGATCCGCGGGTCGAGAGCGCACCTCTTCCGGTCGAAGCTAAGCGGGCCGCGCACAGCTTTAATTGACAGAGGGGGGAAGGCAGAAGGAGGGGCCTCACGTCAAGGCCAAGAGAGGGCAAAGCCCTGGAATCAGGCAGTGCCGAAGGCGATGGGCATGCAACGAAACGCCTTGTACAGGCTGTAATTACAGGAACCCGGTGGCGAAGTACCGGAAGAAGCAAAATGCTGTGGTGGTGGTGCCGTCAGCGGCGCGTCATGTACACCAGCCTCAAGTGGCCGCGGGAGAGGACGCACCACATGTCCAGGGCGACGCCCTAGAGGGTGAGGAGCACAACTGGGTCGGAGTGCAACGTTGTGCCACCGAACAGGATGCAGGAGAGGCCCAGGCCGTGGTAGTCCAAGGTGCCACGTACACAGGGAAAGAGAGCCACAGTCTGAGGCGCGGCTGTCAGGTCACGTCAGGAACATGCCGCCCATGACCGACAGGGTGCCGGTGTGCTGCAGGGAGGACGCCTGCCCAGCAGTGGCGAGCGCGTGGGAGTGGGCCGAAGCCGCGCACGTTGCGCTGCCGTTCCGTGGTGCCCAGGGCGCCCAGGACCGCGGGGGTGCGGAGGCGGCAAGGTACGAGCGAGCGCCGGGCACCGGGCCGAAGCCGCGCTGTGCCGGGCACTGCCGCCATGGGATGGGGGGGGTAGCGAGCGGGGAGGGGGAAGCGGGCAGGGAGGAGGAGGGCCGGCCAGGCGGGCCAGCCGTCGCCAGGGCAGCCCCGCGCCAGCAGCGGAGCGTAGCGTCGGTGCTGGTGGCAGGGAGATCCTGCGGAATCAGGGGGGACTAACCGTCCCATACTCAGGTAAAGGAGGGGGGAGGGAGGGGGGGGGCAAGTTGCCGAAGGCGTCGACCAGGCCGTACTCAAAGAGAAGCGCCGTGGTGCGTGCCAGGGCCAGGGGGGCGGTTCGGGCGAGGTGTTCGGGGTCAAGCGGACCGTTCGAAGCGCTGCTGTGCGTCAGCGCTTGGGCGCTGTACCCCGTGTCAGTGTCCATTCGGAACGCGTAGCGGGCCGTCCCCCGCGCCCGTTGTGCATGGCCGTATCCATGTGCCGCCAGATTCCTTATGCAAGGCACTTGCAGTCCCAGTCGATATCGCAATTGGTGCGGGATCAGGAGGGACTAACCGTCCCACTACCAGGTGTGTAGGAGGAGGGGAGAGGGGGGAGACAGGGTCGGGCGCTGTGGACGGCGACGAACTGGTCGTACCTGGAGTACAGCGCCAAGAGGCCTGCCAAGGACAGGAGGGGCGGTTGTTGCGGCACCCTGGGCGGCGCCGTCAGGGGGAGAGTTCAGGGTAGGTCAGCGCCTGGGGCGCTTCCAGGTCCAGTTGTCGGTGTACCCAGAGCCGCGTGCTTGGCCATCTCCGCGCCCTTCGCCTTTGGCCACCTCCCGCTTCCGCTGGAACTCCTGATGCAGGGTGTTTTCGCGTTCCCAGTCGACGTAGACGCCCGCGTTCCGGGACCAGGTGCCCACGTTGTAGCGGCTGTTGGCCATTCCCTCCAGGAAGCGATCGATCATGTCGGGTTTCCAGCAGGACGGATCGAACTTGACTTGGTCCTTGGTCTTGCCCCGCTCTTGGCCCAGATGCTTGCACCAAGAGTGCCAGGCTGCGGTGAAGAAGTAACCTCCCTCGGCCTTCGGCCTCTTCAGGTTGGTGGCCGCCGTCTCGTCCGGGCGTCTCGGCCAGTTGACGCGGCGGTCTTCCCAGGGGCGGTTGTGATCAGGGCGGCGGCGTTCCTCCTTGTGTTCAGGGCTGCGGCGGTCGTCTTGTCGCTGCCACGGGCCCCACCCTCCGCTCCTGTCGCGCTCGCGGTCCCCGTCGCGGTCGCGCTCTGTGGCTCGGCCCCGGTCGCTGGTATCTCTGGACGGGCACCGCGCCGTGCTGTCGTATCGGTCCCAGGGACCCCGGGTCACTCACCCTGCCCCGCGCGCGACCGTACTCGCGCGTGGGGTGGGGGGGTCGGGTGCCGCGCGCCCGGCTCCTGCGGCTGCCGTCCGGAGCCGTGTGTGCAGGGCGCGGCGGTCGACGCCGGCCATCGCGAGCGAGGGGGAGAAACACACAGACACAAGGAGTCGTCGACTCCCAGGGACATATGGGAAGTGGGGGGAAGACAACACCCAGAACATATGGGATGGAGTCTTTTTATTCGTGTGCACTTATTTGTGTGCCCCTGGGCCCCTTCATCCAGGGCGGGAGGAGGATGAGGGGGAAGAGAAGGAGGAAGAGGGAGGGGCCCTTCCCCGGGGCGGCGGAGGAAGGAGGGCCGCTGCCCGGGGGGCCCCTTGGGACCCAGGGGACCTCTTGGGGCCTCCCGGGGTCTCCTTGCACGTCGTGATTCTTCGGGCCGCAGGGGGCCTCCTGGGTGTCCTGGGGGGTTCCTGGAGCCTCCAGGACCTTCTGGGGCCTCCCAGGGCCACATGGGACCTCTGGGGGTTTCTTTCTGGGACCTCTGGGGGCCTCTTGGGGGCCGGCGGGGCCCCACGAGGTACCAGGAGGCCTCAGGAAGTCCGAGGAGGTCCCAAAGTCCCCTGGATAGGTCGGTCCCACTTGAATCACCGCCGCGGTTGCTTATAGGATGGTTTGAATGGATTTGCTTGCTGGCGGTTAGCAAGCTTAGCGCAGGCAAGTGTTAAAGCTTTAGCTCAGCACATGTTGGTCTGGATGCTAGCGTGCTCCCGCGAACGTGTTTTGCGGATCTGCTAAAGTCGATCGTTCCGAAAAGTCGCAACTCTGTATCGGCCGACTCGTTAGACATTTGCTCACGTTTTTCCGTCGCCACAGGGATGATCCATTTCTGTATCATCGGCGTGCCCTGCCGTTCTTGTGTTTACCTTCGTGCGCCTGTTTCTTTCGTTTCTCTTGGCAACGCGCGGCGATGTTTCGGGAAGCCGCGCGCAGGTCGGCAAGGTGGTCAGAAGAGTTGCTTCGCCGCACAACCACCTGCTATCCCATTCCCTCCCAAGGTCTCTTCATGGCTCCGAAGGCAGCCAGAACTTAGCGGTGGCCCGTGTTTTTGTTGGCCTGTAAGGTTGTGCCCGTGTAGAGCGGAGGTCGTCCTTTGGTATGGGGGCGTGTTTCTCGCGCCCCCTTCGCGGCATCCTCGCGCAGGGCGTGTGTCGGCATTCGATTCGCTGAACCACGGCGCGCGGCTCTCTGGTAGCATCCTTTGGCGGGGTGCGTTCCGGCATTTCGATGTCGCTGCCCAGGACCATGAGGTCCGCGGTGTTCAGGCGAAAACGGCGTTTCGTTTTCTCTTGCGCTCCTCCTCACGCCGCGCGTTTTGCAGCGCCGCCGAGGACCCAACGTGTTCTGGCGCACGATTGCCATTAAGTTGCATCGACGGGCGATCTGCCCCACTCGTCAATTGTAGTGCGCCTCGATTGGCGACTAGTTGTGGGAAACGGGGGTGGTACTTTTGTACCTAGATTTAGGGGCAGACATGTGATTGATGTCCCGGTTGTTCACGCGTGATTCCCTTCGCATAGGAAGTACGGGGGTGCAGGGAGGAGAGGTGTAGAGGGAGGAGGAGTAAGCGGGAACTTGTAACTACCCAGACGGCGACCGTTTAGATTGACATGCTCTTGATACGAAGTTGCTGGATTTCGTATCGACCAGCGCTCCTGCTACGAATGGATGTTATGTGCAGCAGGGAGGAGAGGGGTAGAGGGTGGAGGAGTCAGCATGGGTAGCGCAGGGAGTTTGCACGCAGCATCACCACAGCCTCGCGGTTCAAGGGGTGGGTGATTTGGGACTCCCTTTTCTTTGCGCACCCCACAGGAGCAGCATGGCTGGGCCATGGATACAAGCAGGAAGCCTCTCTGACGGAGAACTGTTGGAGCGGGTCCTCAATACAAGGTTTATCGAAGCTGCCGCGTATGATGACTCCGGCGCGAGTCAGGGCACGTATTTTGCTGCGGTCGTCTCTGCCGACTGTTCCCCCACGGGAGGAGTGGACCTCAAGGCGCGGTACATCGCAGCGTCGGACGATTACTACGCACACTGGATGCGCGCAGGAGGGCACCCCCAGGTCGGAGCTTACCATGTTTGCGGTAGGTCTGGCGGGAGGTGCCGAGGACGTGGTGCCCACGGCAATTCCGTCCACATCGAGTCCTGGAGGCCGTTGAATCGGGAGGACATCGAGAACGACAAGGTTGCGTGGATCACCCGGCCGGCGATCAAGAAGAAGGTCATGGAGGCGCTCACGGAGACCGCAGATGGCATCAGGCCAGAGGATCCTGGGAACCGCCGGCCAGAAGGAGCCGCGGCCGAAGGTGCTGAGGACGCTGGCGGGGCCGGCCGTGAAGCCGGCCCGAGGGCCGCCCATTCGGGGTGCAGCCGACGGCGACTTGTGGGCTGGCGCCGAGGAGTGCGACGATCTACGCGGGGGCGCGCCGGTTCGCCGTGGGCTGGAGAATCTGCGCAGCCAGCTAGAGGCAGGCGCAGGCCGTGGGCGTGTGGATCGCCCCCCGAGCCGCGACCCGCTGCCCCGGCGGCGACCCGTTGGTGAGGCAGGTGCGAGGGGGGGCCGCTCCCCTAGGCGGGGTGGCAACGCCCGCGAGCACGAGCGCAGTCGCCGGCGGCAGGAAAGGAGCCCTCACCGGCCGCGCGGGGCAGCCGAAGGGGGTCGCGGCCCTGGCGGCGACCGCGAACGCAGCCGCCGAGGGGAGGAGAGGAGCTCTCTCCGGCCGCGCCAGGCAGCTGGGGGAGGTGGCGGCCCTGGCTCTGGCCAGGAGCGTGACCAGCAGCACCTCCCAAAGCAAGACGGCGCCGACGGCGAGCGTCCCCGCGGAGCAGCCGAGAGGGACTCTGGTCCAGGCGCGCGCCGGGAACGCACCCGGACGCCGCTGCGCCGTCGCGACGAGCGGGGGGACCGCCGCCGCCGGCGTAGTAGTCGTAGCCGTTCAAGGTCGGAGGCAAGTTTTCACTTGGCCTCGACTTCGGGCGACCGCTCCCGGGGGTCCCAGGAGCGGTTGGAGCGGTACGCACGAGAGCACCTAGGGGAGCTTGCCACTGGGCTGTTGGTCAAGATGGCGAGTGCGGTGACACCCGGAGGCGAGGCGAACAGCGACGCGGAGATCAACCCCGAAGCCCCCCCGGCGGTCGCGAGTGCGTACTTCCTCTGCGTACTCACGACCAGGTTCCCGCATCTCTCGAAGAGGAACGCGGGGGACATGGCGCTCATGTGCAAGCTCCTGGACCTCCTAGCGAGGAACAAGCCGAAGCGCGCCATGGACTTCGTGGCGCAGCATCTCAAGGCGCTCGAGCAGGCAGTCGCGGACGGGAACTGGGACCGCGCGCGATTCCTGAGCCTGCTGCCGGACGAGGGCGCCACGCTCGCAGGCCGGTCGGAGCGGTACATGATGCGCGCCGAAGCCAGAGCGGAGCAGCAGCTGGCCGGCGGGCGGCTTCACCACCAGCAGAAAGGAACAGGGAAAGGTGGTCGGCCAGACCATGGCGCGGCAGGGGAACAGGAGAACTGGCGGGGCGATCCCCTCGGCGGGAAGGGTCTGTCGACCTTGCCGAGAAAAGGGAAAGGCAAGGGCAAACCAGGGAAGTGGGCGTGAGACGTCGCGACTCCCACCGCCCCCCACTGCCTGCCTGCGCGGATGTCGATTCCGCCGCCTTGCCGGCAGTGTCTTCCGCATCCCCTGCGGCCGCCAGGTGCGCCAGGTCGAGTCAACGAGGCTCCCTTGCCGCCACGGTGCCTTTAGGCGCGGATGTTGATTCCGTTGCCCCCCTGGACGTCCCGATGGGAGCGGCCAGAGCGCCGGCGCCGCGGTTTACCGGAGGGGTGGGGTTGTGTCTGGAGGACCCCCCGCGCGCCTCCTTCATGGGTGCGGATGTGGAGTCCGACGCCCTGCCAGGCGTTGAGTCTGGCGGCGGGTTTGCGGAGCCGTCTAAAACGATGGATCCGCCCCGTCTGGCGGCGTGCTGGAGGCAGCCGCCGCCTTGCCTTCACAGCGTACTTACCCCTACTACTTCCAGCGCGCGCAGCACGCCCACACCTACTACTACTGCACTGCCACACGCTACCAGGGCATGTGCGGCGCGGGCGCGACAGAAGGACATACATGCATGGAGACACGTGTGGTTGGACGAATTGGGCAAGTGTGCATACACATCAGACATATGGACACTGTTGGAAGATGGCTTACCTGCGCTAGATACCCCGCTGGGGCGATATTCCTCCCTCGATCCCCCTTCTGGCACTCAGCCTTCAAGCGACTTGCTTCCAATCCCGCCCTCCGCTGCCCGGGATGAAGCAGTCAAGTTGTCAGCCGAAGCTGGGCATAGCGACGTATTCACCGCGCAATGCCAAGCAACAGTCTGGTGTATTACCACTGCCGCCAACTTCTTCGCCCAGGCCGCTTGGGTGCCTACCGAGCCGCGGCCCCAACCAGCGGCTGCGTGCGCATCGCCCGCATTGACGCGGTCGCAGAGGCGGTCTGTGCGCCATTTTTGGGAGTCCGCGGTGGAGTTCTTAGCTCATTCCGTAAACGCACCGAGCGTGCCGGACTTGAAGCAGGAGTTCCTATTGAGACGCACCGACTACTCGGGCGACATCGTCAGCGTACGACGCCTACTCGTCGCAGACAAGGTTTGTCCAGCTTGGCCAGCGGCAGGCGAAGCAACCACAGTGCCGGTCACGATGTTCTTGGATGGTGAATTGCTCGACGACGTGGTGGATCCAGCGCGCTGCCTGTTGCCACCCAGTGAGTGGCCAAACGAACCGCCATGTTCCCGCGTGCGCGCTTCCGACCGCGAGTGGTACAAGCTCGTGAAGGAGGGCGCGCGCCGGGGCAATTTTACCGAAGTGCCCGACGCAGCTGTTTCTCGCGACTTTGCGGGGCGCCCCGTGGTGAATGGGGCCATGGGCATAGACAAGCCAGGCAAGGGGGGGCACTGCGGAGAAACGCTGTTGCGATTCATTTCAATATTTACACCCATAAGCGCTTACATGCGCAAGCTGCGGGGCGACGACCACGCGCTGCCATTCGCTACTCTTTTGGCCAGCTGTGTCTTAGAGGATGGTGAGGAGTTATGGGACGACGCGGAGGACCAAAAAGGGTGTTTTAACATTTTCTGCCTACCACCCCAGTGGCTTGGATATTGTACGTATTCAAAGAAAGTGCCGGCTTCCGCATTTGGTTCCGATGCGAACCGAATGGATTGGGTAGGGATTCGCACGGTCGCCATGGGCTCCAAAGCAGCCGTGTCCATTATGCAACGCGTGATCCGCGTGCTTGTGTTCGAAGAGGCGCGCGTGTCACCTGCCGCGGAACTCCGCCGAGACCGGCCGTTTCCAGTGGACGATGTCAGTGTAGTGTGTCTCGACGGGTTCCATTTCATCCGCAAGGCCCAAACGCGCCTCGATAGGCTGCGGATGGGCGAATCTCGCGAGCACAGAACTTTTGTAGAAGTATGCGCGCGGTACGGCATCCCGCTGAACTCAGCCAAATCGCTCGTAGCCAGTCTGCGGTCTGGGATTCTCGGTGGACGTCTTAATGGAGATCGCGGGTGGTTGTCGGTATCGCCTGACAAAGCCCACGCGCTCGCAATGAAGACAGCATTTTTGGCCAGTCAAGACTCTTGGAGCGCCGTTGCTTTGCAGCACTGGGCTGGCCAGGCGTGTTTCGCCGCGGGGTTCTGTCGCCCTTTGTTCGCAGTGATGGAGCAGGTCTCCCCTACCATCCAGGTCTCGCTCGCGGGGCCAGTGGAGGCCGACCCATTGGTCATCGACGAGATGCTGGCGTTCGCGATGCTTTTACCTTTGGCTTTTACGAACCTCCGAGCCCCTGTGAAACGCAGCATTTCCTGCACAGATGCGTCGGAGCAGGGAGGTGGCGCAGCGGAAGCCGTCGCCTTTTCGTCAATGTTGCACCCATCCAGGGCGGAAGAAATCGAGGCTCATTTTGCTCGCTTGGCGGGGGAATCCAGTGCCGGGCCGTCGTCGCCCAAGGTCTGCTGCATTTGCTTAGGGGGGCCTCTGAGCTCTGGTGCGTCCGCGGCTTGCCCAGTGTCCTGCGGTGCTGTGATGTGCTGCGTGGATTGCGTGCTTGCCCATAGAACAACGGTCTGCCCGTTGGCAGGCACACGGTTGCCAGGGTTCCTGGAGGGATTCCGGGGCCCTGAGGCGGAGCTCAGTTGGGCGGTGGCCCAAGCGGGCGTAGACGTGTCTGCCTCGATCGGCCGCGCCGCGCGGCTGAGTCCAGAGGCGTGGTCGGAAGCTGCCCTCGGCAACCTTGCCCAAGAGGCTTCTTCCGTGCACGCAGTGTGGGAACACTGGGTTATCCCCCAGGCCACTTTGGGGTGCTCTTGCGCGGCTGTGGACTGGAAGGCGTGCGGGTGTTTTGCTGGCTCTCTGCGCTCCCCGGATCGCCCTCAGGGCGTGCCCGGTTCGCTCGTGCAGCGGCGGTCGCAAACATTCAGAGACAATTCCATGGCCTATACAATAATACGCCGTTTCCGGCATCGTTTGGTGAACGTGGGAGTCTGCGCAATAATGCACCATTGGTATAGTTTCTTGTGGAATTTTCCTCAGGTCCTTCAGCTGCACGCTTACAAGCAGGTGTACTTCGAGTGTATAAACTTATACGAGGACCACCCCAGTCAAGCTACCACGTTCTGCGTCCTACATAATTCAACACATTTGCATCACTGCCTTTCTTCCTCTACGGCGGACCCGCCGACCACCTGGTCGAACGCTGCCTTTCGGCAGCTGTACGCACAAGCGGTGCGCGAATCCATCTCGGCAGCACTAGCTGCCACGGTTCCCGCCTCGCCGGCCTATAGGCGCGAGCGGGTTGCAGATCAGCTGGCGCTGTCGCGCCGGAGTCCGCGAGCAGGCAGTTTTTCGGCCGCCGTGCTGGAAACGCACCGTATTCTGCAGGGCATGACACCCGGTGCGGAGCACCAACACCTTCGGAGTATACTCCGGTGGGCTGATACAAGAGGATCCCATGTGTGGCTGGCCGGCAGCGAGGTCGCCCACATGGCGCAAACTGCCCCGTATCCGGCATTCGCCTGGCAGTGGTCGACAGTTATGTCGTACCCGTGGAAAGTACCTCAACACATAAATATTTTGGAGTTTAGTGCGTATTTCAACTATGTCCGGAAAAAGTCTCGCTCTTCGTGCTTTCATTCTTTACGCTTTATCAACGTGTTCGATAGCCAGGTCGCCGCGGCAGTCGTGGCGAAGGGCAGGAGCTCCAGTCGGAGACTCAATCGCCCGCGCCGCCGCCTGATGGCATACGAGCTTGCGTTGGATGCCTACTCGGTGGGCTTATGGACAATCTCGCAGTGGCAGTTTGCGGACGCCGCAAGCCGCCTCTGCAAACCCGACAATGACGGGTAGGCCCACCCGCCGGCTCCAGAGGGGAGTCCGGCGAACTACCCATTTGAGGCAAATAGGCATTACAGCAAGAACGTCAGCATGATACCAAAGAGCGCTTCGTAATTTCTTCCATTACCTTCGGACTTTTGACATACGCTTACCACGTTCTCTCACGGAACTCGATTACACCCAAGGAGAATACATCAATTATTTATGGATGGAGGGGGATTCTCACGGGTACGCAACTGACACTGTGTCTGGGTTGGTCCGGTTCTATCTTGGCATTCGCCCCGCTGTCCCTACGGCCCGCCAGTATCTGAGGAATTGGGAAAGCGTTTTGGAACGCAAGCGGGCACTGCCCTTGCATAGGGAACTCTTATGTGGATTGGTCGGGGCAGCAATGTCCTTTCAGCGTCCAGATCTGGCAGCTCTTTTACTCGCTGGCTTTTTGGGCTTACTCCGTACAGCGGAAGCAGTATCCCTTACGCCAGCGCAGCTCCATTTCAACCCTGAGGGAAACAGGGTTGTCATCACGCTTCCACACACGAAGACTTCTCAGCGGCATGGGGTCGTTGAGCACGTCTGTATCACGGACCGCGTCGCCGTCCGGGCCTTGCAGTTGGGGTGCCACGGCCGGCAGAGCACCTAACGCCTGTACACGCGGCTTCCGTCGCATGTCGTACGCGAGTACAAGTGGTTTTGCAACCTGTTCGGCGTTACTGGTGCAACGGTCACGCCATATGGCCTCCGTAGAGGCGGTGCCACATGGCTGTGGCTCCTCACAGGATCCCTCGATAGGGTCACGGTCCTGGGTCGGTGGCAACACTCTCGCACAGCACGCATATATATATATATATATATATATATATATATATATAGAGACAGCGGCAGCAGAAATGAACGCGTGGAGGCACGATACGCAAGCGCACCGTTTACTATCCCAAGCAGCTCAACTTGGCAGGCTTGCTATTTTAGAAGGGTAGTCAGGGCGGAGTGGTTCCCTGGGGGCTGCCGGGGACTGGCCGTCGTGAGGTGGAACTTTGGTTCCGGGGTCTGGGGGTTGACCATGTGATTGGTCAGCCTGGTGCTTCACGGCGCTCTCGCGTCAGACGCGCCCCCTCTCGGAGGCCAGATTTTCCGATTTCCCCCCCTGCGGTGGCATGTGATGCCGTCAGCCCCCGCGCCGCTAGCGAAGGCTAGGTCACTGCGGCGCCAAGTACTTCCGGGGTCGAGGGAGGAAAATGCGTGAAGACTTGGGGGCAGACATGTGATTGATGTCCCGGTTGTTCACGCGTGATTCTCTTCGCATAGGAAGTACGGGGGTGCAGGGGGGAGAGGTGTAGAGGGAGGAGGAGTAAGCGGGAACTTGTAACTACCCAGACGGCGACCGTTTAGATTGACATGCTCTTGATACGAAGTTGCTGGATTTCGCATCGACCAGCGCTCCTGCTACGAATGGATGTTATGTGCAGCAGGGAGGAGAGGGGTAGAGGGTGGAGGAGTCAGCATGGGTAGCGCAGGGAGTTTGCACGCAGCATCACCACAGCCTCGCGGTTCCATCCTCCACCCCTGCCAGCCTCCAGCTTTTCGACTTTGTCTACTGGTGCCCTCTAGGGCCCCAGGGTAGCAGTCTACGCGGCAAGAGCGCGCACACCAGCACAGGCCGGGCAATTCCGACCTTTTGTTTTGGACGCTGGGCCAATGAGCCCCTGCTGAGGGGCGGCTGAACTCCCGGGCAGGTTGTCAGGCACCCGTGCATCTTCGGTGTCCAGCGGAGTTCCATATGTAGCTTCCTATCCTCTTCCCTCTTCCGTCAGTGCTATCCCTCCTTCTTTCTTCCTCCTTGCTTCACAGTCGCGTCCTCTCCTGCCGCACAGTATCCACGTGCACTTTCGGTACTGACTGCCGCTGTCCTTGTCCCTGTCCTTGCATTGCGTTGATTTCTCAACGGCCTCAGGGTACCGCGCAGGGGGGGTCTGGGGGTTGACCATGTGATTGGTCAGCCTGGTGCTTCACGGCGCTCTCGCGTCAGACGCGCCCCCTCTCGGAGGCCAGATTTTCCGATGTCCCCCCCTGCGGTGGCATGTGATGCCGTCAGCCCCCGCGCCGCTAGCGAAGGCTAGGTCACTGCGGCGCCAAGTACTTCCGGGGTCGAGGGAGGAAAATGCGTGATTTTTTTTTTGCGTTGGTATTTTGCTGTTCTTTTTCGTGGGTACTTTGGAAGGTACCCTACAACCTATCCGTGTAGCTACTTTGCCTGATTTCGCTCTCTCTTGTCTCTAGCAGGCACTGCCTTTCATAACCCTGGAGGCCTCCAGCAATGCGAAGTGGGAGATCCCGAGAAGGAGAAGGAGAGGGAGGAGGGCGCGCGGGGAGACGATCCCGACGAGGACTTGATCACATTCGGAAGCTACGGCCCCAACCGATTTCGAACAACCAAACGGTTGACGCCCAGACCTGGCCATCGGAGGGGGGGCCGGGGCGAGGGGGGATCAGGCTTGGGCGGCGAGGCAGGCGAGGTGGATGGCGGCGGCACCGGGCAGCGCAAGCACGGTGCGAACCCACTGCGCAGCTGTTCTGGCGCGCGGGGGGGAGGGGGGGAAGGGGGGGGCGCCTCCTCCTCCTCCTCCTCCTCCTCCTCCTCCTCCTCCTCCTCTTTCTCCTCCTCCTCCTCCTCCACCTCCTCCTCCTCCTCCTCCTCCTCCTCGTCCTCCTCCTCCTCCTCCTCCTCCAGCCGCCGCTATGGCTGGTATAGCAGCGCGGCCTAACAGGACAGGCCTCCACCCCTTACGGCCTGCTGTCTCCATCCTATGCTTTGGGGGCCTCTGGCCAGCCCTGATGGTTTCTCGTATCTTGTCAACCGCAGTATATAATCCTCTTCATGCTTGTGGTGATCGACTCACAGATTTGCAGCACGAGTTCTCCTCTTTTGATGTTGTCGGCCTGCCAGGCACACAACTGCGAGAGGTGAATGCAGAGCAATACCGTCTACAACAACTGGGGGAAAGGGTTGCAGTACATGCGGGATGGAGGGCTGGTGGGTTCTCTAATAGGTCTGCAGGCTGCTCTCTCCTCCTTCCTCGGCGCTGGACATCCCAACATATTCGACGAATCGATGTGCCTCCAGGGGCGCTTCAGGGACGTGGACTGGCTGCTGAAATCTCTAGAGGAGGCTATCTATACTACATCATGGTTTTGTATTTCCCTCCAAAACCGTCCAGGGCCAATCTTGTGAAGAGCTACCTCGCGTGCTGCTCGCAGATGAAGTTGTGGGCCGTGTCCTGTCTTCGGCGGCTTCCCGTTCGCGTGAATCCCATCGTCATGGGGGATATCAACGACGGCATGGGGATCTCGAAGATCGCGGGGGAATGGGTGGAGGTGGAGACTGGGAGCCTTGGACGGGTTCGGTCGAAGGAATATCATCGAGGAGGGGCTGGTGAAATGTTTCGGGAGCTTATGTCGGAGTTCGGCCTTTTCTCCCCCACTACGGTTAGGAGTTTTTCGCCGACGTACTTTGGGTCCTCGGGAGGCTCATCACAGATAGACCATGTGGCTGTTCCTCTGGCGTGGGCAGATAGTATCTTATGTGCGAGTCCGATCCACCGTCTTGGGCGTAAACTTCAGGTTATCCGCTGCGCGGCTCCGCGAGACCACGTCCCAGTGCTCATCAAGGTTCGGGTTCCCCATGTTTCGGAAGCTCATCGGTGCACTCCTATGACGTCCCCTGATGGACGCGACGTTCGGGTTGTGAAGTGGGATCGGGACCGTCTCATGAAAGGTCTGCGAGGAGGAAGCCCGCGGGAAGGTTTTATTCGGGCTGTCGAAGCTAAGCTGGAAAACGACTGGCCCGAGATCGAGGCCACCACCCCCGACCCTGACAAGGTCTTCCAGAAGTTAGATGAGGTTCTGAGGGAGTACGGGGCCACACACTTCCAACGAGGCAACCTCCCAGGCTCCAGAAGATCTCAGTTGGCCTCTCAGCGTCTTGCCCTTCTCGCTCGGCGTCGTGAGCTGCGTGAACGTCTGGGCTCAGGCATTGATGTTGTGACATTTACTTTGTGCTGCACAGAGCTACACGAGATAACGAAGCAGGCCAAAGCGCTTTTTCGTGCGGATCGTCGCCGCAAACAGGAGCAATTGGTTGAGGAGATCTGGGAGGCCTGGCGAGTTCGGGATTTCGCGGCGGTCCACCGACTTTCTTTGAGGCTGGCTGGGGGACGATACGGGAAAGGACGGAGAGATTTCACTCGATTAGACGGTGCTTTGCCTACTGGAGCTGAGTGGCTTGAACATTTGCCCCTCCCTGGAGGCTCTGGAGGTCTAGAGGCTTCGCAGTTGACATGGCCCGTCATGCAGGATCTCAAGCAGCTGTGGATACGACCCCCTCCCTCTGGCGGTGATGAGGCCGATCGGCTCCAGCAGGCGTGGACTCGCGCTTTGATAGATGTTGACACACTGGAGCGGTATGTGAAACGGGCTTCTAAGAGACGCAGTGTGCCGACGTGGGCTCTTCCTTTGGAACTGTATCACATGGCGCTGCACCAACCCAAAGGACGTGCCGATGATGAGATGCGTTTAGGAGTTGGTGCTGATCGTGAAGTGCGAGAGGGTACCTTTTTCAGAAAATGGCTTCAGAAAGGTATGATGATGATTCGATATTGGGGGGTGACCCCGACGCTGTGGAATTGCAGCCAGTGCTTCGCCATCCCGAAGACGGCAACCCCAGGCCCGAAGGGCAAGCGTGTAGTGCATGGCCTGGGCCCCCTCGGCAAAGGCTTTTTCGAGGGCATCATGAGAGTCGGGCCCAAGTTTCAAGATTCCGATTGTGATCACGGGTTCCTTCGATTTCGTCGGCGGGAGGATGCTGTTACTAGCAATATGTGCATGTCGTGGCGACTTTCTGCTGCAGGTATCTCGTGGTGTGACTCACTCAAGGATCTCACCAACGCATTCGCGTCCTCGACATGGTCTAGCCTTGATGTGGCATGCCGTACTTTGGCACAGCCCCAGGACGTGCAGGTGTGCAGGCAAAGATATCGACGTGCGGGTTGTGTCCTCCCTGCTGCTGATGGGCCGTTGTTTGTTCGGCCTGGATGTGGCTCGCTCCAAGGGGATCCCTTCGCCGTCCGCTCCTTCGTTCGCGTGTTCAAACCCCCGATCGACAGGTGGATTGAGAAGTGCGCCGAGATCGACCCGCAGGGCGAGGAGCTTCTGTGGGCCCGCCTTCCCGAGGCCATCATGATGGGCTCCCCGAGGGTCTACTTAGGCCTCCAGAAGTTTGCCGACGACCTTCTGAAAAAAATGATCGTCGGCCCTCCCTTCAACCTCGAGGCCTTCCAGCACCTCCTGTCTGAGAACGATCGGCTCCTGGACCTGGAACTTGGGGCTATCGGGCTCCGTCGGAACAAGAGCAAGCAGGAAGCGATTCTCAGGGTGCCCCCCAGCTCTCGGCGCCGCGCAGCTGCTGTGCTACGTGCCCAAGAGACGAAAGTTTCGGACGAGGTGCGATACTTGGGGCCCTTCCTGAACCCGACCCAGTCCTTTAGCACCGAGCTGAATAAGCGCATCCGCGCGATGAAGGTGTCCTTTTTCAGATTGGGGCAGTTCTGGTTCCAGAAGGGGGTCCCGTTCCGCTGGAAGCGCTGCGTCCTCCTGTGCCATGTCGTGAATACGGCGCTCTCGGGGATCGAGGCCTTCGTTCCGACGTCGACGCAGGTCCATACGCTTGAGCTCGCAATCGGTGGTCTTGCTCGCAAGGCGATGCGAGGTGAAGCGAGCTGGGAGGAAGGTGGGAGGAGGCGGTGTCTTACTACGAGTGCTGTCTTGAGATGGTGGCGTCTTCCCCCTCTCCTTAGTGAGCTTCGAGTTCGCCGGCTCCGCTGGCTGCAAGCTTGTATCCGCAGGCCGGGTGCTCACAAGCAGATGTTGGCCTCCCTCTTCGGGTCCGTCTCCTTCGAAACCCATGAGATGTTCACTGAAAACGGCTCCCTCCATCCAACGGCCAATCCATGGGCGAAGCAATTTCAGGAAGATCTGGAAGAGCTTGTTGTTTGGAGTGAGGAGGCGGCCTCATGCTGGGCTCGCGCGGGAAGGAGCATCTTGGGGCTGTTCGACTTCGAGGTTTCCCAGGACTTTGTCAGAGTGGACGTCGGGCTCTTGAGGAGTAGGCACTTCGACGTTGAGGTGGTTCCCCCTGGGCTCAGCATCGTGGACCCCGAGGACCTCGAGGAAGGCGCCCTCAGCATATCCCTGGACCACGTGTGCCCCTGGAGTTCCGAGGAGGGCCCCTGTGGGGCGGCATTTTCGACACGCAAGGGCCTCGTGAATCACCTGCGACTGGTTCATCATGTATCCAAGTTGTCGCAGGTCCTGACAATTACCAACCAGTGCGTGGCGTGCCACGAGGTCTTTTGGGATCGGAAGTCAGCCCAGAAACATCTCCACGGGGCGCTGCTTCATGGGCGCTGTCTTTCTCAGAAGGCATACACGTTGCGCCCCCTCATCGTGCCCTCGATCATGGTGTGTGGCCTTTGTGGTTCAAGCTCACCCTCGCTGAGTTCGTATTCGGACCACGCCTGCACCCACCTGCCGTTTCGCCCGCGTATTCAGCAGGTCAATCATGCCCACGATGGACATCGACGCGGATCTGTTCGGCGAGGAGCGCCCCGTGTGGGCCATGGCGATGTGCGGAGTTCGGAGGCCACGAGAGGAAGAGGCGGCAGAGGAGCCGAGGTCCCAGCGCGCTCGGGGGTCAGACGGGGGCGGAGGCGGTCGCGGCAAGCAGCAGGACCTGATCGACGCGATCGGCCGCCTCACGCTCGCCGACGCTCGCGCCAACGCGTCCCACGATGCCAGCTTGATGGAGACATATCTGGTGCCCGACACACATTGGCTCGCCAAGTCAGGGATCGCCGCAAACAAGTTCTACAGCAACAGCGCCGCCAACCTGAAGGAGAAAAAGAAGGAGGACGACACGACCGACCTAAGCAGCCTCGGACCTCCCTTCATCACAGTCTTCTGGCTTGTCATGAACGCGGCGAAGAAAGCAGCGTCGGGCCCAGGAGTCGAGGCGATGAGGCTTTTTTGGGACCAGCACGTGCAAGACAAGGATCCAGTGCACATCTCGTCCTACGTGACCCACTTCTCGGTGAAGCAGCCGCGCGGGGACCACTCGAAGCGCATGAAGGGCAAAGTCAAGCTGGTTTTCCATCTGAATGCCTCGCACGCTGGGGCCATCATGCTGCGCCAGATTCTGGATCAGATCCTCACGGAGGCCAAGGCCGAGAAGTTGGTGGGCACAGCTCCGAAGGGGCCGCTCGAAAGGCAGATCGAGGCCCTCCTGAGCAAGCGCCGCTAGATATTCGACCACGGTCTAAGAGAGCACGAATTCGGAACGCTGATTGTGACTCGTCTCAGATGTTGCACCATAGCCAACTATTCAGCGGGGCCTTTCATTCTTCGAGGGGGAAGTCTAAGACGGCTACTTGTGAATGCAGTGCTATTTCCACGTCTGTGAGCGCAGAGAATGATGGAGGGGGGCAGTCTGATTTTGGTACGTCTCAGATGTCTACACCAGGTTGCCAACCTTCTACGGGGCCTACTCATTCTTTGAGGGTGCCGAGTCATGCAGTATCATCGTTCAGCAGTGAAACGTCGACTATGGGACGTGATGGTTGTAGATATGATGCATTTCGAAATTTGGGAGTTCACCCAGAGCACCTTCCTCATCCTCGGTACGACGACGAGTGCAGGATCCAGTTCGAGGCTTGGACGGGGAGGATCAGGGCTGAGAAAAACGATGTGAGGGCCAGGTCCCTTCCTCCTTCGGCTCCTCCTCCTCCTCGCCCGCAGGCCTCCGCCCGCGCGAAGTCGCAGGCGCTTGGACTCTACCTCCCCCCCGCTCTTGCCACCAGCGAGCGGCTGGCGCAGCTGGTCAGGCGCGGCGTCGTCAAGGACGTCCGTGCCGCGGGGGAGGACGGGTGGGTGGGTAGGTCGTCCGTCGTTGGGGAGGGGGAGGAGGAGGATCGTAGATTGGCCGCCGCCGAGGCTGACAAGGCGGAAGGGCGGGCTTCGACTTCTAAGGGGGAGTCGGCCCGACCACGGCCAAAAGCTCGGGGGGTCAAGAATTCGAGAAGGCGAGTGTAGTATGAGGCTGGTGCCCGCAGGCAGCCCCTGCGTGGACATCCGCGCTATAGGGGCCCGCCTTCGGGGCCAGCGGGGGCGACTCCTCCCAGCAGGGGCCCCCCTCAGAGTTCTTTGGATTTGCTTGGGTGCGTTGCCCCACGTAGGTACCATTTTCGGCCGTTTAAGGCATCCCCGATTTTGTCCCATCTGTCTGACCTGATTGGTACCCTGCGTCACTTGGTCTTGGTCTTGGTCCTCCTCCTCCTCCTCCTCCTCCTCAGGGGGGAAGGGGGGGCGCCTTCTTGGGGCGATGGGGGTCGGAGGCCGGCTCGCGCCACGCCCCCACCCGCCCCCCCCCCCGACCAGAGAAGGCCGGCGCGCGCGGCCCCGCCCCGACCCCAGAAAGCCAACGGGGCGCAGCAGGACACGCCGCCTGCGGATGGTTCTTGGCCCGCTTGTGAGCTTCCACGCCAGGTCCGGCCGTGGGATCGGCTCCTGCCGCGCCCATGGCTTTGCTTGCTTTTGGTCTTGCCCTTGGCCCTGCCCTCGTGCCCGCGCCCTTGGCCTGGCCCTCGCCGCCGCCGACCTGTGGGCCATGCGTTGCGTCCAACTCCGCGGCCCTC
>CAUYUJ010003180.1:542035-592440 GCA_963575745.1 Prorocentrum cordatum
TGAGGACGAAGAGGCGAAGGAAAAGCAACCGAAGACGATGACGATGGTGAACGGAACATGCGCATGAGGAGGAGGAGGAGGAGGCGGAGTATGAGGAGGAGGACGAGGAGGGGAGTAGGGGAGGAGGAGGAGGAGGAGGAGGAGGAGGAGAACGAGGATCGAGATGGGAATCAAAAGCAGAAGCAGCCTCTCGAAGGCGAAGCCGCTCCACGTTCGCACTTCGGCGGATGCGAGCCTCCTCCTCTGCCGTGTCTAGCTGCACCTCCATGCGGTCATCGAGGCCGAAGACCTCCGAGGAGATCGATTGTGAGTCGGTGTCGAGGTCCATCTCGGCTCTACACCAGAGCCAGCACACCCCTCTCTCGAGAAAAAAAACTGTGCCATGGATATGCGAGATGATGCGGGGGAATGGATAAGGAATGGGCATTATGTGAGCGGCGGCCTGCGAGGATCCCGGGGCAGGGGCCCCATTCCAGAACGCCTCTAGTTATCCCTAAACCCATGTTGGACAATGTCAGGGCCCCCGAGAGTTGCCCAAGAATCACCCGATGCCCGAGGGGATCATGGCCCGAGAGAACCGAAAGGGGGTTCACCATCCTCTTACAAGCCATCCGCATGTGCCCTCTTAATGTTCAATATCGTTCGCCGATCCGTATAACCATTCCTCGCCCTCCTCCCCTCGCTCCTCCCCGCCTCCTCCACATCCCCCACATCCTCGCCCTCATCCCCCCCATCATCCTCATCGCCATCATCTTCATCATCACATTAGTCTTACTCCGTTCGGCATCGCATCATGCCCCCGCCCTGCTGTTCGGCCTCACAGACGGGACACTCGGGTTCAACATGCCTCCGCGCGCCAAGCGTGGCTTGCCCGCGCGCGGCCGTCGGTCGAGGGCTGCGTCGACATCGGGTGCGCGCACGCCCAGGCGATCCCCCCCCGCCGCGCGCACCGCCTCGCAAATGCGCTCGCAACCAGAGCTCGGCGGGTCCAAGTGCGGGCTAGATTGATCACCGATGGCTCACCGATAGCTCACCGATAGCTCACCGATGACTCACCGATAGCTCACCGATGACTCACCGATAGCTCACCGATGCAGCTCGGATACATGAGCTACCCGATGATTTCGAACGATTAGGGGGGGTCAGAGGAGTAATACCATCATAGGGGGAAGGGGGGATCGTGCGATGCGACCGATCATGGAGGGGTGGGGCTAGCACGCCACGCATTGGACCCTGGAGCCCGCCGCCAACTACGGAAGACGCTGTGCCAGCAAGCTCTCTACCATGTCAGCCATGGCTTTGCCGAATTGATCGGGGTAGACTCCAGAGGCTGTCAGCCCCCGCCGACCCTCAACCCATCCCTTGTGCACGACCCACGCGTTTCCCTGGCGTTCCTTAGCGCGCTTGGGACGGGCATGGTGGGGCTTCCTCCGCTTCAGATGCAGGGTCGCCACTGCAATCGGGATATTCGTATCCGCAGGCGTGCCCGAATGAGCACCCGCCCCAAATGAGAGTGACGATGCGGGGTGGACGCGCGAATGATATCGAGAGGGTGGGGTGCGCAGAGGGGCGATGGAAGAGAGTGGGTCGGACGGGCGCAGCCGATAATACTATCTCGGCGGATGGAGGGCGGAGGAGTTGAGGGCTGTGCGATGACAGAGGTAGGAAATGCTGGTCATGAGGATGGCGAGGCGGTGTGAGTGGAACGAGGGAATACGGGGGGGAGTGACGAGGCAGAGTGTGCGGACGCAAAGCGTGGTGAATAAATGTGAACGCACTTGGCTAGCGCAAAATCGCACCCGAATGACCCCAACCAGGTGCAGAACTGAACGTACTTCGTGCGAGCCTGCATGCACACGATTGCAGGCATTCGCTTGAAACACGATGTCGACGGCTGCTCAATGCTAAAAAAAACTCTGCGTGCGTGAAGATATGTGCACAAGGCGCTCACGTGCATGGCCATTGTGTTGCCTACGCTGACGCTATGCATGTGGTCGTGCCCCATTATATCAACATCGGACCGCCCACTGGTAAAACGGCTAATCCATGAGAACGATTTGCATTCAACTCCGAAGTGGGCAGCCCCTCCTCGCACCAAGCGGTAGCACAATATCGTGGGCCACAGCATGCCAGCACATGTCATGATGTCCTCTGAGGCGTCATTGGTCACATCAAACGTGGCAACCGATCGGCCCCGTGCACGCATGTACCTCCCTGGCGAATCCGCCCCGCAGAATGCGTGCAAGAACTCGATGCCCCGCATGATGACACCTGTGACATGCGCGCTCTATCTGGCCCACCCCGCCCTCCCCCCAACACTCATGCCGCAGTGCCCTGAGAAGTGGCCGCTCGGCGAAAGCACATTGGGCACGAGGTGCCCATGCCCCCCCCCCTCTGGCTGCGAATGGTTCCCCGACGGGCCTGAGCGTAGCAGGGACGAGGCACGGACGATGCAGAACTGTAACATGTCAAAGTAGGAGCCGCCCTCCCAGCCCACGGAAACGTCGATGACCCACTTTGGAACAGCAGCTGACACGCACTGCTCCAGGCAGAGCACCAGGAGGCCAGCGAACATGCGGGACACCATCATATGATATGCTTATGGACGCCAGATCCTAGCTGCGCCTGGATGTCAATACGAACAAAAATGCCGCTCTCGAAATTCG
This sequence comes from Prorocentrum cordatum, assembly GCA_963575745.1. Lineage (NCBI taxonomy): Eukaryota > Dinophyceae > Prorocentrales > Prorocentraceae > Prorocentrum > Prorocentrum cordatum. Next base: position 544,702 of record CAUYUJ010003180.1, read on the forward strand.
CGGGGTGGACGGCCTCAGCCAAATTGGCTAGCAACGAGTTGAGGGATTCGTCACGCCACGTTGCGCATAGCCGTGGGTGACCAAACCACCGAATCCTGACGACGATATTGACGACGACGAACGGGGGAGGAGACATGCATAAATGAACTCCCCCTCCATATGGCACGACCGACCGTTTCATCGCAAACTGTCTGCCCTCACTACTGTCCCCATCACCGCCCTTTCCTCCAGACCGCCCACCAGAACTGATGAGGGGGGCGGGCGGTTGGAGGAACGGGCACTGAGGAGATGGGGGTGATGGCAGACAGTGTGACGCCAGAGCTTGCTTCGAGGGGGGATAGGTACAATATAGGGTTGAGGGAACAAGCACGCAGCGGTGGCACGAGTGCAGAGGGAGCCTCAGCAGCAGCAGGTGCGAGCCACCGACGAGCCGTCATTGAGCCACCAGATGCCAACGGCTCACCGACGGCGCAGCCGTCGGTGACCCATCGGATACCAGGCTCACCGATGGCTCACCGATGGCGCACCGATGGCTCACCGACGGCTCACCGATGGCTCACCGATGGCTCACCGATGGCTCACCGATGGCTCACCGATGGCTCACCGATGGCTCACCGATTCCGGACGCACATTCGACCCCCCAGTTGTTTCCTCATTGTAGTTCCCCTTGTTCTGCTGATGTTCGATCCGTTAGTCTCGGCCCTGGCACCTGACCCCCGCGCAAGGTGATAGCCCGCGCTGACGCTGGATTACGAGCTCCAGGAGCCCGCGTTGACGCTGAACTACGAGCTCCAGGCCGCCCCCTCCGCTCTCGATCGCATCGCTACATGCATTGGTCCCGAGTCCCCCCGTTTATGTGCCCTCGCAGTCCTGCTGGATAAGTGCCACAGTAAGTGATGTTTTGGCCTCAGAGGTATCCCAGCACTCTCTACCAAGGTTAAATGACGCGCGCACTTCCTGTCCAGTTCGTCGCACTCATCATCAGATGGAACGTCGGATAACTGCCCCAACAAATCAAGCCACTCCTTAAGTGCCCCCGCACAGGCCGTGAGGGACTCGCCCCCCTTCAACAAGTGTGAGAACTTTGGGAGCACGCAATCGACACAGAAGGCAAACAACCCCATAAATTGCGCGGCCTTGGCACCAAACTTAAAGTTTTGGGGCGACCCGAACATGGTTTCCGACAGTTGGGGCACCTCGCTGAGTGGGCAACCAGCCTTGCGTCTGGACTCATAGAAACTAGAGAGCAGCGTTGACAGCATTGAGATACCAGCTTGATGTCGCACATCCTTTGGTGCGTTTTTCTGCCCAACCTCCTTACACTCTAGAACTGCCCAGATTGCGGCGCAAACGACGCTGGCGCACACGCCCAAAGCCACCGTGTGCATGAAATCCACAGCATAGTTATCTACAAGGTTTACACCGCCAGACCCCGAAAGCAACGGATGCCGATGGTTCGTAAGGGATGAAGATTGACGGCGCCAAAACCGAAGAACACACGGGACAGCAAATACAGCGTAATCGTAAACATTTGGCAACGCGGGTTGGGGGTGGAGTTCGTCATCTTTTCTGAGGGGCATACTTCTCGGGTTCAGGGCATCAACATCGAACGAAACTTGCAGGCCCCTGCCTGCCTTTTTCCGCTTGTTGAAAAAGAACCCTGCTGCCTCAACCAGTTTTGAGCGCTCTTCCTCTGTGTCGACGTGCACGACCACTTCGGCCGACTCTGCGGCAACCATGTGCGCATCAGGCCCGTGGTCAACCCACGGCAACTCAAGGGCCCCCAAGAACCGGGATATTATTTGATACGGGCTGGCTTGCTTTTTGGGGTTCTCTCCCCAGGCCCCCGCTCTCACCACATGCTGTGTGCTTCCCTCGCACACTGCACCACTCATCCCCTCTCCCCCTCCCCTCTCGCGTCCCCTCGCCCTGCTGCGTCCTCCCTGCTCATCCTCACCATCATCCGTCTGTACTCCCTCATCTTCCTCCTCCTCATATTCCTCCTCCTCGTCCTCCTTGTCATCATCCGCTTCCCCGCCTCATCACACCCTCCGCCATGCATCCCCATCGCCATCGATATCATCATACATTGCGGTCAAAAAAGGAAGCATGGGGTCCTGAAAGCATACATCGTACCACTTGATGCCGAACACAGCGGACACGGATGTGTCTTATGATTCCAAGACGGGACGCAAAATTGTTGAGTGATACCTTCCCAGTCGGCCATCAAGTAGATCAACGCAGCTTTGAACCCCATATATGTGTCGGCCACGCCAGCGCACCGCTCCCACCCAGACGGCCAGCACCCTCCATCCCATGGCTCCGCAGGGAACCGCCCAGACTCTAAGGCATCGATGCTCCACCTGAGCACGGTGAACAGCCGATGGTAACTACAATACCCCTTACACCCGCACTTGCACAGGAGGTGCTTTCTGAATTCTAAGCCAATGTGGCGGACCCCAGTAATGAGGTTGATCAGGGAAACCGTCACGATAGACCGCTGCCGCCCCGCCCCCGCCGCGCCCCCGTACTGCGCGGAGTCCACAAATACGGCGACGGGCACGACTAGCTCACCAGGATCCGAATCCAGATAAACCCTGTGCTCTCGATATACCCTGGGCCATTCACGAGATTTGAACGAGTCTTGCATCTCCAACTTAGCAAGTGGTGTTTTCGTGACTTCATGATGCAACAGTTGGTGAAGTGGCCTGATTAACATGTTTTGAACGGTCCGTCTTCCCTTGGCCTTGGACTGCATGGGGATACCGAACGGCGCGGGGGGAACGTTTCGCAATCCTTTGGCACCAAGAGTCGCCTCAATATGTTTCTGATAACGGCCAGTGCTACCAGAGGCCCGAGGCTCCATGCCCCAATCTTTGCACTCCCCAACTGCGCCAGCGGCGCTGGAATAAAAAACATAGCTCCGAAAACGCTTTTGCACTGAGCACTCCCGAACTGTACAAATGCTTCAGTTCTCGTGCCAACCTTTCCCCCGCCTCAGCTTGGCTGAGAGCGCGCGATTCTACATCGACTGGCGGGGCAACCACTCGCCTCCGCTTATCCTACCAGCCCGTTGGGCGACGGGTGGCCCAGCGAGGTTCCCCTTCGCTCTTCCACGACCCCTTCTTCCACATCATGGAGGGGTTACCCCTCCCCCTACCCCCCCGCCCCCTGGACCTGGACCTGGGCGAGGGGGGGGGGGGGGGTCGCGAGTCGCCAGAGGGCCATTGCTCGCACAAGATGGTACCAAGAGGGCGTCAGAGAGCCCAAGATGACATCCAAGATCGCCCAAGATATCCTAACATGGCTCACTATAGCTAACAACATGCGCCCAAGAGGCCCCAAGAGGGCCACGAGGCAGTTCTCCCTCCAAGAGCCCAACATGTTTCAAACACCCAAAGCAAGCACAGTTGGTTTGCATTCGCACATATTCGCGCCCGACGCGTGCGTCGACGCCCCAAGATGGCCCAACGACGGCCCACGACGGCCATAAGAGGGCCCAAGAGGCCCCCGAGACGGCCCCGAGAGCGCCCAAGAGCGCCCAAATATGGCCCCAGGAGCGCCCCGAGAGGCGGTTTGGTTTGAGGACCACCGAGGGGGGACGGAGATAAACGAGCCATCATCGATTGATCGATTGCATCCAAGATCACCATCACCCCCCTCATCATTCTCGCCCTCATACTCGTCCTCGATTTCGCCCTTGTCCTGATCGTCTCCATCCTCCTCCTCATCCTCGTCACCGTCGTCGTCGTCATCCTCCTCATCTTTCTCCTCATCCCCTCGCCCCACTCGGGCCCCAGCGATGGTCCGAAGAGGCAATCCACGGCCACCACCATGATCCTAGAGATGTTTCTGTGCACCCTGGCTGCCCGCTTTGTTTCACTATATGTGTATTATTATAGTTACTCGTCAGCTCTCATGGGCATGGTTTCTGACTGGGCTGGTGGGGATACGCGAAGCGTGAAGAATTATTGTCGGGTGCCATATGGGAACACGTCTTGAGACCTTCCCAGCTACGCGCGATAGATATGGCGGCGGCGGTGCAAAGGACAGCCATAGGAGCCGCGAACAGAGGTGGCGACACCCATTCAAACTAATGCACGTTGCCCTCCCCATTATCATCATCATTCGACATGCGCCCGTGACCTCTCCGTCTCATTCCCATCCTCGTCCTCATGAGCCTCATCATCATCATCCTCATCCCACTCGCCCGCATCTTCATCGTCATCAACATCATTATCATATCCATCCTCATCCACCATTCGGTCTTTCCCGCCTCCTCGCCTGTTGCCATCTCGACTTGCTGCATTATTGTCTCTCTCTCTCTCTCTCTCTCGGAGGAGGAGGAGGAGGAGGGGGGGGAGGAGGAGGAGGAGGAGGAGGACATACTCAAGGATGCTTGGTGCAGTCACCCCCTCAATGTAGCATAGTGTAGCATAACATCTCGCACAGCGTTTCATAACATGGCGTAGCACAGCATACCACACATGATGTCCATGCCTTCCTGCACTTGCGCGACAGCGAACGAGAGACGCCCGAAGGTGAGGCGGCTAGCGTGTCGCAGCAGACCGTCAGACACGCATCAGTGCATAGCATGTCGGGGAGAGGACCTGGGACAGGGGCAAAGAAAAGCATGGAGGAAGGGCAAATACCAGCTGGGCCTCTCAGCCCGCACAATCTCGCTTTTTCTGCTCTACTTTTCGCCCCCCTCGGCGTTGTGCTACATAAAGCTGTCTGGCGAGTGAGAACCGCGTTGCCTAGCCTTGCCAGGCGCGCTCGCCGCCACGCCGATAATTGCACGGAGTCGGCTGTCTGTCGTTCGAAACATGTGCCACCATTGCCCAGCTATGTCGGATCACCATGGCTCGCCAGAGGCTCACTAGGGGCTCACCGGAGGCTCACCGGAGGCTCACCGGAGGCTCACCGATGGCTCACCGATGGGGTCACCCAGGCTCACCGATAACATGGCATATGTATCGAGTGAAATCGCCGTGCTCACCGATGGCTCACCGATGGGGCTCACCGGTGGCTCACCGGTGGCTCACCGATGGCTCGCCAGCTGGTTTGGGGTGTTTCTCTGGGAAAACTAGGTTTTTTGGTTTTGTTCTGGGCTTGGCATCTGGCACAGCGTCGGCGGAACTTGCGCTGACGAGAAAGTAAGGCCACGCACGAGCCATCGTCTCACCCCCCGACCTGCGGCAGCACAGAGCTGCTGTATATGACGTGCAAACGCATCCACGCCAGCGTGACCAAGCAACAGCTTCGCCTTGCAATGCGCTAACATGCAAGCCCTTCCCCTTCGACCTGCAACGAGCAGGGCCCACGATCCCTGCCAAGGCTACACGCCGTCGGCTCGCAATTAGATTGCATGGCTTACCCTGCCGCCCCCCCCCCTGTCCCTTTTACCTCCATCCCCCTCTCATTCTAAAGGTTAGAAACATGCGCGCCGCTCGGCCACTCAACCCAACCAGCTCGGATGTCGCACTCACCCCCTCTCGAGCGCACTAGCTCGCACGAGCACGCTTCTTCTTCTTCCTCATGACTGGTGGAGCGGACGGAGCGACATCGGCGGCGGCAGCACTCCTCTTCATGTTCTTCTGCTTATCGGGGGCGTCAGCGTCCTGCATGGCGTCGTTCGCGTTCAGGGCGTTGCTCAGCACGGTGTTCAGAGAGGTGGTGGCTGCCTGCGGGCGAGCGTGGATGTATCTATCCCTCTCTCTATCGTTAGATCCCTCTCTGTGTGTGTCCGACATATGTATATATATATATGTATACACGTATATACATTTATATATGGATATATACATATGTATGTGTGCTTTGCGTGTGTTACCTCATTATATCCACACGTATATGTATACACACCATTGCATACATCCCTTCATTCCCCTACCTCAATCTCCCTATGGAGCAATCCCTCCCTCCATCCATCCACCCCCTACATCGCCGCTACACCTCCAACCGTCCTTCCATCAATCACATAGTGGAGTCATTCCCCTGCCCCTGCGGCTCTCCCCCACATCCCCTCCCGCTGCCCCGAGCCTTGACAGGCTCCATCTCGCTGTTCTGGGCCACGATCTGCTGCTCGGTGAGGCGCTTCTTGATCTGGCGGGGACGCGGGTGCCATGGCGAGATCGATAGAGCGCGGCATGGGGGACAGGGATTGGAAGAGGCAGGATGAGTGAGAGCAGGAGAGCGGGGAGGGATGGGGGAAACGTGGCGCATGCACGCGAAGAGGGCGAGGTCGAGGATCGAGCTCACCGATAGCTCACAAGTGGCTTGCTGGAGGGGGCGGAGGAGAAGGAGGAGGGTATTACTCCTATTCCTCCTCTCCCCCCCCCTCCTCCTCAGTCTCCTCCCCCCCCTCATGCCCTCCCCCCATCCTGCTCTCACCTCCTCCTCCTCCTACTCCTCCCCCTCCTCCTCATCTCCCTCCTCGTAACCATCACCACCGTCATCACCGCCATCATCACCACCATCATCATCGCCATCATCATCATCATCACCACCACCATCATCATCATCATCATCATTATTATCATCATCATCATCACCACCATAACCATCATCAGCATCATCGTCATCATCATCATCGTCATCATCATCAGCACCATCATCAGCAGCACCATCATCATCATCAGCAGCAGCAGCATCATCATCATCATCATCATCATCACCGTCGATATCACCATTTACAAACATCATATCCTACACATCGTAGCCCCCCATCGGTTCGCCTTGGTCGGCGCGACGCTCGTCGCGAGCAGGTGCGCCAAGGTGGTGCCCTTCATCGCGGTCTGCAGGTCCTTGATGCCCTGCTTGATGGCGCCCTGCACCTTGGGGGTCTTGGCCCAGACCCACTCGTCGCCCTCCTCCGCGTCGTCGATCAAACCCCGCACTGATGTCGCCGATGCCAGCACACTCTGCGCAGCGGCGATGGTCTTGCGGGCCTGGCCGAGAGAAGCTGTCGAAGCCTTGGCGAGCGGGCCCAGGAGCTTCGCGGGGCGCTTCGGGGGCTTCCCCGTAGCATCGGCAATGGCGGCGATCTCCGTGTCGGCATCCATGGTCTGATGCATCCTCTCCTCCCATACTTTCTGAAATGTGCTCGTCCACTTCACTTTGAAATGCATGAACTTAATCGTGCCGTTCCAGCCGTCGACCTGGCAAAACGGGAAGCCGAGGTCGACGCACTTCTGCGCCGAGATTTGGCACGCCCTGATGTTCTCGATGTCGTACTGGCCCCTCGGCCCGCCCTCCAAGTAGCAGAACATCAAAAACGAACACAGCTCCCCAGACTCCAGCCAGCTCTCCGCCGCCCTGTCAGAATACGTACGATCCGTCTTGACCTTCCCCTTGTACTCCTTCTGGGCCCACTCGATCTTGAACTGCTCGCGGTCCTTGGCCATGTTCCACTCCCGCTTCAGCACTGCATCTCCTGCCAATTGGCGCTCGAATCGCCTGCCGAGGGCCGATCGTATGGTGAAGGTCCCAGCGCCGTGCTCGATCGTCTGCTGCAGCTGGGCGAGGCCCGTGTCATTGCGCTTGGACTTCTGCGCATCAGCCGTCACCTGGCGCGCGTAGTCTGACTGGAACTTGGTCATGTCCTTGGCCTGATCGGTCTGGATCTTCGCCTGGAGGAGCGCCTGGGCGTCCGCGAGCAGCTTGTCGGGCGCGACGAGGGCCGAGCTGCTGAGCCTTTCGGGGCGGCAGGTAACAGTGACCCACGGCCCCCGATAGAGCCCCAGGACAGCGCCCAGACGAGCCCCGATCGAGGCCCACGATGGCTTCCAGGCGCCCCGACCGAGCCCCACGAGGGCCCTACGACCCCCACAGATCCCCAAATATGGCCCCACGATGTCCCACACGAGCCCCAAAGAGGACCCCACGCGAGCCCCAAACAGCCCCAACAGCTCCACGAGTTGCCCCAATCGGCTCCGAGAGGGCCGCGAGAGAGCGCCTAGAGGGGCCAAGGGGGGGGGGCAGATGACTCCGCGATGGCTGCCCGAGTCATCGTCACCATCCTAATCATGTTCCGTCTCGGCGTCGCCCACATCCTCTTCGTCCTCCTCTTGCCTCATCCGCATCATTGTCCTCCTCATCGCCATCATGTTCGTCATCGGACGCCTTCTCATCGCGTGTTTCGTCCTGACCCCTCGTCATCATCTTCGCCCTCCTCAGCATCATCGCCCTCGTCACCCTCGTTGTCCTCATCTTCCCCGTTATGGTACCCGTACGATGGCCCCTCATCGTCCCAGTTGTCCTCCTCATCCTCATCACCTCCCTCCTCGTCGTCATCCGCCTCTTCCTCATCGTCATCCTCATCGTCCTCGTGTTCGCACGTGTCTTGATCGCTGTCTTCCTCATCCTCATCCTCGTCGCCGTCCGCCTCCTCCTCGTCGTCGCCATCCTCCTCATCCACATCCTCATTCACCCCCTCGCCCAACGCAGGCCCCAGAGATGGTCCGACTAGGCCCTCCAAGGCCACCGCCGTGCCTCTGGGGACCACAAGGCGCCCCATGGTTGCCCCGTCGGTTTCACTATATGTGTTTGGCCGCCCCCTTACCTGCCAGCTCCCATGGGCATGGTGTCTGAATGGGCTGGCGAAGGTATGCGAAGAGCGAAAACCTGATAGCATTCGGGCGCCGCTTAGCAGCGACTCACCGCGGTGGCTCACCGATGCGTCGCCAGTAACTTGTCGCGGAGCGACATCGACCAGCCGTGGCGACGTGGTCGAAGGGGGGGGGCGACCGTAGAGTTAAGCAGGACGAGGGGGGAATTTGCGCTGGCCCGATGGTCCCACGCCGAAGTGGCGTCACCATGCCCGAGGCGATCGCGGCGACGGTGTCGCCGCCCTCGCCCGCCGCGGCGTCGTGGGTGGCGGTGCTGCCATCGGCGATCACGTCGGCGCCCATCGCGGTGGTCACGCAGTCGTTGCCCTTCACGGCGCTCATGTCGGCGGCGACGACGCCCCCGGCCGCGGTCTTGCGACGCGTGCGCCGCCTCCGCCTCGCCCTGCCAGTGTCGGCGCCCTCGGCGAAGTCATCGGTCATGGCTGCCGCTGCCCTCTCGACCTCGGCCGCATCGGCATCGGCCTCCTCGCCCTCAGCCGTCGCCCCAAGGGTCGCCCTGGCACGCTTGCGCCTGCGCTTGGGCCTCGAGCCGAGCAGCGGCGTCCCGAGGGCGGAGCGGGCCATGTCGTCCGACGACATCTTGCACACTCTGGCAGGCGCCGCCGTCTCCGACTCGGCAGTGCCCGTCTGCTGCTGCGACTTGCCGACGTGGTTGCCCCTGCGCATGCCGTCGCCGATGGCCAACGGCGCGGCGCCCTTGCCGCTCCTCGCCCAGCTGGGGCATGGCGCACACTTCGAGCCCAAGACCACGAACTTGCCTTGACTCTCGCCCCAGCGCGCCAGGGCCCCGTCTTTCATGGCAGGCTCCGCCTCGACCTCCTGGACCGACTCACTCTCCTCCAGCGTCTCAACTACCGTATCCCCTGGCTGCCTGGAGGCAGTGCACATGTCCTTCGCCAGCGCCTCGTCGGCCTCGTACTGTGCGATCTTGGCGAGGTCCATCCTCAGCTGCGCACTCTCCGAGGCCGCCCGCACGAGGTCGTCGACCGTGGAGCGCGCGCCTGGCACGCGGGGGGGGGGGCATGGTCCGTGTCAGCATCCGTCACATCATCACACCTCTCTTGCTCTTCCACGTCCTCATCATCCTCTTCCTCCTCCTCATCATCAGCCTCTTCCTCTTCCTCCTCATGGATCTCCTCATCCTCTTCACCCCTCATACCCGTCATCAGCATCCTCATCGTCGCCATCATCAGCATCACCATCATCATCATCATCATCAGCATCATCATCATCATCATCCTCAGCATCATCATCCTCATCATCATCACCATCATCATCATCAGCAACATCATCAGCAGCATCATCATCATCACCAACAACAATAACAGCAGCACCATCATCACCATCATCCCCCCCCCTCACCCTTCCCCTCATCACCCGCCTCATCCTCCTCCTCACCCCCCTGTCCCTCATGTTCTTCCTCTGCGTCGTCATCATCCTCTCGCCAGCCTCCTATCGTTCCTCATCTACCCGCCCTCATTGCGAATAGCATGCGCCTGACCTCCCTCAGCCCTCTGCCACTCCTCCTTGTTTGCCCTGCTATCTCCCATGGCCCCTCTCTGTGAGCTGGCATGCGATGATTGACGTCATTTGCGAATCGAGCAAGGGCAGTCGATGTGTTGACGGCCTCGAGTCGCTCTGACAGTCCAGTGCGCAGAGACGTGCACCGCGCCAGCAGCTTCCAGCACGTTGCATAGTCACTGGAGCGGTCAAGGATGCAACCTAACAACGCTGAGACCGCTGGACCGATCAAGGTTGCCTGCTCGGAGTCGGATGGTGCGAGTGCTGCTGCATATGTACACACATGTATATATATATGTATGTGTATAAAGAGTATGGATGAGGTGGAGGAGCAACGAGAAATATAAAAGCCGAGGCGCATCGAGGGCTAGAGGGAAGCAGACAGAGCCAGCAATGCCCACATCATTGGTAGCTCACCGCGTGCTCACCGATCGCTCACCGATAGCTCACCGATGCAGCACCAGGGTCCGTGTTGTTCAGGCTCGCTGGAGCGGGTAGATAAACTCATGCATGCTCATGAGGCTGCCAGCTGGCGGGCCTGGGATCTGGGGAGGCGCCATCCTCTTCTTCATCCTCTTCGGGTGCCCTGGCTGGGTCGCAGCAGGACGCTTGCGAGCTGGCCGCTTCACCACCGTCTCGTCCGCGTCCTCCTCCTCGTCTTCCTCCTCTTCCTCCTCTTCCTCCTCTTCCTCATCGTCCTCATGTTCCTCCTCTTCCTCCTCTGCCTCCTCTGCCTCCTCTTCCTGCGCCGCCTTCTCTGGCTCTTCCTCTGCCTCGTCCTCGTCCTCCTCTCGGGCTGCAGTCTCCTCTGCCTCTGTCTTCTTCTTGCCAGCGCCGCCCTCGGTGCCCCCTGCAACGTCGGTACTTTTGGCTGCGGGCCTCCTCTTTGCACACTGCCCCTTGGTCCATCCCATGGCCTCCTCCTTGCTGTGCTTCTCCGCTCTGCAGTGCTCGATCGTCGTGGATCCATTGTACAGCTTGAGTGCCCATTGCTTGGCTTTTGTGATGGCGTTGTCCTCCCCCCAGTGCTTGAACGCCAGCTGGAGCTTCTGCTTCCCGTCCACCGTGAGCTTAAGCCCTGGATTGTTCGCGTTCAACTGATGCTTCTGCACAGTGAATCTGATCCCGTTGCCGTCGGTCTTGTCCCACAATATGTTCTGGCCGCGAGACTTTGCCTGGGTCGCAGCAGAGTCAGAGCCCGACCAAGCCGCCACCGTGAGAGTGTCCAGCTCGACGACGGTGCCGTCGCTGAACTTCGCCAGCATTTTATCTGTTGGCGTCGCGTTGGCCTTCGGGAACACATCAGTCGTCGTGTCTGCTACTTTCTGGCCTGGCAGCTGGCGCCAGGCAACCTGGCCACTGGGGTCCCACCCGTACTTGCCCTCTCCGATCATCTTCCCCCCGTCTGAGCAGCCCGAAGGACGGCGCTTCATGGCCGAGGCGTCCGAGTCGTCGCCAGCGCCCGCCTGCTGCTCTGCTCTCAACTGCGCCAGCCACTTGGGAGGGTTCTCGTTGCAGCGCTCTTTGCGAAGGGGGTCATAGAGGTGGCGGCACATGGATCTCAACCTGGGGCTGCAGAGAATGCACAGTTCCCCCCGCCCCTCCTCCCACGTCAACTCCTCCCTCTTTTCTCCGTTCATCTTCAATCCTCCTCCTCCCCCATTCTGCCCGCGGCTGCCCTCCACGCACCCCTCCCCGAGCTCGCGGGGAGGTCGGGGAGCGGGAAGTGATGACAGACTTACCGGAGAGGGTGCCCGACCGGAGCCGCCCGATTGGGCAGCGTCGACACTGCGCGAACTCGAGGCGGTTCGCTCGATGCATCGACGACGCACGGACGCGCTATGTCGCGATCGCAGGGGCAAGTATCCGCGGCGCACTGGTAGCTCACCGATGGCTCACCGATAGGTCGCCGATGGCTCACCGATAGATCACCGATGGCTCACCTATAGGTCACCGATGGCTCACCGATGAATCGACGCCGATGCTTCGCCGATGCGTCGCTGAAAGGCCCAGACAATCGCGTTAGGGAAAACTTCCAACCCCATCGGAACATCTTTCCGTTCTTATCGGCCCATTCCTCTTGCTGATCTGCGCTCAGTCTCCAGTCGAGCCGCGACCCCGCGATCTTATGGAAAGCCTGCTTCGTCACCTCGGGGGCCAGCGCCAGGTTGGGGGCCAGCTTCTCCAGGGCGGCAATCATCTCACCGCCGCTTGTTCAATAGGGGTGAGGAGTGGGAGGGACGGGAGAACGGAGAGGAGGGATCTATAGGGGGAGGGAGGTGGAGGGTAGAGGTAAAGGAAGAGAGGATAGGGCAAGACAAGGAAGGGTGACGAGAGGGAGGAGCGAGAGAGAGAGAGAGGGCGAGAGCGAGAGCAAGAGTGGCGCATACACACACACACGCACACACACACGCACACACACACACACACACACACACGCCTCTCCCGACATATATCCCCCCTTGCCCTACCCTCGCCCTCCCTCTATCTCCCTCTCTACCTCTACCTACCCCTCATCCCTCTCTGTATCTATCCGTCATTATGTTCATCCCCATGCCGAATCCTTTCCCTATCCTCTGCCCCCTCCCTGTCAGCCCACACCCGACGTGAGAAAAAGGTGCGTCCTTAGCGTGAGCCAGCATCGTGTCGATGCAGCTCTGGTCGAACTTGTCGGCTCCTGGTCGCTGCCCGTATGTCAGCCATGCCACCTTCGTCACGAAGGGCGATATCACTTGGAACATGGCGTCGGGGTCCACGCAGCGCTCGCGGCGCTGCCTGCTCGAACTCATAGCAGAGAACAGGCCTGAAACCAAAATGGCTGCAACAACATATTACCATAATGCCAATCGTGCGACTACGGTTCATTGAGCTCGACAGTGCGTCGATTTGTCTCCCCATCCGCAGCTCGAATATTGGGAACGCCGATCGGCCCAACCGTTTACAACTCGCCGAAATCCGAGAAACACACAGACACGCACAGAGTTCTAATTTCGAGCGAGCGGAGGGATCCCGAGGATGAGGAGGAGGAGGGGGAGGAGGAGGAGGAGGAGGAGGAGAAGGAGGAGGGTGAGCAGGAGGAGCAGGAGGAGCAGGAGGAGAATGAGCAGGATGCGCAGGAGGAGTGAGAGTGGAGGGTGATGGAGGGCAGGAATCGGGACCAGGAGAAAGATCAGGAGCTGGATGATAATGCTGCTAATGATGATGATGACGACGACGCGGATGATGATGATGATGATGATGATGATGATAATGATGATGACGATGATGATGATGCTGATGATGATGATGAGGATGAGGATGGGGATGATGATGACGATGATGATGGTGATGATGCTGATTATGCTGGTGTGGAGGAGGGTGATGATGATGATGAGGAGGAGGAGGAGGAGGGTCCAATCATCTTATTATCAACTCGCATTGACTGTCTGACTGATTCCGTGCTCTCTCCCTCCCACGGTCTGGCCTATTGCTGGCACCATCATCCCGTGCATGGCCAGGCCGTGGTTGTCGGGGTGGCGGGAGATCGACTCCACCATGCTCTCCGCCATCGCGGCGATCACAGACATGGCGGCCGTCGCCGCTCCGCCGCCCTCCTGTTCCTCGGGCTGGGTCCCCACGGGCGGCGGCGAGGCGGCTGCGGGGTGCGTGGGCTCCTCCGCCCGCGCGGGAGAGCCTGGCTGCTCTGCTGCCGTCCGCTGCTCTGCTGCCGTCGGCTGCTCTGCTGCCATCGGCTGCTCTGCTGCCGTCGGCTGCTCTGCTGCCGTCGGCGCTTCGCGGGCCATGCGGATCGGGGAACGGCGGGCCCACCCCTTCGATACCCAGAGTTCTTTCTGCTGTGGGGTGAGTGGCGAAACCTCCAACTTGGTCATCAAGCTGCGGCGGCGGCGGCGGCGGCGGCGGCGGCGCCGTCGCCGTCGCCGTCGCCGCCGCCGTCGCCGTCACCGTCGCCGTCGCCGTCGCCGTCGCCGTCGCCGCGCGGCGACGACGACAATGATAATGGCGACGCCGGCGGCGGCGACGACGACGGACGACGGCGACGGCGACGGACGACGGACGACGGGCGACAGACGAGCGGCGACGGCCTTGCCCCTTGGCCGTCACGCGCGTGCTACTCCCTGTGATCCTGATATTCGTATAACATTGTTTGTAATATGCATACTATACGTGTATATACAGGAGGATTGAGTCTTTTTTTTTTTTTCATGTGACACTTCGCCAAGCGCACACGCACAATGCGAAAAACCACAAGACGGCGCGGCACACCGAGATCACGAGATCGGCAGCTATGAACTCTAAATTAGCAACGCGGCCAAACACAAGGAACACACAACACTAACCAAAACTAGCCAGCACTTAATTCAGTAAACATAAGCCCAAAAAGGGCTTATATATGCTGCTCTAACACTTGACGTGTTAGCCTAGCATGTCAATTGCTATCCTAACACGTCACTTGCTGCACTAGTACTTAATTGCTGCGCTAGCACGTGCGCCGCCCGCGGGCTAGGCTAGCAAGCGCGCATCCTCTGGGATCGGGGTCTTCCTCGCGGCGCGCCCCTGGCGGCCGCGGACTCCCTCGTCGCCTTCTCGAGCGCGGCCGCCGCGCCCATGTCGCCGTTGCTCTTCCGAATAACAGGGGCGCGCGCAGGCGGCGGGGGGCCCGCGTGCTATGGGCCCCCCGATGGGTCTGCATCACGGGGGCGCCGCCGTCGCCGTCGCCGGGGGCTGGGCCGTCTCCGCCCGAAGCGCCGGCCACTGGGGATCCTGCCGTAGATGCCGAGCTGGCCGCCGCCCGGCCCCTCGGCGGCAGCCCTTCCTTGTCGCTGAAAGCGCGCAAGCTGGGGCCCCCAGCGGGGCCCCGCGGCATCGGCCATGAGAACCTGCATCGTCTGTGGCCGCAGCTCCGTGATCGTCGCCTCAGGAACCTGGCGTTCGCGCCCAATCTCCTGGCCTGCCGGCGGGCTCGCCCCCCTGGGAACCGCGGGCGCGGTCGTGGGAAGCTGCGCCCCTCTAGATGTCTCGGCGGCACTGCGGCAGTGGATCCCCGTGGCCGCGCGCGCGGCCATCTTGCGCGCCGCCCCGGGGCCGTCGGTGGGCCCCCCAGCGCCGCGCGCGAACTCGAATCGAGGGCGCTGCAGCTTCCCCGCGATGATTGACGCCTTCTGGAGGTAGGGCGATTTGCGCGCGCACGCGCGCGCGGTGGTGGTGGCGGGGGGGGGGGCAAGGGGGCGCGGTCCATCTCAGCGAGGGCAGTTTTCCATAGCAGTGCACACGCGATGACCATTTCCGCGCCAAGCTTGTCGCTACGTTGACTGCGTGGACGATGGCAGCGCCGCGCTCCAGGCACCGCTCCTCTGGTCGCGCGACGCCGATGCGCCGCGCGCGCTGCGTCCGCGCGCGCAGTTTTGCATTTCGGAATCACGCTCGGCATTAGTCATGGAGAACCAGTCGGCGTGGGCAAGATTGCGCCCCAGCCACTCTCGCGCTGCCGTTGCGGCCTGCTGCGGCGACCCCCCCGTTGCCGCCCGTGGCTTCGAACGGCGCTCGACGAAGTGATCGCGCCAGCGCTCATACTTTCATCGCTGCGTTTGCGCGTCAGCAGCCCTGGCCGTATACGAGCATCTGCACGCAAGCTTGCATCATCTCAGCATGCCCACGTTTGGTGCAGCGGCCTAACCGCTTTGCTTGATGCTTTCTATAACGGCCAATCTGCTTGCATGCGTTCGCCAATATTGCTACGACGGCCTGGTCGCTTGGGGTTTGCCAGATTTGCTTGTTATAGCGGTCTGCCCGCTTTCATTTTTTCCGCTTTCCCCTCCTCCTCCTCCTCCTCCTCCTCTTCCTCGTCCTCCTCCTCCTCCTCTTCCTCCTCCTCCTCCTCCTCCAGCTTGCGCGGCCGCCTGCGCCGCGCCCCCCTGCGAGGCTCCGCTGAGCCTCCCTGAGGCCCCCTGCAGCGAGCGCCATGGAGGCGTTCCTCGAAATGGAGAACGTGGCGGTGCACTCCTTTCTTCTTGGAGAGGATATCTCCGCATTTGTTGTCTCTGCTTCTTTCTACACCAACACAGCGTCGATGTGCTTGCGCTAGTCGTCGATTGTTTTGAGTTGCATGCTCACCTCCCCCTGCATTGTCCCACTCCGAGCCCCTCCCGTGCCCCAGGAAGAAGCTCCTGCATATGCTGGCCAAGCAGCAGCAGCGGCAGCACCAGCAGCAGCGGCAGCACGAAGCACCAGCAGCAGCGGCGATCAATCAGCATCAGCGGCAGCACCAGCAATACCAGCGCCAGCACGAAAGAGCACTCCGTGGCCGTGGCAGACCTCCCCGAGCACGAAGGAGGCCGCGACTCGCCACAGAGAGGCCATGGCGCGAGTGCTCGATCGGCATCACGGCCTGGACAGCCCTGGCAGCCGCCAGGTGAAGAGCCCTGTGCGCAAGAAGAAGAAGATGGATCCTTCTTCAAAGCTCGGCGCCGAGCAGCTGCCGAAGAAGCGCATGGAACCTACTTCAAAGTGTCGCGCGCCAAAGCCGCAGGGGACATCGGCTACCTCGCTGCCACCGCCGCTGCCACCGCCAGCTTCGCCACCGCCGCCTCCTGCGGCAGCTGCAGCAGGCCCTCCACCGCCGCCTCCTGCGGCAGCTGCAGCAGGCCCTCCCTCGGGGACAATGCCGCTTTGGCCGAGGGCGGCGTCGCAGCCCGAGGTTTCGCCGAAGCCCAAGCCTATCGCGGCGTCATCGGCAGCGGCCCCTGCAGCGGCAACCCCAGCGCCGCCTCCAGCGGCGTGTCAGCCGCCTCCGAAGCAGCCGACGCCACTTGCACAGCCGCCGCCTCAGGCTCTGCAGCCCCCAGCGCCGCCTCCAGCGGCTCCTCCAGCGGCAACTCCAGCGCCGCCTCCGAAGCAGCCGACGCCACCTCCACAGCCGCCGCCGCAGGCTCTGCAGCCTGGCCCCCACGGCTGGAGATCGCCGAACGGGGGGCCGTGGAGGGCGGGGGTCAACGGCGGCAAGGCGCGGTGCGGCATCAGCGGTGGCCGCAATCGCGACTACAACCGCTTGCTGAGGCGCGCGCAGAATGAGGGCCCTGCGGCTGTCGCGGCGCCCAATGCGCAGAACCCGCACCCGAAGGAGCTCGAGAGGGCGCGGCAGTTCTACCAGAACGCGTTGCACGTCGCCAGGACGGTCTCGCCAACGCCGCCATCAGCAAAGGCGGAAACCAGCGGCGCCGCGGCCAGCAGCAGCAACCAGCTCGGCAAACCGCCTTCACCCAAGCCTTTCCTTTGAGTGGCGGGCGCGACCGCTTATTGCAGCGGAAGCGACCGCTTAGTGGATGCGACCGCTCAGCTCAGCGCTGCAGTAGCGGACGCGACCGCTAGGAGGACGAGGGGGAGAGGACGAGCAAGACGCGGAGGAGAGGACGAGCAAGGAAACGAGGAGGGGGAGGAGGACGAGCAAGGAGACGAGGGCCACCATAAGGATGACGAGGAGAAGGGAGTGCGGGAGGAGGAATACGATAAGCGGCAAGCCCATGCCCGACGCGCCTCGCATCGGGCGCGCCCCCGCGCCCTCGCGACGCTTCTGCGCCGAGCAGACGAGCTGCCCCGGCCCGCGCGGAGTTGTAAAATAGCGTGCTCTCCAGCATATGCCCCAAGCTCCCCTGCAGCTGCCATGCTTCCTCCTCGCCCTAACACCTCCTCTTCATAGCGGCCAGACCGCTGTTCATATTCCTCCTCGTCCGTCCACCTCCGTCGTCCTTCGTCAGATATAAGTAGCGGCCAGACCGCTTTGCCTCTCACCCTTCTCCTGCACCACCTCCTCCACCATATCGCGGCCAGACCGCTTTGCACCCCCCCCCCCTCTCCTGCACCACCTCATCCACCCATGTAGCGGCCAGACCGCTTTGCCTCCCCGTCTGTCCACCTCCATCGCCCCTTCCACCGAAATAGCGGCCAGATCGCTTTGCGCCTCCTCCTTCTCCCGCAAACCCTGCCTTTGCCAAACAGCGGCAAGACCGCTTTGCGCCATGCCATCGCCGTGTAGCCTCGCATTGGTTGCGCCGCATCCTTGCGTTTCGGATCGAGCGCTGAGCTGCGGGCTCCGCTGCCGCCTCCTCGCGAGGCACGCCGCTTCCCGCCAACTCGAGCGAGGCTCCGCTCGAGGCTCCGCCAGCGCGCGAGCGATGGCGAGCGATCGCGTCGACGACGACAACACGCGCGCGCAGTGGTGGTTCCATGAGTGCCCGTTCAGCCGCAATTGCCCGCAGGATAAGTGGGTCAAGCGCTCTCACAGGTGCCAGAGCTGGGACTCCGAGGCGGGCGCGCGGGATAAGCTGTTCATGCACCTGCGCTGGAGCGACAAGCACGAGAGCGATGTGGATGGCATGGCGGACGAGCTCAAGGAGTTCGCGCAGGCGGTCGAGGTCGATTATCGCACCATCAGCAAGAAGGACGACGAGCACAGGCGTTGGATGAAATGGGAGGCGGAGAAGCAGGAGAACAAGAGGCTGGCTGCAGAAGCCATCGACCGCAAGCAGTAAGGCGACAAGGCCCGCCGCGCCGACGACGACAGGGACCGCCGCGACGACGACAGGGGCCGCGACAACAAGAGGACTCGTCGTGGTCGTTCTGGCAGCGGCGTCGACACGGAGCAGATCGCTGAGTTGGTGGCGTCCAAGCTCGCCGCTAGTGCAGCAACATCAGGGGCTTCAGCTGCAGCGCCCTCAGCAGCAGCACCAGGGACGGCATCCAAGTCACCAGCCGTGTTGGCGCGCATGCATCAGGGCAGTGGTGCCATCGTGGACAACGCCGCGAGGGTGACCATGAGCCCCGGCGAGCTCAAGGCGCCCCAGGACGACGTCAAGCGGTGCAGCAGGGCGTCGAGCCAGATGTTGCGCTTCCTGGATGGCGCCAGGGTTGCGTTCTCGAACGAGCTGCAGACGTTCAACGACGCCGACGAGACCACCCAGCAGCTCATCGATGCGCACTCGTCGGGGTCGGTCTTCGGCGGTCGCGGCTGAGCGGCATCTGCAGTGGCTCGTTTTCTTCTCTTCTCATTACCATCGAGAATCTCGCCATCGCAATCTCACCGTCGAGAATCCCACCATCGAGAATTTCATCCTTCTTCAGTTGCTGCGAGCCTGTTCGTATTAGAGCACTTCACGTCTTGCGTTGTATACGCTCCTGTTTAGCCAGCGCCCAGCGGAGTTCCGCTCGAGACGGCAACGCTCGAGCTTCGCGCGGCTTTGCAGGAGACAGAGGCTGCGCGAGATCCCTTGCCATCCATTACTGCTCCTTTTCTTCCTCTTCCTCCTCATCCTCGCCCTCCTCCTCTTCCTATAGCGGCCAGTCCGCTTGCATGCGTTTGCAATATTGCCACAGCGGCCTGGCCGCTTGCATGGGTTTGCCAGATTTGCTTGTTATAGCGGTCTGTCCGCGTTCATTCTTTTCCGCTTTCACCTCCTCCTCCTCATCATCCTCTTCCTCGCCCCCCTCCTCCTCCTCCTCCTCCTCCTCTGCCCCCCCCTTCCTCCTCGGCGCCCCTCTTGGGGCCGCGGCGCCCCCTTGGTGCTGGCACTCCTGGGCCTCGGCGCCCCCGAATCCGAAGCTCCGAAGCTCTTCCCATTCCTCTTCCTCCTCCTCCTCTTCCTCCCCCTTCTCCTCCTCCTCATGCCCCTCCTCCTCTATCCTCTTTCCCCTCCCCCTCCCCCTCCTCGTCCTTCCCCCCTCCTTCTCCTCCTCCTACCTCTCCTTCTCTATCATATTTCCCCCCCCCTCCTCCCCCTCCTCCTCCTCCCCCTCCTCCTCCCCCTCGTCCTCCCTCTCCCCCTCTTCATCTCCCCCCCCCCCCTCCCCTCTATCCTCTTGCGCCCCCCCCCCCCCCCCCCTTCCCATTGGCAGCAGGCTGGGTGTTAGCTGGATGTTGTCTGGGCGTCGTTTTCAGGTTGTCTTGTTTTGTTGTTTAGTGTTGTTATATGCTGCTTTTTTTATGTCGTTTGCTGTTGTTTCTGCGTTGCCTTGTAGGGCGGGCGCCAGACAGCAGCAACAACAACACAACATGTTGTTGTTTGTTGTCTTGTGTTGTTTTATGTTGTTTTTTTTTGGTTGCTTTTTGTTGTCTGATGTTATATATATATATATATATATATTCCTCCGTCACCTCCCTCATCCGTCACCTCTCCCCGCTACCCCCTCCTCGGCGGGCCAACCGCTCTCCGTCGCCTCCCTCATCCGTTTCCCCCCCCCTCCTCAGCGGGCCAACCGCTTTGCGTTCGCTTCCCTCCTGCCCCCCCATTCTGCCCCTCAGCGGCCCAACCGCTTTGCATGGGGGGAGGAGGAGGAGGAGGGGGAGGAGGGGGGGGGGGAGGACAGGATAACGATTTCGTCGCAGCCGTTTTTGGCTTCAAGTTTTTTGAATTCGCCCAACCGAATTCGAGAATTTGTTAAATGGCTGCCCGGGGTGCTCGCTGCGCCACGCGCGGCGCCCTCGGCCCCGCAGCCACCGTGGACGCGTGGCACTTCGCGCAGGACGGCTCCCGGTGGCACCGCTGCTGCCTGCAGCGCGTTCGGAATTGCCGAGCGAGCTTCGGTGGTGAGCATCGTTTAACCGAACCCTATCCCCATCTCGGTGGCCTTTTCTCCACTAGGGGATTCACCCCCCGACGTGGGGATATAGGCGGAATACTTGGGGTTTCGGGGTGCATGCCCCCGCGTCGGGGGCGGCGGGAGGGGGTGGGCCGGCGGGGGGCTACATGGGGTTGTTAGGTTAACCGATGCTGAGGTGAGGCGCTACTCACCGTCGACGCGGACACGGCCGCGAAGCTCGCCGACGAGCGCCTGGCGATCGCGGCTCAGGCGCGCGATGCCCAGGGCGGCGAGAGGGACAGGCACGCCAACCAGCGGCGACGGCTTCACTGAGTGAATCCGCGCGCCGCGCGCTTCGAATCGGGAGCTGCGCTCCCCGCCTGCGCCCGCGTAAGCGTCGCGGAGGGCGACGCCCCCCGTCGAGGAGGCGCCGCGCGCAGTTCCTCCCCCCCCCTCCCCTTCCGCGCTCTCCTCAGCGGCGCGACCGCTTTGCTTTGCATGGCCCGTGAGGGGGAGGGGGAGCGGCCGAAACCAGACAGATCAGTGATCTATTTGTTTTGGGCCCTCCTCCACTTCTTCCTCCTCGTCCTCTCCCTCCCCCCCCTCCTCCCTCTCCTCCTCCTCAGCGGGCCCAACCGCTTTGCCTTGCAGTTTTCGCATGCATTTCCTCTTCCCCCTCCTCCTCCTCCTCGTCCTCCCCCGCCCCCCCCCTCCTCGGCGGTCTACCCGCTTTGCTCTGCAAATTCAGCGGCGCGGTCGCTTCCCGCGTTCGCGCTTCCCGTTCGCAGCCGCTTGAAGGGCTTCCCGAGGCGACTGCCTTCGTCGGAAGTTCCCCCGCGCGCGCCATGGCGTCCAAGCGCGTGGTGAAGAAGCGGCGTCAAGGGAAGGTTGCTTCGCTGTCTTGTGACGATGGCGGCGATCATGCCGCTTCTTTTCTCACGCCCTCATATCATCTCTCCAGGCGCAGCGGCGCGACTGCTCGGCACCCGACCCCCCTCCCCCGCACCTCTTCAGGCGATGCTACTGATGCAGCAGACGCAGCACAGGTCATCGCCAACGCGATGATGACGACCTTGCCCAGCTTCTCCGACGACAGCCCTGCTCCCATGGCACCAGTGGCAGCTCAGAACGTGCTGCAGTCGCTCTTCCAGCGCCAGACCGCGGCAGGCAGCCAGGAGGCGCCAACCGAAGAGGCGGGGGGCGCTGTCGCAGGCAGCCTTCAGCCAGCAGCAGGCGAGCCTGTCGGCGAACACGCCGACTCGCCCGCCGCCCGCGCCCCCGAGGTCGCGCCAGCAGAATCCCCGAGCGACGCCCGCCCGCCCTGTCCGCCCCGGCCCGAGGCAACCAATGGGGCGGCGAAGCCTGACAAAGAGGCAACAAGGGACACCCTGCCTGACAAAGAGGCAACACACGAAGAGGCTGAAGAGGAGGCGGGCGAGGAGGCTGAAGAGGAGGGCGTGCCAGTGGGGCAGTTGTCGGACGACGACAAGAGGGGGGGAGAGGTTGAGGCCCTGCTCTCGCAGGGCGACCCGAAATGCTCTATGTGCAAGAAGGAAACGAATCCGCTTGCACAGGGTTGTAAGATCACCCATGGCGGCGCGGTCATCACGTGTGCCACGTGCAGGGTACGCGGCCAAACACTTCGAAGGATTTTCGGCGGGTGGCCGATTGCGGGGTTCTGCAAGCTCACCGCGGAGGGGCAGGATCACTTCTACCAGAATTGCGGGTCAGCCGCTGCTGCTTGCCGCGACGCGATGAAGGGGATGTTGATGAATGTGCGCATGAAGCGCATCACGGAGACCCACGCCGGGCAATTCCTGCCCTTGTCTGCGTGCGAGAAGCTGGGATACAACACGAAAGATATTGAGGAGAAAACACAGGCTGCTGACATCGAGGATCATCCAGTTCTCGGGAAGACGTACCGAGTTCAGATCCACGAGATCTCGGAGGCCAGGATCAAGGAGGTCATCATGCAGGAGATAGCTAAGAAAGTTGGCCGCAATCGCAAGCGCAGAGCGTCAGCCTTCCTGGAGGCTGCCGAGGAAGCTGAAAAGCCGCAGAGCGCAACAGCGGCAGGAGCAGCAGCAGCGCTCGAGGAGGCCCCAGCGGAGCTGTCGAAGCAGAATGGCTCAAAGAAGCGCCAGCGCAGCAGCAGCAGCAGCGACAGCAGCAGCAGCTCCAGCTCCTCGAGCTTCGACAAGAAAAAGAAACAGAAAAAGGGCAAGAAGGGCAATGAGGGAAAGCAGGGCAAGAAAGGCAAGGAGGACACGAAGAACAAGAAGGACAATACCGATGACGAGGAAGAGCTTCCAGGGTCTGACGCGGGCCTCAGCCCAGAGGGGCTCGCGGCCAAGCGCAAGGCGAAGCTCGCAGCAGAGAAGAAGGCGGCCCGCGAGGCCGAGAAGATTCAGAAAGCCATGGACAGGGAGATGGCCGAAGAGGAGGCAGGCCGCAAAAGGGAGGACCAGAAGAAGCGCACCAAGGGCTTGCAGACCGTTAACAAGGTGCCGTTGGCGGCGAAGCCTTTGCTGAAGAAGACGGGGGATTTTCTGCGCGATGAGCGCGCGAAGAAGGCTCGACGGAGCCAGATAAGATCTGACGACGGGGAGGAGGAGGGAGAGGAGGAGGAGGCGGAGGAGGAGGAGGGGGAGGAGGCAGAGGAGGAGGAGAGGGGAGAGGAGGAGGAGGAGGAGGAGGAGGGGGGAGCCGCCCCCTCTCATTTCAGGCGCCGACGACGTACACTGAGGAGGCCACCAAAAAGCAGAAGTTTCTGAATGAGGTTGTGGGGCATTGCAACAAGTGCCTGGAGGACGAGGATGTCGTCCCAGACGTCAAGGAGGAGGAGGTTAAGACGGCTGTCAACTACATGACAGCGTGGATGAAGAATATCAAGGCTGCTTTCGAGACGCAGTCGTGGGCCAAGAAGAAGCGATCCACTGGGGCTCTGGCCAGATCACTCCGGAGTAAGTCTCCATCGACGGGTTGGTTACCGATGGCATGACCGCGGCGGTAGCTACCTGGACTTCTGGGCGTGCTTGCAGGGGCGCACAGCGGACGTAACCGCTCTCGCGTGGGATATATAAGGAGCTCGTTGCTCCCCTTGCTAGCGTCGTATACATCGGGAGCTGCTGCGTTGCTCCTCTCAGCAGTCCGCGCCGACGCAGTTCCCATAGCAAAAGCGCTTCCCTCCTCCTCCCCCCCCTCCTCCTCCCCCTCTTCCTTCTCCTCCTCCCCCCTCCCCTCCTGCATGAGTTGACCGCTTATCCCCCCTCCTCAACCACGGAATGCATCATGATTTTGTCGCATGCAGCAGCGGCATTGCCGCTTTGCTAATGATGGCGCTTTCACTTGCAGCGGCATTGCCGCTTTACTTGTAGTTGCATTGCAGCGGCATTGCCGCTTTGCTATAGTGATGTCCTTCTCAACTTGCAGCGGCATTGCCGCTTCGCTTGCATTTGCATCAGCGCAGCGGTCTGACCGCTTTGTTACGCCTGCACGTCCAGGCCAATGCTTCCGCTCAGCGCCGCCTCAACCGTAGCGCTGGCGCAGGCCAGCTTTCGCCCGAGCCAGCTCTGGCTCGAGCCAGTTTTTGCTCAAGCCAGCCTCATCTCCGACGAAACGTTCAAGCTCCGATGCGGGCGATAACGTCTCCAAGAGGTCGCGCGCATTGGCTCCGCTGGTTGCTTCGTTTAAAGCGTCGAACGCGGCTGTGATCGGCATTGCGCGCTGCTTAAGCAGCAGCCAGAGATCATCGACGACGCGGCGAAGTGGAGGATCAGAAAGGCTCACGAGGAATTCGCATCAGCATTCCTGGATGCGCCAATGCAGCTGAACTTGGCAAGCGGCGCGGCCCTCGACATGCCCGTCGTCAATTTCGCCAGCCTCCTTCAACACTGCGCTTCCGAGTGTGCGAGCGTCAGAAATTTGCTGCCCACAACTTCATAAGAAAATTCCCGTGCTCCCCTGCGGCGCCGTGGGACTTCATCTTGTACTTCGATGAGTTCGTGCCAGGCAATGCCTTGCGGCAAGATAACAAACGCAAGACGCTCTCGTTTTACGGGAGCTTCCGCTCCTTCGGCCCTGACGCGGTGTCGAGCGAGGACGTTCGGTTGCCTCTCGCTTCTGTTCGCCGCGCAGTGGTCGATCAGGTTGCTGGCAAGATGTCCGGAGTCGTTCGCCAACTGTTGCGACGTTTTTTTATTGGCCCAGACAGCGCGTCGCAGAGGGGCACCCTCATTGATGGCATTGGGCCTGGCGGCGCCCCTGCGCTCATCTTCTTTAAGCTGTCGAACCTGCTTTACGGTGAAGATGGCGCTAAAAATGCATTGTGCTTGAAGGGCGCCGCTGGCGTAATTCCTTGCGCTCTGTGCAAGAATGCGCGCGGCATCTACGACCACTCGGAGCCCCTGCTGTCAGCGCATGACAGGACGAGCACGCCGGTGCCCATTTCGTGCTCTGATCCCAACCTGTTCGACGCGCGCGCCGCGGAGGACCTGTTCTTCTCCGCGGACCTGCTCCAGCGTCTGCAAGCCACGCTGCCCAAGGGCGCGTTCGAGGAGCAATGCAAGATGCACGGCGTTAATCACGTGCCAGATGGTTTGCTATTGGACGCTGAGCTTCGCCAGCACGTGTCGCTGGACATGCACGCGCACGACCCAGCACACTGCATGATCATAAATGGGATCGCACAGATTGAACTGAGTGAGTTTCCGTGCCGCCTCGCTGCCGTCGGCCTGACGTTGAAGCGCTTCAGGGACATCGCCAGCGCGCAGTGGCAGACTTGCAGCTCTTCAGCGACCAGCGGCATGCTGGACGCCAACGGGCTTTTCAGCGACCAGCGGCAAAAGCATTTGCAGACCAGCAAGAAATACAGCGCCAAGGCGAGCGAGATCATCGCGGCCGTTCCGCTCATTCGGTACGCTCTCGATGTACTTACCGCAGGGTCCGCTCAGTTCAAGCTGGACTTTGCAAGGGAGCTGGCTTCCTTTGCCGCGCTGGCCAAATCAATTTCTCTGTACTTGCTGGCCAAGAGGGGCGCGGCTGTGGCGGATGCTTGGGCCGCGGCGCTCCGCGACCACGCCGTGGCTTTCGGGTCTGCGTGCGGTGATTGCGGCATGTGCGTCCCCAAGTTTCATTTCTGCAGGCACCTGCCGCGACAGGTGCTCAGGGATGGGTTCGCACTTGACACGCTTGTGGCGGAGAGATGTCATAAAACATCACTGCTGATCGCTGAATGCATCGACAACACGCGGTGCTTCGAGAAATCATTACTGATACGAGCTATTGCCCTTCAGTGCCACGATGCGCAACTTAATGTTCCATTTGGGAATTCCTTGGTGGGCGGCATCAAATACAACGACGTCATGAACGTTTCGAAGGTCGTTCTTGTGGGTGGCTCTCGCATATCAGCTGGAGATATTCTGCGTATTGGTGAGAAGCGCTATTTTATCCTCGGCGGTGCCGAGGAAGGCGGCAACGTGGCGTTGATTGTTCACGAGTTGCATTTGATTTGCCAGGCGTTGCCCAGCGCCTCACGGTGGCGAAAGGGCGACGCCCCGAAGTTCGCGCAGTGCGACTCCTTCATGGCACAGCCTCTCTGGACACAAGAGGCTTCTGGAACGCTGTTATTGGTGGATATGGCATAAGTACCCGCAGGCGCCGAAGTGCCTGCAAGCGTCGAGCGCTGGCGCGATTGCACTTGCCAGAGCGTGTCCTGGGAAAAAAAAAGGCGCAATCGGCAATCGCTGTCGAGATTTAGCGGCGCGACCGCTTCGCGAGGCTACCCAGGGGGAGACAAAGGGGCGAGGAGGGGGAGGAGGAGGGGGGGGGAGACAATCGGAGCGGTGCGACCGCTTTGCCACTTTGCGAAGCTATCCAGGGGGGGGGGGCGGGGGGGGAAGAGGAGGAGGAGGGGGAGGGAGGAGCAGGAGGAGGAGGAGGATGAGGAGGTGGAGGAGGAGGAGGAGAAGAGGAGGAAGAGGAGGGGGAGGAGGAGGGCGAGGAGGTCGAGGAGGACGAGGGCGAGGAGGAGGACGAGGAGGAAGAGCGGCGCGTCCGCTTTGCCCCTCATGCCCCGATCCTTCGCGCGCGATCGCTTTGCGAGGCCATCCAAGAGGAGGAGGAGGAGGAGGAGGAGGAGGAGGGGGAGGAGGAAGAGGAGGAGCCGGAGGAGGAGGAGGAGGGCGAGGAGGACGAGGAGGAGGAGGACGAGGAAGAGGAGGAGGGGGACGAGGAGGAGGAGTAGGAGGAAGAGGAACAGCGGCGCGTCTGTTTTGCCCCTTAAATTCTGATTCTGGGAATGACCGTTTCGCAGGTTATCCAAAAGGAGGACGAAAAGGAATAGGAGGAGGAGGAGAAAAAAGAGGAGGAGGAGGAGGAGCGGTGCGACCGCTTTCCCCCTCAGCTTCTTGGTTCCCTTCAGTTTTGCCGCTGCCATTGTCATCTCAGGGGCTGCAGCGACGCCTTGCGCGGGCCCAGTACGAGCGCGACAAGAAGCTCACGAGGCCATCGGAGGTTGCCATCCAGGGATTCGAACGCATTTCCCCCCCCTCCTCCTTCTCCTTAACCCCCCCCCCCCCCCGTTGGAGCGCAACGTTCTGGGCGCGATTAAAAACGAAAATTCTGAAGCGGCCAAACAGCTGCACTGTGCAACTTGCAATGTAAAAGCGGTCTGCCGCTGCGGAAAGTCAGGAGAGAAAGGAAGAGCAACAAGCTGGTTTGTTACCTAACAGCTTTTGCTGATAGGTTTCTAGTGGTCTCAAAAGAAAGCATCATGACTCCTCAGGCGGGTCGGGGCGGGACCCAGGGCGGCTGCCGTCGAAGCCCAAATCGCCTTGGACATCCTCGCAAAATTGCTCTTGGCGCTGCTAGAACTCCATTCCCGGCGTGCATTTTGGATACCCGGAGCCAACTGTAGGCCACTTCGTGGTCTTCGAGTTCCCAGAACTCCATTCCTGGCGTACATGTTGGATGCCCGGAGCCAACTGTAGGCCACTTCGTGGTCATCGAGTTCCCAGAACTCCATTCCCGGGGCACATTTTGGATGCCCGGAGCCAACTGTAGGCCTTTTCGTGGTCTTCGAGTTTCCAGAACTCCGTTCCCGGGCCACATTTTGGATGCCTGGAGCCAACTGTAGGCCACTTCGTGCTCTTCGAGTTCCCAGAACTCCATTCCCGGGCCACATTTTGAATGCCCGGAGCCAACTGTAGGCCACTTCGTGCTCTTCCACTTCCCAGAGTTCCACTCCTGGGCATGATTTTGAATGCCCGGAGCCAACTGTAGGCCACTTCGTGTTCTTCTAGTCTCAGAACTGCATTCCTGGGCAACATTTTGAGTGCTGAGGCAGGCTGATGCTGCGGCCGAGGCAGGCTGGGGCTGAGGCAGGCTGAGGCCGAGGCCGAGGCTGAAGGCAGACTGAGGCTGAGGCTGAAGCAGACTGAGGCTGAGGCTGAGGCTGAGGCTGAGGCTGAGGCTGAGGCTGAGGCAGGCTGATGCTGAGGCAGGCTGAGGCTGAGGCTGAGGCTGATGCAGGCTGAGGCTGAGGCAGGCTGAGGCTGAGGCCGAGGCTGAAGGCAGACTGAGGCTCAGGCTGAAGCAGGCCGAGGCTGAGGCTGAGGCAGGCTGAGGCTGAGGCTGTGACTGCGACTGCCGTTGCCGCTGCGACTGTCATCGCGAATGCGACTACGTCTGCGAGAACATCAGAATTCTACAACTGGATTCTCATTTGAATCTTAAGGGGAAATCTTCCAGATATGCTCCTACACATCGCTGTTAGGTTGCTTTGCCGGGATGATGATTCTTCTTAGAATTTGGCATTCTTTCATTTTCAATATTTGTTTCATTCTTTTTCATTAT
The DNA here is from genome assembly GCA_963575745.1 of Prorocentrum cordatum. Classification (NCBI taxonomy): domain Eukaryota; class Dinophyceae; order Prorocentrales; family Prorocentraceae; genus Prorocentrum; species Prorocentrum cordatum. The sequence goes on from CAUYUJ010003180.1 coordinate 573,276, forward strand.
TACCTATCAGCGAAGACTGATAGTTTCTAATGGTCTCAAAAGAGAGCAGCAGATGACTCCACAAGGGAGTCGGGGCGGGACCCGGGGCGGCTGCCGTCGAAGCCCAAATCGCTCTGGACATCCTCGTAAAATCGCTCTTGGCGCTCCCAGAACGCCATTCCCGGGCCACATTTTGGATGCCCGGAGCCAACTGTAGGCCACTTCGTGCTCTTCGACTTCCCAGAACTCCACTCCCAGGCCACATTTTGGATGCCCGGAGCCAACTGTAGGCCACTTCGTGCTCTTCGATTTCCCAGATTTCCATTCCCGGGCCACATTTTGGATGCTCGGAGCCAACTGAAGACCACTTCTTGGTTTTCGAGTTCCCAAAACACAATTCCCGGGCCACATTTTGAATGCCCGGAGCCAACTGTAAGCCACATCGTGGTCTTCGAATTCCCAGAGCTCTATTCCCGGGCCACATTTTGAATGCTGAGGCAGGCTGAGGCTGAGGCAGAGACTGAGGCTGAGGCAGGCTGAGGCTGAGGCCGAGGCTGAAGGCAGACTGAGGCTGAGGCTGAAGTAGGCTGAGGCTGAGGCTGAGGCAGGCTGAGGCAGGCTGAGGCTGAGGCAGGCTGAGGCTGAGGCAGGCTGAGGCTGAGGCACGCTGAGGATGAGGCCGAGGCTGAAGGCAGACTGAGGCTGCGGCTGAAGCAGGCTAAGGCTAAGGCTGAGGCTGAGGCAGGCTGAGGCTGAGGCTGAGGCAGGCTGATGCTGAGGCAGGCTGAGGCTGAGGCTGAGGCTGATGCAGGCTGAGGCTGAGGCAGGCTGAGGCTGAGGCCGCGGCTGAAGGCAGACTGAGGCTGAGGCTGAAGCAGGCTGAGGCTGAGGCTGAGGCAGGCTGAGGCTGAGGCTGAGGCAAGCTGATGCTGAGGCAGGCTGAGGCTGAGGCTGAGGCAGGGGGGGGCTGAGGCTGAGGCAGTGCATTGCTGAGCTGAGGCTGAATGCAGGGTTGAGGTGAAGCAGGCTGAGGATGGCCGAGGTGCGGCATCTGAGGCAGGCTGAGGCTGAAGCAGCTGAGGCCCTCAGGCAGAGACTGCGGCTGAGGCAGGTGAAGGCAGGCTGATTGGGCAGGCTTGGAGGCTGAGGGCAAGCCAGCTGAGGCTTGGCTTGAGGCTGAGGCAGGCTGAGGCTGAGGCAGGCTGAGGCTGAGGCCGAGGCTGAAGGCAGACTGAGGCTGAGGCTGAAGCAGGCTGAAGCAGGCTGAGGCTGAGGCTGAGGCAGGCTGAGGCTGAGGCTGAGGCAGGCTGATGCTGAGGCAGACTCAGGCTGAGGCTGAGGCTCATGCAGGCTGAGGCTGAGGCAGACGGAGGCTTAGGCCGAGGCTGAAGGCAGACTGATGCTGAGGCTGAAGCTGGCTGAGGCTGAGGCTGAGGCAGGCTGAGGCTGAGGCTGAGGCAGGCTGATGCTGAGGCAGGCTGAGGCTGAGGTTGAGGCTGATGCAGGCTGAGGCTGAGGCAGCCTGAGGCTGACGCCGAGGCTGAAGGCAGACTGAGGCTGAGGCTGAAGCAGGCTGAGGCTGAGGCTGAGGCAGGCTGAGGCTGAGGCTGAGGCAGGCTGAGGCTGAGGCTGAGGCATGGCTGAGCTGAGGCAGGCTGAGGCTGAGGCCGAGGCTGCAGGCAGACTGAGGCTGAGGCTGAAGCAGGCTGAGGCTGAGGCTGAGGCAGGCTGAGGCTGAGGCTGAGGCTGAGGTAGGCTGATGCTGAGGCAGGCTGAGGCTGAGGCTGAGGCTGATGCAGGCTGATGCTGAGGCAGGCTGAGGCTGAGGCCGAGGCCGACGGCAGACTGAGGCTGAGGCTGAAGCAGGCTGAGGCTGAGACAGAGGCAGGCTGAGGCTGAGGCTGAGGCAGGCTGATGCTGAGGCAGGCTGAGGCTGAGGCTGAGGCTGATGCAGGGTGAGGCTGAGGCAGGCTGAGGCTTAGGCCGAGGCTGAAGGCAGACTGATTTTGAGGCTGAGGCAGGCTGAGGCTGAGGCTGAGGCAGGCTGAGGCTGAGGCAGGCCGCGGCTGAGGCTGAGGCACGCTGAGGCTAAGGCTGTGACTGCGACTGCCGTTGCCACTGCGACTGCCATCGCGAATGCGACTAAGACTGCGAGAACAGCAGAATTCGACAACAGGATTCTCATCTGAATCTTAAGGGGAATGCTTCCAGATATGCTCCTACACATCGCTGTTAGGTTGCTTTGCCGGGATCATTTTTCACTATCACTAATTTTTATTATTTTCATTATTTAACACCTTAGTGTTTTTATTTTTTCACTATCGTTCATTATTTTTTTTTGAAGCGCATGTTGATAGGATCCTATAGTGCACAATAGCTATATTTAGTGTTTTATAGTATTGCACCCATCAAAGTACCGGGAAATCGATTTCGGTTTCGTGCAAGTGCGCGCCGTGCGGGCGAGGCGAAGCTGCGTGGGCGGGCGAGAGAAAGTCTCCTGTGGCTGAGGCGCGGCCGGACCAAATGTCTCCCTTCCGGGCGGCCGGGGGCCCGCGGTGCCCCGCCGGTGTCCCGCTGGTGTCCCGTGTGGCTGAGGCGCGGCCGGACCAAATGTCTCCCTTCCGGGCGGCCGGGGGCCCACGGTGCCCCGCCGGTGCCCCGCTGGTGTCCCGCGTGGCTGAGGCGCGGCCGGACCAAATGATTCCCTTCCGGGCGGCCGGGGCCCCGCTGTGCCCCGCCGGTGCCCCGCCGGTGCCCCGTCGGTGTCCCGATGATGGTGATGATGATGATGTTGATGATGATGGTGAGTCCGGTAGTGAGATCGATAGTGAGACCGAATGTGAGATCGATTGCGAGATCGTTTGTGATATCGATACCCAGAGGTGCCTCCCGACGCATTCCGACGCATTAATGCGTCATCTGACGCATTTTGGTTTTTATGTTTTTTTAATGTTATTTTTCCGGACAAGCGCGTCATTTTCATTTTTTGCTGCGCAGAAGAATGACGCATTTAATGCGTCAGTTTGTTGTATAACATGCGATGTTTTTCTTGATAAAATGCGTCAGATTTGCGTTGCAAAATGCGTCAGAATGTTACATAACATGCGTCAGAATGTTGTAGCACAAAGCGTCAGAATTTGCTACGTCATATAGCAGTTCGTGTAAATTGTCGTGTATACGTGTACATATATATATATATATGTATATGTATATATACATACATTCGCATACATTCATTCATATATATATATATATATATATATATATATATATATGTGCATTCCTCCTCCCCCGAAACGCCAGCCTTTTTTTTGGGGGCGATGGAAGAGAGTGGGTCGGACGGGCGCAGCCGATAATACTATCTCGGCGGATGGAGGGCGGAGGAGTTGAGGGCTGTGCGATGACAGAGGTAGGAAATGCTGGTCATGAGGATGGCGAGGCGGTGTGAGTGGAACGAGGGAATACGGGGGGGAGTGACGAGGCAGAGTGTGCGGACGCAAAGCGTGGTGAATAAATGTGAACGCACTTGGCTAGCACAAAATCGCACCCGAATGACCCCAACCAGGTGCAGAACTGAACGTACTTCGTGCGAGCCTGCATGCACACGATTGCAGGCATTCGCTTAAAACACGATGTCGACGGCTGCTCAATGCTAAAAAAAACTCTGCGTGCGTGAAGATATGTGCACAAGGCGCTCACGTACATGGCCATTGTGTTGCCTACGCTGACGCTATGCATGTGGTCGTGCCCAATTATATCAACATCGGACCGCCCACTGGTAAAACGGCTAATCCATGAGAACGATTCGCATTCAACTCCGAAGTGGGCAGCCCCTCCTCGCACCAAGCGGTAGCACAATATCGTGAGCCACAGCATGCCAGCACATGTCATGATGTCCTCTGAGGCGTCATTGGTCACATCAAACGTGGCAACCGATCGGCCCCGTGCACGCATGTACCTCCCTGGCGAATCCGCCCCGCAGAATGCGTGCAAGAACTCGATGCCCCGCATGATGACACCTGTGACATGCGCGCTCTATCTGGCCCACCCCGCCCTCCCCCCAACACTCATGCCGCAGTGCCCTGAGAAGTGGCCGCTCGGCGAAAGCACATTGGGCACGAGGTGCCCATGCCCCCCCCCCTCTGGCTGCGAATGGTTCCCCGACGGGCCTGAGCGTAGCAGGGACGAGGCACGGACGATGCAGAACTGTAACATGTCAAAGTAGGAGCCGCCCTCCCAGCCCACGGAAACGTCGATGACCCACTTTGGAACAGCAGCTGACACGCACTGCTCCAGGCAGAGCACCAGGAGGCCAGCGAACATGCGGGACACCATCATATGATATGCTTATGGACGCCAGATCCTAGCTGCGCCTGGATGTCAATACGAACAAAAATGCCGCTCTCGAAATTCGCGGGGTGGACGGCCTCAGCCAAATTGGCTAGCAACGAGTTGAGGGATTCGTCATGCCACGTTGCGTATAGCCGTGGGTGACCAAACCACCGAATCCTGACGACGATATTGGCGACGACGAACGGGGGAGAAGACATGCATAAATGAACTCCCCCTCCATATGGCACGACCGACCGTTTCATCGCAAACTGTCTGCCCTCACTACTGTCCCCATCACCGCCCTTTCCTCCAGACCGCCCACCAGAACTGATGAGGGGGGCGGGCCGTTGGAGGAACGGGCACTGAGGAGATGGGGGTGATGGCAGACAGTGTGACGCCAGAGCTTGCTTCGAGGGGGGATAGGTACAATATAGGGTTGAGGGAACAAGCACGCAGCGGTGGCACGAGTGCAGAGGGAGCCTCAGCAGCAGCAGGTGCGAGCCACCGACGAGCCGTCATTGAGCCACCAGATGCCAACGGCTCACCGACGGCGCAGCCGTCGGTGACCCATCGGATACCAGGCTCACCGATGGCTCACCGATGGCTCACCGATGGCTCACCGACGGCTCACCGATGGCTCACCGATGGCTCACCGATGGCTCACCGATGGCTCACCGATGGCTCACCGATGGCTCACCGATTCCGGACGCACATTCGACCCCCCAGTTGTTTCCTCATTGTAGTTCCCCTTGTTCTGCTGATGTTCGATCCGTTAGTCTCGGCCCTGGCACCTGACCCCCGCGCAAGGTGATAGCCCGCGCTGACGCTGGATTACGAGCTCCAGGAGCCCGCGTTGACGCTGAACTACGAGCTCCAGGCCGCCCCCTCCGCTCTCGATCGCATCGCTACATGCATTGGTCCCGAGTCCCCCCGTTTATGTGCCCTCGCAGTCCTGCTGGATAAGTGCCACAGTAAGTGATGTTTTGGCCTCAGAGGTATCCCAGCACTCTCTACCAAGGTTAAATGACGCGCGCACTTCCTGTCCAGTTCGTCGCACTCATCATCAGATGGAACGTCGGATAACTGCCCCAACAAATCAAGCCACTCCTTAAGTGCCCCCGCACAGGCCGTGAGGGACTCGCCCCCCTTCAACAAGTGTGAGAACTTTGGGAGCACGCAATCGACACAGAAGGCAAACAACCCCATAAATTGCGCGGCCTTGGCACCAAACTTAAAGTTTTGGGGCGACCCGAACATGCTTTCCGACAGTTGGGGCACCTCGCTGAGTGGGCAACCAGCCTTGCGTCTGGACTCATAGAAACTAGAGAGCAGCGTTGACAGCATTGAGATACCAGCTTGATGTCGCACATCCTTTGGTGCGTTTTTCTGCCCAACCTCCTTACACTCTAGAACTGCCCAGATTGCGGCGCAAACGACGCTGGCGCACACGCCCAAAGCCACCGTGTGCATGAAATCCACAGCATAGTTATCTACAAGGTTTACACCGCCAGACCCCGAAAGCAACGGATGCCGATGGTTCGTAAGGGATGAAGATTGACGGCGCCAAAACCGAAGAACACACGGGACAGCAAATACAGCGTAATCGTAAACATTTGGCAACGCGGGTTGGGGGTGGAGTTCGTCATCTTTTCTGAGGGGCATACTTCTCGGGTTCAGGGCATCAACATCGAACGAAACTTGCAGGCCCCTGCCTGCCTTTTTCCGCTTGTTGAAAAAGAACCCTGCTGCCTCAACCAGTTTTGAGCGCTCTTCCTCTGTGTCGACGTGCACGACCACTTCGGCCGACTCTGCGGCAACCATGTGCGCATCAGGCCCGTGGTCAACCCACGGCAACTCAAGGGCCCCCAAGAACCGGGATATTATTTGATACGGGCTGGCTTGCTTTTTGGGGTTCTCTCCCCAGGCCCCCGCTCTCACCACATGCTGTGTGCTTCCCTCGCACACTGCACCACTCATCCCCTCTCCCCCTCCCCTCTCGCGTCCCCTCGCCCTGCTGCGTCCTCCCTGCTCATCCTCACCATCATCCGTCTGTACTCCCTCATCTTCCTCCTCCTCATATTCCTCCTCCTCGTCCTCCTTGTCATCATCCGCTTCCCCGCCTCATCACACCCTCCGCCATGCATCCCCATCGCCATCGATATCATCATACATTGCGGTCAAAAAAGGAAGCATGGGGTCCTGAAAGCATACATCGTACCACTTGATGCCGAACACAGCGGACACGGATGTGTCTTATGATTCCAAGACGGGACGCAAAATTGTTGAGTGATACCTTCCCAGTCGGCCATCAAGTAGATCAACGCAGCTTTGAACCCCATATATGCGTCGGCCACGCCAGCGCACCGCTCCCACCCAGACGGCCAGCACCCTCCATCCCATGGCTCCGCAGGGAACCGCCCAGACTCTAAGGCATCGATGCTCCACCTGAGCACGGTGAACAGCCGATGGTAACTACAATACCCCTTACACCCGCACTTGCACAGGAGGTGCTTTCTGAATTCTAAGCCAATGTGGCGGACCCCAGTAATGAGGTTGATCTGGGAAACCGTCACGATAGACCGCTGCCGCCCCGCCCCCGCCGCGCCCCCGTACTGCGCGGAGTCCACAAATACGGCGACGGGCACGACTAGCTCACCAGGATCCGAATCCAGATAAACCCTGTGCTCTCGATATACCCTGGGCCATTCACGAGATTTGAACGAGTCTTGCATCTCCAACTTAGCAAGTGGTGTTTTCGTGACTTCATGATGCAACAATTGGTGAAGTGGCCTGATTAACATGTTTTGAACGGTCCGTCTTCCCTTGGCCTTGGACTGCATGGGGATACCGAACGGCACGGGGGGAACGTTTCGCAATCCTTCGGCACCAAGAGTCGCCTCAATATGTTTCTGATAACGGCCAGTGCTACCAGAGGCCCGAGGCTCCATGCCCCAATCTTTGCACTCCCCAACTGCGCCAGCGGCGCTGGAATAAAAAACATAGCTCCGAAAACGCTTTTGCACTGAGCACTCCCGAACTGTACAAATGCTTCAGTTCTCGTGCCAACCTTTCCCCCGCCTCAGCTTGGCTGAGAGCGCGCGATTCTACATCGACTGGCGGGGCAACCACTCGCCTCCGCTTATCCTACCAGCCCGTTGGGCGACGGGTGGCCCAGCGAGGTTCCCCTTCGCTCTTCCACGACCCCTTCTTCCACATCATGGAGGGGTTACCCCTCCCCCTACCCCCCCGCCCCCTGGACCTGGACCTGGGCGAGGGGGGGGGGGGGGGTCGCGAGTCGCCAGAGGGCCATTGCTCGCACAAGATGGTACCAAGAGGGCGTCAGAGAGCCCAAGATGACATCCAAGATCGCCCAAGATATCCTAACATGGCTCACTATAGCTAACAACATGCGCCCAAGAGGCCCCAAGAGGGCCACGAGGCAGTTCTCCCTCCAAGAGCCCAACATGTTTCAAACACCCAAAGCAAGCACAGTTGGTTTGCATTCGCACATATTCGCGCCCGACGCGTGCGTCGACGCCCCAAGATGGCCCAACGACGGCCCACGACGGCCATAAGAGGGCCCAAGAGGCCCCCGAGACGGCCCCGAGAGCGCCCAAGAGCGCCCAAATATGGCCCCAGGAGCGCCCCGAGAGGCGGTTTGGTTTGAGGACCACCGAGGGGGGACGGAGATAAACGAGCCATCATCGATTGATCGATTGCATCCAAGATCACCATCACCCCCCTCATCATTCTCGCCCTCATACTCGTCCTCGATTTCGCCCTTGTCCTGATCGTCTCCATCCTCCTCCTCATCCTCGTCACCGTCGTCGTCGTCATCCTCCTCATCTTTCTCCTCATCCCCTCGCCCCACTCGGGCCCCAGCGATGGTCCGAAGAGGCAATCCACGGCCACCACCATGATCCTAGAGATGTTTCTGTGCACCCTGGCTGCCCGCTTTGTTTCACTATATGTGTATTATTATAGTTACTCGTCAGCTCTCATGGGCATGGTTTCTGACTGGGCTGGTGGGGATACGCGAAGCGTGAAGAATTATTGTCGGGTGCCATATGGGAACACGTCTTGAGACCTTCCCAGCTACGCGCGATAGATACGGCGGCGGCGGTGCAAAGGACAGCCATAGGAGCCGCGAACAGAGGTGGCGACACCCATTCAAACTAATGCACGTTGCCCTCCCCATTATCATCATCATTCGACATGCGCCCGTGACCTCTCCGTCTCATTCCCATCCTCGTCCTCATGAGCCTCATCATCATCATCCTCATCCCACTCGCCCGCATCTTCATCGTCATCAACATCATTATCATATCCATCCTCATCCACCATTCGGTCTTTCCCGCCTCCTCGCCTGTTGCCATCTCGACTTGCTGCATTATTGTCTCTCTCTCTCTCTCTCTCTCGGAGGAGGAGGAGGAGGAGGGGGGGGAGGAGGAGGAGGAGGAGGAGGACATACTCAAGGATGCTTGGTGCAGTCACCCCCTCAATGTAGCATAGTGTAGCATAACATCTCGCACAGCGTTTCATAACATGGCGTAGCACAGCATACCACACATGATGTCCATGCCTTCCTGCACTTGCGCGACAGCGAACGAGAGACGCCCGAAGGTGAGGCGGCTAGCGTGTCGCAGCAGACCGTCAGACACGCATCAGTGCATAGCATGTCGGGGAGAGGACCTGGGACAGGGGCAAAGAAAAGCATGGAGGAAGGGCAAATGCCAGCTGGGCCTCTCAGCCCGCACAATCTCGCTTTTTCTGCTCTACTTTTCGCCCCCCTCGGCGTTGTGCTACATAAAGCTGTCTGGCGAGTGAGAACCGCGTTGCCTAGCCTTGCCAGGCGCGCTCGCCGCCACGCCGATAATTGCACGGAGTCGGCTGTCTGTCGTTCGAAACATGTGCCACCATTGCCCAGCTATGTCGGATCACCATGGCTCGCCAGAGGCTCACTAGGGGCTCACCGGAGGCTCACCGGAGGCTCACCGGAGGCTCACCGATGGCTCACCGATGGGGTCACCCAGGCTCACCGATAACATGGCATATGTATCGAGTGAAATCGCCGTGCTCACCGATGGCTCACCGATGGCTCACCGATGGGGCTCACCGGTGGCTCACCGGTGGCTCACCGATGGCTCACCAGCTGGTTTGGGGTGTTTTTCTGGGAAAACTAGGTTTTTTGGTTTTGTTCTGGGCTTGGCATCTGGCACAGCGTCGGCGGAACTTGCGCTGACGAGAAAGTAAGGCCACGCACGAGCCATCGTCTCACCCCCCGACCTGCGGCAGCACAGAGCTGCTGTATATGACGTGCAAACGCATCCACGCCAGCGTGACCAAGCAACAGCTTCGCCTTGCAATGCGCTAACATGCAAGCCCTTCCCCTTCGACCTGCAACGAGCAGGGCCCACGATCCCTGCCAAGGCTACACGCCGTCGGCTCGCAATTAGATTGCATGGCTTACCCTGCCGCCCCCCCCCTGCCCCTTTTACCTCCATCCCCCTCTCATTCTAAAGGTTAGAAACATGCGCGCCGCTCGGCCACTCAACCCAACCAGCTCGGATGTCGCACTCACCCCCTCTCGAGCGCACTAGCTCGCACGAGCACGCTTCTTCTTCTTCTTCCTCATGACTGGTGGAGCGGACGGAGCGACATCGGCGGCGGCAGCACTCCTCTTCATGTTCTTCTGCTTATCGGGGGCGTCAGCGTCCTGCATGGCGTCGTTCGCGTTCAGGGCGTTGCTCAGCACGGTGTTCAGAGAGGTGGTGGCTGCCTGCGGGCGAGCGTGGATGTATCTATCCCTCTCTCTATCGTTAGATCCCTCTCTGTGTGTGTCCGACATATGTATATATATATGTATACACGTATATACATTTATATATGGATATATACATATGTATGTGTGCTCTGCGTGTGTTACCTCATTATATCCACACGTATATGTATACACACCATTGCATACATCCCTTCATTCCCCTACCTCAATCTCCCTATGGAGCAATCCCTCCCTCCATCCATCCACCCCCTACATCGCCGCTGCACCTCCAACCGTCCTTCCATCAATCACATAGTGGAGTCATTCCCCTGCCCCTGCGGCTCTCCCCCACATCCCCTCCCGCTGCCCCGAGCCTTGACAGGCTCCATCTCGTTGTTCTGGGCCACGATCTGCTGCTCGGTGAGGCGCTTCTTGATCTGGCGGGGACGCGGGTGCCATGGCGAGATCGATAGAGCGCGGCATGGTGGACAGGGATTGGAAGAGGCAGGATGAGTGAGAGCAGGAGAGCGGGGAGGGATGGGGGAAACGTGGCGCATGCACGCGAAGAGGGCGAGGTCGAGGATCGAGCTCACCGATAGCTCACAAGTGGCTTGCTGGAGGAGGCGGAGGAGAAGGAGGAGGGTATTACTCCTATTCCTCCTCTCCCTCCCCCTCCTCCTCAGTCTCCTCCCCCCCCTCATGCCCTCCCCCCATCCTGCTCTCACCTCCTCCTCCTCCTACTCCTCCCCCTCCTCCTCATCTCCCTCCTCGTAACCATCGCCACCATCATCACCACCATCATCACCACCATCATCATCGCCATCATCATCATCATCACCACCATCATCATCATCATCATCATCATCATTATTATCATCATCATCATCACCACCATAACCATCATCAGCATCATCATCATCATCGTCATCATCATCAGCACCATCATCAGCAGCACCATCATCATCATCATCATCATCAGCAGCAGCAGCAGCAGCATCATCATCATCATCATCATCACCGTCGATATCACCATTTACAAACATCATATCCTACACATCGTAGCCCCCCATCGGTTCGCCTTGGTCGGCGCGACGCTCGTCGCGAGCAGGTGCGCCAAGGTGGTGCCCTTCATCGCGGTCTGCAGGTCCTTGGTGCCCTGCTTGATGGCGCCCTGCACCTTGGGGGTCTTGGCCCAGACCCACTCGTCGCCCTCCTCCGCGTCGTCGATCAAACCCCGCACTGATGTCGCCGATGCCAGCACACTCTGCGCAGCGGCGATGGTCTTGCGAGCCTGGCCGAGAGAAGCTGTCGAAGCCTTGGCGAGCGGGCTCAGGAGCTTCGCGGGGCGCTTCGGGGGCTTCTCCGTAGCATCGGCAATGGCGGCGATCTCCGTGTCGGCATCCATGGTCTGATGCATCCTCTCCTCCCATACTTTCTGAAATGTGCTCGTCCACTTCACTTTGAAATGCATGAACTTAATCGTGCCGTTCCAGCCGTCGACCTGGCAAAACGGGAAGCCGAGGTCGACGCACTTCTGTGCCGAGATTTGGCACGCCCTGATGTTCTCGATGTCGTGCTGGCCCCTCGGCCCGCCCTCCAAGTAGCAGAACATCAAAAACGAACACAGCTCCCCAGACTCCAGCCAGCTCTCCGCCGCCCTGTCAGAATACGTACGATCCGTCTTGACCTTCTCCTTGTACTCCTTCTGGGCCCACTCGATCTTGAACTGCTCGCGGTCCTTGGCCATGTTCCACTCCCGTTTCAGCACTGCATCTCCTGCCAATTGGCGCTCGAATCGCCTGCCGAGGGCCGATCGTATGGTGAAGGTCCCAGCGCCGTGCTCGATCGTCTGCTGCAGCTGGGCGAGGCCCGTGTCATTGCGCTTGGACTTCTGCGCATCAGCCGTCACCTGGTGCGCGTAGTCTGACTGGAACTTGGTCATGTCCTTGGCCTGATCGGTCTGGATCTTCGCCTGGAGGAGCGCCTGGGCGTCCGCGAGCAGCTTGTCGGGCGTGACGAGGGCCGAGCTGCTGAGCCTTTCGGGGCGGCAGGTAACAGTGACCCACGGCCCCCGATAGAGCCCCAGGACAGCGCCCAGACGAGCCCCGATCGAGGCCCACGATGGCTTCCAGGCGCCCCGACCGAGCCCCACGAGGGCCCTACGACCCCCACAGATCCCCAAATATGGCCCCACGATGTCCCACACGAGCCCCAAAGAGGACCCCACGCGAGCCCCAAACAGCCCCAACAGCTCCACGAGTTGCCCCAATCGGCTCCGAGAGGGCCGCGAGAGAGCGCCTAGAGGGGCCAAGGGGGGGGGGCAGATGACTCCGCGATGGCTGCCCGAGTCATCGTCACCATCCTAATCATGTTCCGTCTCGGCGTCGCCCACATCCTCTTCGTCCTCCTCTTGCCTCATCCGCATCATTGTCCTCCTCATCGCCATCATGTTCGTCATCGGACGCCTTCTCATCGCGTGTTTCGTCCTGACCCCTCGTCATCATCTTCGCCCTCCTCAGCATCATCGCCCTCGTCACCCTCGTTGTCCTCATCTTCCCCGTTATGGTACCCGTACGATGGCCCCTCATCGTCCCAGTTGTCCTCCTCATCCTCATCACCTCCCTCCTCGTCGTCATCCGCCTCTTCCTCATCGTCATCCTCATCGTCCTCGTGTTCGCACGTGTCTTGATCGCTGTCTTCCTCATCCTCATCCTCGTCGCCGTCCGCCTCCTCCTCGTCGTCGCCATCCTCCTCATCCACATCCTCATTCACCCCCTCGCCCAACGCAGGCCCCAGATATGGTCCGACTAGGCCCTCCAAGGCCACCGCCGTGCCTCTGGGGACCACAAGGCGCCCCATGGTTGCCCCGTCGGTTTCACTATATGTGTTTGGCCGCCCCCTTACCTGCCAGCTCTCATGGGCATGGTGTCTGAATGGGCTGGCGAAGGTATGCGAAGAGCGAAAACCTGATAGCATTCGGGCGCCGCTTAGCAGCGACTCACCGCGGTGGCTCACCGATGCGTCGCCAGTAACTTGTCGCGGAGCGACATCGACCAGCCGTGGCGACGTGGTCGAAGGGGGGGGCGACCGTAGAGTTAAGCAGGACGAGGGGGGAATTTGCGCTGGCCCGATGGTCCCACGCCGAAGTGGCGTCACCATGCCCGAGGCGATCGCGGCGACGGTGTCGCCGCCCTCGCCCGCCGCGGCGTCGTGGGTGGCGGTGCTGCCATCGGCGATCACGTCGGCGCCCATCGCGGTGGTCACGCAGTCGTTGCCCTTCACGGCGCTCATGTCGGCGGCGACGACGCCCCCGGCCGCGGTCTTGCGACGCGTGCGCCGCCTCCGCCTCGCCCTGCCAGTGTCGGCGCCCTCGGCGAAGTCATCGGTCATGGCTGCCGCTGCCCTCTCGACCTCGGCCGCATCGGCATCGGCCTCCTCGCCCTCAGCCGTCGCCCCAAGGGTCGCCCTGGCACGCTTGCGCCTGCGCTTGGGCCTCGAGCCGAGCAGCGGCGTCCCGAGGGCGGAGCGGACCATGTCGTCCGACGACATCTTGCACACTCTGGCAGGCGCCGCCGTCTCCGACTCGGCAGTGCCCGTCTGCTGCTGCGACTTGCCGACGTGGTTGCCCCTGCGCATGCCGTCGCCGATGGCCAACGGCGCGGCGCCCTTGCCGCTCCTCGCCTAGCTGGGGCATGGCGCACACTTCGAGCCCAAGACCACGAACTTGCCTTGACTCTCGTCCCAGCGCGCCAGGGCCCCGTCTTTCATGGCAGGCTCCGCCTCGACCTCCTGGACCGACTCACTCTCCTCCAGCGTCTCAACTACCGTATCCCCTGGCTGCCTGGAGGCAGTGCACATGTCCTTCGCCAGCGCCTCGTCGGCCTCGTACTGTGCGATCTTGGCGAGGTCCATCCTCAGCTGCGCACTCTCCGAGGCCGCCCGCACGAGGTCGTCGACCGTGGAGCGCGCGCCTGGCACGCGGGGGGGGGGCATGGTCCGTGTCAGCATCCGTCACATCATCACACCTCTCTTGCTCTTCCACGTCCTCATCATCCTCTTCCTCCTCCTCATCATCAGCCTCTTCCTCTTCCTCCTCATGGATCTCCTCATCCTCTTCACCCCTCATACCCGTCATCAGCATCCTCATCGTCGCCATCATCAGCATCACCATCATCATCATCATCAGCATCATCATCATCATCATCCTCAGCATCATCATCCTCATCATCATCACCATCATCATCATCAGCATCATCATCAGCAGCATCATCATCACCAACACCAATAACATCATCACCATCATCACCATCATCCCCCCCCCCTCATCCTTCCCCTCATCACCCGCCTCATCCTCCTCCTCACCCCCCTGTCCCTCATGTTCTTCCTCTGCGTCGTCATCATCCTCTCGCCATCCTCCTATCGTCCCTCATCTACCCGCCCTCATTGCGAATAGCATGCGCCTGACCTCCCTCAGCCCTCTGCCACTCCTCCTTGTTTGCCCTGCTATCTCCCATGGCCCCTCTCTGTGAGCTGGCATGCGATGATTGACGTCATTTGCGAATCGAGCAAGGGCAGTCGATGTGTTGACGGCCTCGAGTCGCTCTGACAGTCCAGTGCGCAGAGACGTGCACCGCGCCAGCAGCTTCCAGCACGTTGCATAGTCACTGGAGCGGTCAAGGATGCAACCTAACAACGCTGAGACCGCTGGACCGATCAAGGTTGCCTGCTCGGAGTCGGATGGTGCGAGTGCTGCTGCATATGTACACACATGTATATATATATATATGTATGTGTATAAAGAGTATGGATGAGGTGGAGGAGCAACGAGAAATATAAAAGCCGAGGCGCATCGAGGGCTAGAGGGAAGCAGACAGAGCCAGCAATGCCCAGATCATTGGTAGCTCACCGCGTGCTCACCGATCGCTCACCGATAGCTCACCGATGCAGCACCAGGGTCCGTGTTGTTCAGGCTCGCTGGAGCGGGTAGATAAACTCATGCATGCTCATGAGGCTGCCAGCTGGCGGGCCTGGGATCTGGGGAGGCGCCATCCTCTTCTTCATCCTCTTCGGGTGCCCTGGCTGGGTCGCAGCAGGACGCTTGCGAGCTGGCCGCTTCACCACCGTCTCGTCCGCGTCCTCCTCCTCGTCTTCCTCCTCTTCCTCCTCTTCCTCATCGTCCTCATGTTCCTCCTCTTCCTCCTCTGCCTCCTCTGCCTCCTCTTCCTGCGCCGCCTTCTCTGGCTCTTCCTCTGCCTCGTCCTCGTCCTCCTCTCGGGCTGCAGTCTCCTCTGCCTCTGTCTTCTTCTTGCCAGCGCCGCCCTCGGTGCCCCCTGCAGCGTCGGTACTTTTGGCTGCGGGCCTCCTCTTTGCACACTGCCCCTTGGTCCATCCCATGGCCTCCTCCTTGCTGTGCTTCTCCGCTCTGCAGTGCTCGATCGTCGTGGATCCATTGTGCAGCTTGAGTGCCCATTGCTTGGCTTTTGTGATGGCGTTGTCCTCCCCCCAGTGCTTGAACGCCAGCTGGAGCTTCTGCTTCCCGTCCACCGTGAGCTTAAGCCCTGGATTGTTCGCGTTCAACTGATGCTTCTGCACAGTGAATCTGATCCCGTTGCCGTCGGTCTTGCCCCACAATATGTTCTGGCCGCGAGACTTTGCCTGGGTCGCAGCAGAGTCAGAGCCCGACCAATCCGCCACCGTGAGAGTGTCCAGCTCGACGACGGTGCCGTCGCTGAACTTCGCCAGCATTTTATCTGTTGGCGTCGCGTTGGCCTTCGGGAACACATCAGTCGTCGTGTCTGCTACTTTCTGGCCTGGCAGCTGGCGCCAGGCAACCTGGCCACTGGGGTCCCACCCGTACTTGCCCTCTCCGATCATCTCCCCCCCGTCTGAGCAGCCCGAAGGACGGCGCTTCGTGGCCGAGGCGTCCGAGTCGTCGCCAGCGCCCGCCTGCTGCTCTGCTCTCAACTGCGCCAGCCACTTGGGAGGGTTCTCGTTGCAGCGCTCTTTGCGAAGGGGGTCATAGAGGTGGCGGCACATGGATCTCAACCTGGGGCTGCAGAGAATGCACAGTTCCCCCCGCCCCTCCTCCCACGTCAACTCCTCCCTCTTTTCTCCGTTCATCTTCAATCCTCCTCCTCCCCCATTCTGCCCGCGGCTGCCCTCCACGCGCCCCTCCCCGAGCTCGCGGGGAGGTCGGGGAGCGGGAAGTGATGACAGACTTACCGGAGAGGGTGCCCGACCGGAGCCGCCCGATTGGGCAGCGTCGACACTGCGCGAACTCGAGGCGGTTCGCTCGATGCATCGACGACGCACGGACGCGCTATGTCGCGATCGCAGGGGCAAGTATCCGCGGCGCACTGGTAGCTCACCGATGGCTCACCGATGGCTCACCGATAGATCACCGATGGCTCACCTATAGGTCACCGATGGCTCACCGATGAATCGACGCCGATGCTTCGCCGATGCGTCGCTGAAAGGCCCAGACAATCGCGTTAGGGAAAACTTCCAACCCCATCGGAACATCTTTCCGTTCTTATCGGCCCATTCCTCTTGCTGATCTGCGCTCAGTCTCCAGTCGAGCCGCGACCCCGCGATCTTATGGAAAGCCTGCTTCGCCACCTCGGGGGCCAGCGCCAGGTTGGGGACCAGCTTCTCCAGGGCGGCAATCATCTCACCGCCGCTTGTTCAATAGGGGTGAGGAGTGGGAGGGACGGGAGAACGGAGAGGAGGGATCTATAGGGGGAGGGAGGTGGAGGGTAGAGGTAAAGGAAGAGAGGATAGGGCAAGACAAGGAAGGGTGACGAGAGGGAGGAGCGAGAGAGAGAGAGAGAGAGAGAGAGAGAGAGAGAGAGAGAGAGAGAGAGAGAGAGAGAGAGGGCGAGAGCGAGAGCAAGAGTGGCGCATACACACACACGCACACACACACGCACACACACACTCACACACACGCCTCTCCCGACATATATCCCCCCTTGCCCTACCCTCGCCCTCCCTCTATCTCCCTCTCTACCTCTACCTACCCCTCATCCCTCTCTGTATCTATCCGTCATTATGTTCATCCCCATGCCGAATCCATTCCCTATCCTCTGCCCCCTCCCTGTCAGCCCACACCCGACGTGAGAAAAGGTGCGTCCTTAGCGTGAGCCAGCATCGTGTCGATGCAGCTCTGGTCGAACTTGTCGGCTCCTGGTCGCTGCCCGTATGTCAGCCATGCCATCTTTGTCACGAAGGGCGATATCACTTGGAACATGGCGTCGGGGTCCACGCAGCGCTCGCGGCGCTGCCTGCTCGAACTCATAGCAGAGAACAGGCCTGAAACCAAAATGGCTGCAACAACATATTACCATAATGCCAATCGTGCGACTACGGTTCATTGAGCTCGACAGTGCGTCGATTTGTCTCCCCATCCGCAGCTCGAATATTGGGAACGCCGATCGGCCCAACCGTTTACAACTCGCCGAAATCCGAGAAACACACAGACACGCACAGAGTTCTAATTTCGAGCGAGCGGAGGGATCCCGAGGATGAGGAGGAGGAGGGGGAGGAGGAGGAGGAGGAGGAGGAGGAGGAGAAGGAGGAGGGTGAGCAGGAGGAGCAGGAGGAGCAGGAGGAGAATGAGCAGGATGCGCAGGAGGAGTGAGAGTGGAGGGTGATGGAGGGCAGGAATCGGGACCAGGAGAAAGATCAGGAGCTGGATGATAATGCTGCTAATGATGATGATGACGACGACGCGGATGATGATGATGACGATGATGATGATGATGATAATGATGATGACGATGATGATGATGCTGATGATGATGATGAGGATGAGGATGAGGATGGGGATGATGATGACGATGATGATGGTGATGATGCTGATTATGCTGGCGTGGAGGAGGGTGATGATGATGATGATGAGGAGGAGGAGGAGGGTCCAATCATCTTATTATCAACTCGCATTGACTGTCTGACTGATTCCGTGCTCTCTCCCTCCCACGGTCTGGCCTATTGCTGGCACCATCATCCCGTGCATGGCCAGGCCGTGGTTGTCGGGGTGGCGGGAGATCGACTCCACCATGCTCTCCGCCATCGCGGCGATCACAGACATGGCGGCCGTCGCCGCTCCGCCGCCATCCTGTTCCTCGGGCTGGGTCCCCACGGGCGGCGGCGAGGCGGCTGCGGGGTGCGTGGGCTCCTCCGCCCGCGCGGGAGAGCCTGGCTGCTCTGCTGCCGTCCGCTGCTCTGCTGCCGTCGGCTGCTCTGCTGCCATCGGCTGCTCTGCTGCCGTCGGCTGCTCTGCTGCCGTCGGCGCTTCGCGGGCCATGCGGATCGGGGAACGGCGGGCCCACCCCTTCGATACCCAGAGTTCTTTCTGCTGTGGGGTGAGTGGCGAAACCTCCAACTTGGTCATCAAGCTGCGGCGGCGGCGGCGGCGGCGGCGGCGGCGCCGTCGCCGTCGCCGTCGCCGCCGCCGTCGCCGTCGCCGTCGCCGTCGCCGTCGCCGTCGCCGTCGCCGCGCGGCGACGACGACAATGATAATGGCGACGACGGCGGCGGCGACGACGACGGACGACGGACGACGGCGACGGCGACGGACGACGGGCGACAGACGAGCGGCGACGGCCTTGCCCCTTGGCCGTCACGCGCGTGCTACTCCCTGTGATCCTGATATACGTATAACATTGTTTGTAATATGCATACTATACGTGTATATACAGGAGGATTGAGTCTTTTTTTTTCATGTGACACTTCGCCAAGCGCACACGCACAATGCGAAAAACCACAAGACGGCGCGGCACACCGAGATCACGAGATCGGCAGCTATGAACTCTAAATTAGCAACGCGGCCAAACACAAGGAACACACAACACTAACCAAAACTAGCCAGCACTTAATTCAGTAAACATAAGCCCAAAAAGGGCTTATATATGCTGCTCTAACACTTGACGTGTTAGCCTAGCATGTCAATTGCTATCCTAACACGTCACTTGCTGCACTAGTACTTAATTGCTGCGCTAGCACGTGCGCCGCCCGCGGGCTAGGCTAGCAAGCGCGCATCCTCTGGGATCGGGGTCTTCCTCGCGGCGCGCCCCTGGCGGCCGCGGACTCCCT
>CAUYUJ010003181.1:0-40000 GCA_963575745.1 Prorocentrum cordatum
ACTACTACTACTACTACTACTACTACTACTACTAACTACTACTACTACTACTACTACTACTACTACTACTACTACTACTACTACTACTACTACGACTACGACTACGACAAATAGCAGTAGTGGCACTAGTAGACGTAGTAGCAATACCAGTAGTCGTAGTCGTAGTCGTAGTCGTACTAGTCGCTATTTACTAGTAGTAGTAGTCGTAGTAGTTGTAGTTATATGAATAGTAGTAGTAGTAGTAGTAGTAGTAGTAGTAGTAGTAGTAGTAGTAGTAGTAGTAGTAGTAGTAGTAGTAGTAGTAGTAGTAGTAGTAGTAGTAGTAGTAGTAGTAGTAGTAGTAGTAGTAGTAGTAGTAGTAGTAGTAGTAGTAGTAGTAGTAGTAGTAGTAGTAGTAGTAGTAGTAGTAGTAGTAGTAGTAGTAGTAGTAGTAGTAGTAGTAGTAGTAGTAGTAGTAGTAGTAGTAGTAGTAGTAGTAGTAGTAGTAGTAGTAGTAGTAGTAGTAGTAGTAGTAGTAGCAGTAGTAGTAGTAGTAGTAGTAGTAGTAGTAGTAGTAGTAGTAGTAGTAGTAGTAGTAGTAGTAGTAGTAGTAGTAGTAGTAGTAGCAGCAGCAATAATAATAATAGTAGTAGTAGTAGTACCAGTTGTCGCTGTTGTTGTTGTTGTTGTTGTTGTTGTCGGTGGTGCCGTCGCTGTTGTCGCTCGTTGCTGCGGTTCTTCGTCGCGCAATAAAGCGCCGTTGCAAGGGGCGACGCGCGCGCCATCAAACAAAAGCACAGATTGCACCTGGCCGATGGTACCACGTAGGTTTCGCACCACATATTTGGCATCACATAGATTGCACCACGTCGACTGCGACACTGACATACCGCATTTTTTGTCCGCGGGTCGAGAGCGAGCCTTTTCTGGTTTAGAGCTAGGCGAACCGCGCAAAGCACGAATCGGGGAGACTGAGCACAGGCAGGCGGGGCCTCAGGCGACCGGAAGGCGCGGGGTGCAGGCGGCGCCGAGGAGCTTGCACAGGAAAAGGAACGCCTTGGACAGAAGCCGGAGGCGAAGTCCCGGAGGGTGAGCGGCGTGGCGTTGCCGTCGACGGCGGATCGAAAACACCATCCTCAAGTGCTGCGCGAGGATGAACACGAACAGGTCGACGTCCAGGAAGGAGACGTCCACCCTGAAGGCGATGAGCAACGCTGTGCCACCGGATGGTGTGAAGGGGCCCAGGAGATGAGGAGGACCACGAAGGCGATGTGCAGCGTTGTGCCACCGGGTGGTCGGAAGCGGCCTGGGGTGGTAGTCCAATCCACGTCCAGGGAGCAGCCAGCAAGAGGCGCGGCCAGAAACAGGGCCGTCCGTGCCCGACTGGATGTCGGTAGTGTGCAGGGAGGAAACCTGACCTGCACAATCACCGCGTGAAGACGGGCGGGAGCCACACACGATGCGTTGACGATCGCATGGCCGAGGGCTGGGCCTGAGCCGCGCTGCCCAAGGCAAGCGGGGCCGCCGAAGCGGCAAGGTGCAGTGCCCAGCACTGGGCCGCAGCCGCGCTGTGCCGGGCGCCGCCGCCATGGGAGATGGGAAGCGAGCGGGGGGGGGGGGGCGAAGCGAACAGGGAGGAGAGAGGCCGGCATCCCGCGCCAGCCGAAGTCGCGTCAGCCTGCACCGGGGTGCTCACGCGGGGACAAGCCCCAATTGGTACAGGTAGGACACAAGGTCCCATTGCAGGTGACAACAAGGCGTGCCACGCAGGTCGTCGGTGCACCAATGCGTCGCACATGGGCACAGGCGGGACACAAGGTCCCAGATCCTCGAATACGGGAGAGGGGGAGGGGAGGGGAGGGGAGGGGAAGGGAAGGACGGGGTCCAGGTGGGCGCGCGACGCAAGTCGTCGATGCACCAGTGCGTCGCAGATGGGCACAGGTGGGACACAAAGTCCCAGATCCTTGAATACGGGAGAGGGGGAGGGGAGGAGAAGGAAAAGACGGGGCCCAGGTGTAATGACAAGTAGCCGTAGCCCGTGGAAAACGGGCGCCACTAGGGCAGCGGGGTGCAGGTGGGGGGGTAGAGGAGGGCACACGGCCCCCAGCCAGGTGAGAGAGGCGGGGAGGGGGTCGGGGGCGCAGGTGGCGGGAGCGAGTGGCTGGGGCGAGCGCCACGGGGGCAAAGGGGTGCAGGCGGGGGGGAGGGGGCACAGGTGGTGGGAGTGCGGGGACGGTTGTGTCGTGCTGCCGTAGGGCGAGGGGTTCAGGTCGGCGGTTGGTCAGCGCCGTGGGCGCTTTCCAGTCCGGGTGCCGTGGTACCCGGAGCTGCGAGCCTGGTCCTCTTCGCGCCCGTCGCCCTGGTCCGCTCCTCGCGCCTCGCCGCAGGGGGGCACCTGGCGCCCCTTGCCCGCGCCTTCTCTGCGGCGCGGGAATCGCCGCTGCAGCGGAACCCAATTGACGCCGAGGTTCAGCGCGCCGCTCATGGCCCTCACGTAGTGCAGGAAACTGGCGCAGGTTTGCTGGTCGCGTCGTCGCGGGTCGAGTGCGCCCTCGCCGTGCTGCTTGGCGAACGCGCGCCGGGCGCCTGCGAACGTCGCACCCAGGGTGGCTTGGAGCCGCTTCCTCGTCTCGCCAGGGGTCTCCCCGGGGAGACTCCACTGGATGCAGCTGATCTTGGTTCTATACAACTGCCGCCCCGCGTCGGGGCCCAAGGGCTCGGGCCCTTGGCGCGCGGCGGGCATCGCTTCCCGTGGCGGGGTAGTCGGCGGGGGATCCTTGGAGCGGCGGCTGCTGCGGCTGCTGCTGCTGCTTCTGCCGCAGCTGCTGCTGCGCCCGCCGCCCGTCGCTCGCCGCGCGCCTGGCCCGCCAGCGGCGCCAGCGTCGCCAGGGGCCGGGTTTCGACGCAGGGGCGGAAGGGGAACATTGAAGCCGCCAGTGGCCAGGGCAAGGCCGGGCCTCCACCCGTTGCCGGGCGAACGCTTTGGAGGGTCGTTGCGGCCCGGCCGTCGCCTCTCTTCGGCGCCCGAGCCCGCGCCCGCGCCGCTGCCGCGGAGGAAAGGGCCGGGGTGCTGAGAGCCGGCCACGGGAGAGTGGCAGTGGGTGGTTGCCAGCTCGCGCCCCTGCTCCGATTCCTGCGCCAGCACCGCTCCCGCGCCCTCCCCGCGGGCGGCAGCCACATCCTCATCGTGGGGCTCGTCAGGATCCTGCTCCCCATGCTGCTCTCGCTTGCTACTCTGCGACAGCCCCGCCTGGCTGGGCCCGCCGCCAAAGTCGCCCATGACATCGCGCGGCACGGCGGCTGCCCGGCCGGGAACGCCCGGCGAGGCCATGCGCGTCAGGGCGGGCCGCGCGGTTGGCCTCCAGGCAGGGGCCAGATCGCCTCCAGCGACTGGGGCAGAGAGGGGCGCTGCCCTGCGGCGCGCGGGGGCAGGCCCCTCTCGATGGCGTTCGCCGACGGACCTGTGCCTGTACTCGCTCGTGGGCGCGCCCCCATCAGTAACCGCGAGGCGATGGCCCGATGCGGGGATGCTGCGGGTCGTCCGTCGCCACCCCCGACGAGGCCCCGCCTTCGGAGAGGGGCTGCGGCTCGCTATCCGCACGGGCAGCCGCGCTGTCAGGGGAGGGAGGGCGAATGGGCGCGAAAGGGCTTCTGTCGACAAGCTGGCGGATGGCCTCGTTGTCCTGCCTCTGCAAGGCTGATCGGTTGTTCGTACCGGGCCCAGCCTCTCCAGAAGAGGTCTGCTGGCTCGGGCACTGGGACGCGGCGGCAGACGGCCGTGCACCTGCTTGAGTGGCCAGGGCGAAGCCCGGGTCAGGGCTGTCGCGGCAGCCCCGACTTCGGCCACGGCTGCGGACACGGGCTCTCCGCGGGCATTCCTACCTGCCCCGGGCCCCCGTCGATCGGCAGAACGAGGTCTACTCGAGTGCTGGTCGCCTCCCTGGCCTCAGCGGTTGGCCTACTGAGGCTACTGCTGCGAGGCACTGTCGGGCTGGGTGGGCCGAGGGGGGGGCCGTCCACGTCCATTGGGGAGGAGTCATCCTGCCCTGAGGGTTCTGCTGGGTCGCCGAGTGGGCGCGGTGCTTCTGCCGTGGCGCGATGGCTCAGGATCGCCGCGCCTGATGAACTGAGCGGCGGTTCTGCGTTGCCCATCGGGACTGGGGGTTCGTCGACGTCGCCACGGCCCGGTCCAGGGCGCGGTCTCGCGGCGGGGTCGGAGTTCCAGCTGTGGGGATAGGCGTCACGTCTTTCTTGTTCGCCCTCCATGTGGTCGTCTGTCGTTGTCACTGGGCGTCGAGGTGGTCCGCGCTCAAAGCGGTCGTCGGGGAAGGGGTTGGGGCTCGAGACACCACGGTTTGCAGCGGTGGCAGGATCCTCCGGACGGTCGCCTGTCGCCCTGGTCACCACGGCAGAATTCCCGGCCCCGTGACGGGAGAGGCACCGATGGGCACAGGTGGGACACAAGGTCCCAGATCATGTAATCGTCCGGAACTGTCGTCGTCACGTGGCGTTGATCGGAGATTCGATAATATCGAAACCACGTTCCCTTCTGGCCTCGCGGGCCTCATTTCAACGGTGGCAGAATCCTCCGGATGGCCGTCTGTCGCCCTGGTCACCACGGCAGGATCCGCTTCGAAATGCTGAGTTCCTGGCCCCGTGACGGGAGAGGTACCGATGGGCGCATGTGGGACACAAGGTCCCAGATCATGTGATCCTCCGGATGGTCGTCTGTCGTCGGCACGGGGCGTTGATCGGAGATTCGATAGTATCGAAACCACGTTCCCTTCTGGCCTAACGGGCCCCATCTCGACGAACATGCAGATGATCGCAATGCTGGCCGAAGGAACGATGACGATCTCAGCCGCCAGCTTCGACCGCTTGGCGGCGGCGTCGCTGGACGTCAGCACCTTCCAGCCGAAGTCGCCCGCCGTGGCGTCGGCGCCAGCAGACCGGTCCTGGAACAGCTCGCTGAACGCACAATAAGCCACGATTTGCTCCCAGCCCGTCGCGGGAATCCTGGAAAGGGCGCCGAGGCCGTTCAGGACGTCCTCGACCGCGAGGCCCATGGACGGCGACGGGAACCCTGGCAGCTCGCCAGTGATTTCAGGGGCGATGTGGCCCATAGTCGCCAACACGCTCACGCGACCGTGCTTCCGCTCTATCTGGCGTCGGCGGGCGAAGCTGTCCATGCTGTTATCCGTGGGGAATCCAGCGGGGACCCAGAAGCCCGCGGGATCTTGCACGCCCGACTCGCTCTGGACCGCCTCCTCCGCCTCCTCGGCCTCGTCCTCGCCCACGCTCTCGCCCTCCACCGCCCCCTCCACCGCGTCCTCCACGTCCTCCACGTCCTCCACTACATCGTCCTCCGCGTCCTCCACAACCTCGTACTGCACCACGTCCTCCACGTCCACGTCGTCCATGGCGTCGTCGTCGTTCCCCTCCACGCTCCCCGTCGCCACGGCCCGCGCGCTGGCGTCGGCCCGCGCACTGGCGTCGGCGGCGCCCCCGGATGCCGCGGCAGAACTGGCCGCATCGCGCGGCCCGTCCACGGGCGGGTTGGCCGCGCCAGCGGCCGCGGCGGCCGCGGAAGCCACCGCGGCCGCGGCCGCAGCGGCGGCAGCGGCGCCGGCGGCCGCGGCGGCGGCGCTCGCGGCGGCGGCCCCCAGGCGGCCGCGCGGGCCACGGCGGCGGCGGCCTCCGACAAGCGGCCGGCCGCCGCCGCGGCAGCGGCCCCGGCGGCAGCCGCGGCGGCGGCCGCGGCGGGCCGCGCGGCCGCGCTGCCAGCGGGAGCCGCGGCAGCGGCCGCGGCGGCGGCCCCGGCCGAGCGGCCGGTCGCCGCGGCGGCGGCGACGCCGGCGGCGGCCGAGTGCAGCGGCAGGCCAGGCGGCGGCGCCGCGGCGGCCTCGGCGGCCGCGCTGGCGGTGCCAGCCCGGCGCGCGGCCGCCGCCCGCCGCTGCTGCCGCCAGCAGGCCGAGCGCGGCGGCATGGCGCGGGCGGGGGGGGAGGGGGGAGGCCAAGACAACGCGCGTCTTCCTGGCCCCCACCAGGCGAACCGGAGGACGGGGCACCTCCGGCCCAAGGTGCGCAGCCGGCTCGGCTCACCTCGAGCCAGAGCGGCGTGAGCCAAAGGGGGGGGGGTCTACGGTGACATACCGCAACACGCATTACACCATTTAGGTTGCCACGTCGACGGCGCCCCACCCGTTGGTGCACCTCATAGATTGCTAGATAAAGCATCGCATGTTCGGACGGCAAGAATGGCCTGACCCCTTGTCTCTGATCCCCAGAATGGAACGCGATCCCTGTCGGAGCGGGCGGTCCCAATACAAATCATTACATGTTTGGGCGACGCGAATAGCCTGATCCTGGGTTTCTTATCCCCGGAATGGATCGCGATCCCTGTCCGAATGCGCGCGCCTCTGCGAATTCGCGTGACCCAAAATTTTCCCGAACCATCCTGTGGTGTTGGGTCCTCGTTTTGAAGAGACAACGCTCCGCTTTCCTCCTTCCTTCCTTTCATCCCCCTCCTCCTCCTCCTCCTCATCTACTTTTCCTGCTCATTCCCCCTCCTCCCGTGACCCCCATGCATTTGTGCACACCCCTCTCACTTGTTTCGTGGCCCCATAGGGAGCTCCACCGAAGGCCAACATGACAGCGCTCGCACGCGCCCACCGCGCCGATGCTGGCACACCCGTCACACGTTTCGTGGCCCCATGGGGAGCTCTACCGAAGGTCCTCAATGCCAGCGCCCGCATGCGCTCACCGCCCCCATTTTGGCACACCCCTCACACGCTTCTTGGCCCCATTGGGAGCTCCACCGAAAACCAAAATGCCAGCGCCCGCATGCGCCCACCGCGCCCATTTTGGCAAACCCCTTTCACTTGTTTCGTGGCCCCATAGGGAGCTCCACCGAAGGCCCCAGCGCTCGCATGCGCCTACCGCACCCATTTTGGCACACCCCTCACACGCTTCGTAACCCCATGGGGAGCTCCACAGAAGGCCAAAATGCCAGCGCTCGCATTCGCCCACCGCGCCCATGTTGGCACACCGCCACACGTTTCGCAGCCCCTCCACCGGAGGTCCCAAACACCAGCGCCCGCATGCGCCCCACCGCGCACATTTTGGAACACCCCTCACGCTTCGTGGCCCCTTAGGGAGCCCCACCGAAGGCCTCAATGCCAGCGTTCGCATGCGCCCACAGTTTGGCACACCCTTCACCTGTTTCGTTGCCCCATAGGGAGCTCCACCGAAGGCCCAGATGCCAGCGCCCGCACGCGCCCACCGCACCCATTTCGAGACACCTGTCACACACTTCGTGGCCCGATTGGGAGTTCCACCGAAGGCTCTAAATGCCAGCGCCCGCATGCGCCCACCGCAGCCATGTCGGCACACCCCTCACACGTTTCGTGGCTCCACAGGGAGCTCCACCGGAGGCCCCAATGCCAGCGCGCGCATGCACCCACCGCCCCCATTTTGGTACACCCCTCACACGCTTCGTGGCCCCATTGGGAGCCCCACCGAAGACCAAAATGCCAGCGCTCGCAAGGGCCCACCGTGCCCATGTTTTGCACACCCCTCACACGTTTCGCGGCCCCATTGAGAGCCACACCGAAGGCCCAGATGCCAGCGATCGCACGCGCCCACCGCACCCATGTCAAAACACCCGTCACACGCTTCGTGGCCCCAAAAAGAGAGGACCACGAAAGGCCCAATGCTAGCGCTCGCATGCGCCCACTGCCCCCAATTTGGCACACTCCTCACAAGTTTCGTTACCCCATAGGGCACTCCACCGAAGGCCCAGGTGCCAGCGCTCGCGTGCGCCCACCACACCCATTTCGGCACAACCCTGACACGCTTCGCGGTCCCATAGGAAGCTCCACCGAAAGCCCAGATGCCAACGCCCGCATGCGCCCACCGCACTCATTTTAGCGCACCCCTCTCACTTGTTTCGTGGCTTGATTGGAAGCCCCACCGAAGGCCAAAACACCAGCGCTCGCATGCGCCTGCCGCACCCATTTTGGCATGCCCCTCACGCGCTTCGCGGCCCCATATGGAGCTCCACCGAAGGCCTCAATGCCAGCGCCAGCACGCGCCCACCGCAGCCACTTTCGGCACACCCCTCAAACGCCTCGCGGTCCCAATAGGGAGCTCCACCGAAGGTCCCCAGACGCCAACGCTCGTGCGCGGCCCACCGCGCACACTTTGCCACACTTGTTTCGGGAGCTCAACCGAAGGCCAACATGCCAACGTTCTCATGCACCCACCGCCCCCATTTTGGCACACCCCTCACACGCTTCGTGGCCCCATATGGAGCTCTGCCGAAGGCCTCAATGCCAGCGCGCCCACGCATCCATTCTGGCACACCCCTCACACGTTTCGTGGCCCCATATGGAGCTCTACCGAAGGCCTCAATGCCAGCGCGCCCACGCATCCATTCTGGCACACCCCTCACACGTTTCGCGGCCCCATTGGGAGCTCCACCGGAGGCCAAAACACCAGCGCCCGCATGCGCCCACCGCACCCATTTTGGCGAACCCCTTTCACTTGTTTCGTGGCCACATAGGGAGCTCCACCGAAGGCCAACATGCCAACGTTGTCATGCGCCCACCCTCACACGCTTCGTGGCCCCATATGGAGCTCTACCGAAGGCCTCAATGCCAGCGCGCCCACGCATCCATTCTGGCACACCCCTCACACGTTTCGCGGCCCCATTGGGAGCTCCACCGGAGGCCAAAACACCAGCGCCCGCATGCGCCCACCGCACCCATTTTGGCACAACCGTCACACGTTTCGTGGCCCCATCTGGACCTCCACCGAAAGCCTCAAGTCCAGCGTCCGCACGCGTCCACCGCAGCCATGTCGGCACACCCCTCACACGCTTCGTGGCCACAGAGGGAGATCCACCGAATGCAATGCATACAACGACTGTGCCCACATTTGCATATGGTAGGGACCCTCGCCAGGCTAATTGTGGGTTCGTTTGGAAAGATTCCAGATTACGGATGCCTTAGTAGACATTATGTTGAAAAAAGGCTCCTCTGTAAAGACCCCTCACGACCGATTCCGTGATAAAAAATCCTCCGAACTGCTAAATTAAGATTCCGCAGTAAGGAGTCTTTCGCAAATATTCCTTACTTCGGATTCCGTCGTAAAAAATCCGCACGAAGGTGTTATGCATGAAGGCTCCTTTTTCTAAGGATTCCTCAATGCTGATTCCGTACTAAAAATATGTTCTAAGGATTGCTGGATAAACACCTCCCACTCAGGATTCCTGAATACGGATTCCTCACTAACCCTGAATATATAATATATATATATATATATATATATATATATAATATATATATATATATATATATATATATAATATATTATATATATACAGAATTCGCGCGCTTCGCGCGCGCTCAAGTTCTAGCTAGGCTTGATAGGCTAACTCATGTAACATCATGCTGGTCACTTCTTGCGCCCAGGGACTCCCTTGGAGGCACTGCTCAAGCCTCGGAATCGTATAGAAGGGGAAGTGCGGAAACGCCGAAATCATGAATTTCCTTTCAACGATTTGGGGCCCTCACAGGCTTCCTGGGTTCTTTTTTGGGAGGTAAGGGGTCTGAACTGTGGTCTGTTGTGAATCTTGAAAAAAACAAAAAAAATGTTGGATCTCCATGCTCTTCCAATGCCTCGGCGCTGTTCGGCGCTGCTTTTTGTTTGTGCCTCGCGGGTTTTGTTAGCCGGGCCCCTCAGGGGTGTGGGATCTTCTGGACCCCTGGAGATTCTGGAGGCCTCCTGGAGGCCTGGAGAGCCGCCGGAAGGGCGTCTCGGGCTGCGCGGGAGCGTGTTGGGCTGTTCTTACGTTCTGGGGGCTCCTTGAGGTCGTCATGGGCTGTCCTTCGGCGTCTCGGGGTCTCCCCCCAGGAAGCCGGGAGGCGCGGTACCGGCCAGATGTCAGGGGATGTGTGGAACCCCCGAGTAGGAGTCCCATTTTGAAAACAAAAAAGGAATTCTGGGAATTCCGTTTTTCCCAACCCTCCTGTGTTGGGCACTCGTTTTAAATAGAGCAGTGTGGTCTCCACCTCCTCCCCCTCCTCCTCCTCCTCCTCCTCCTCCTCCTCCTCCCTCCTCCTCCTCCTCCTCCTCCTCCTCCTCCTCCTCCTCCTCCTCCTCCTCTTCCACCTCCTCCTCCTCCTCCTCCTCCTCCTCCTCCTCCTCCTCCCCTCCTCTCCTCTCCTCCTTCTCGCCTGTTTTCTGTGTTCCCTTCTCTTTTCTCGTGCTGTCTGGCTCCTGATTCCTGCCTCGCCGTCTTGTCTGTTGGGTGGGCGTGCCTAGGGGTTGGGACACTTGCGCAGGCTCCTGGGAGGCCCAGCGGAGGTACGTCATGCGCAGATCACCACTATAGCTCGCGGTGCCCTGGGGGGCTGCAATCTGCGAAACTGTCGGCACTTTCGTGGGCTCCTGGGAGGCCCAGCGGGGGTACGTCATACGCGGACCACCTCGAGGCCTCGCCGCCCCTGGGGGGCTTGCGATATGCGAAACTGTCGGCACTTTCGTGGGCTCCTGGGAGGCCCAGCGGAGGTACGTCATACGCGGACCACCTCGAGACCTCGCCACCCCTGGGGGGGCTTGCGATCTGCGCAACTGTCGGCACTTTCGTGGGCTCCCGGGAGGCCCAGCGGAGGTACGTCATACGCGGACCACCTCGAGACCTCGCCACCCCTGGGGGGGCTTGCGATCTGCGCAACTGTCGGCACTTTCGTGGGCTCCCGGGAGGCCCAGCGGAGGTACGTCATACGCGGACCACCTCGAGACCTCGCCGCCTCCTGGGGGGCTTGCGATCTGCGCAACTGTCGGCACTTTCGTGGGCTCCCGGGAGGCCCAGCGGAGGTACGTCATACGCGGACCACCTCGAGACCTCGCCGCCCCCTGGGGGGCTTGCGATCTGCGCAACTGTCGGCACTTTCGTGGGCTCCCGGGAGGCCCAGCGGAGGTACGTCATACGCGGACCACCTCGAGACCTCGCCGCCCCCTGGGGGGCTTGCGATCTGCGCAACTGTCGGCACTTTCGTGGGCTCCCGGGAGGCCCAGCGGAGGTACGTCATACGCGGACCACCTCGAGACCTCGCCGCCTCCTGGGGGGCTTGCGATCTGCGCAACTGTCGGCACTTTCGTGGGCTCCCGGGAGGCCCAGCGGAGGTACGTCATACGCGGACCACCTCGAGACCTCGCCGCCCCCTGGGGGGCTTGCGATCTGCGCAACTGTCGGCACTGTCGTGGGCTCCCGGGAGGCCCAGCGGAGGTACGTCATACGCGGACCACCTCGAGACCTCGCCACCCCTGGGGGGGCTTGCGATATGCGAAACTGTCGGCACTTTCGTGGGCTCCTGGGAGGCCCAGCGGAGGTACGTCATACGCGGACCACCTCGAGACCCCGCCGCCCCCTGGGTGTCTTGGAAGCGGGAAAACGTGATAAGGCGAAAAACATTGGAAACATAAAAAACGGCAAAGCAACCTAACAGCGATGTGTACCAGCATATCTGGAAGCATTCCCCTTAAGATTCAGATGAGAATCCAGTTGTAGAATTCTGCTGTTCTCGCAGTCGCAGTCGCATTCGCAATGACAGTCGCAGTGGCAACGGCCTTAGGATCCAATGGAATCCTAAGGATGCCTAGGGATCCCCAATGCATCCTTAGGCATCCTTAGGAATACATAGGAATCCTCAGGAAACCTTAGGAATCCTTAGGAATCCTGATTCCTCGGGATTCCCAGGGATTCCTAAGGATTCCTAAGGAATCCTAAGGATTCCGAAGGATTCGCCTGCCTCGGCCTCGGCCTCAGCCTGCATCAGCCTCAGCCTGCCTCAGCCTCAGCCTCAGCCTGTCTCAGCCTCAGCCTGCCTCAGCATCAGCCTCAGTCTCAGCCTCAGCCTGCCTCGGCTTGCCTCGGCCTCAGCCTCAGCCTGCCTCGGCCTCAGCCTCAGCCTCAGCCTGCCTCAGCCTCAGCCTCAGCCTGCCTCAGCCTCAGCCTCAGCCTCATCAGCCTCAGCCTCAGCCTGCCTCAGCCGCAGCTTGCCTCAGCCTCAGCCACAGCCTCAGCCTCAGCCTGCCTCAGCTTCAGCCTCAGCCTCAGCCTCTGCTCAGCCTCAGCCTCAGCCTCGGCCTCAGCCTCAGCCTCAGCCTGCCTCAGCCTCAGCCTCAGCCTGCCTCAGCCTCAGCCTGCATCAGCCTCAGCCTCAGCCTGCCTCAGCCTTGCCTCAGCCTCAGCCTCAGCCTCAGCCAGCCTCAGCCTGCCTCAGCCTCAGCCTCAGCCTGCCTCGGCCTCAGCCTCAGCCTCAGCCTCAGCCTTCAGCCTCAGCCTCAGCCTCCCTCAGCCTCAGCCTCAGCCTGCCTCAGCCTCAGCCTGCCTCAGCCTCAGCCTCAGCCTGCCTCGGCGCGTGCCTCAGCCTCAGCCTGCCTCAGCCTCAGCCTCAGCCTGCCTCAGCCTGCCTCGGCCTCAGCCTGCCTCAGCTCGGGCATTCAAAATATAGCACAGGACTGGTTTTCTGGGAACACGAAAATCACGGAGTGGCCCACAGTTGGCTCCGGGCATTCAAAATGTGGCCTGGGAATGGTGTTCTGGGCACACGAATAACATGAAGTGGCCCACAGTTGGCTCCGGGCATTCAAAATGTGGTCTGGGAATTGTGTTCTGGGAACACGAAGAACACGAAGTGGCCTACAGTTGGCTCCGGGCATTCAAAATGTGGCCTGGGAGTGGTGTTCTGGGAACACGAAGAACACGTAGTGGCCTACAGTTGGCTCCAGGCATTCAAAATGTGGCCTGGGAATGGTGTTCTGGGAAGACGAAGAGCACGAAGTGGCCTACGGTTGGCTCCGGGCATTCAAACTGTGGCCTGGGAATGGTGTTCTGGGAATAGATTCCTAAGAATTCCTAAGGATTCCTAAAATTTCCTGGGGCTGCCGGATTCTGCCCGGTTTGTCCGGTTCCCGCCCAGACCCCCCTGGGGTGTCAAGATGCTCTCTTTTTGACACCACTAGAAACCTATCAGTCTTCGCTGTTAGGTAAATGAACGATTTTAGCTCTCTTGGGCTGTTGGGCGCCTCTTCGGCAGTCTTGGAGCCTTTTTGGCCCGTTTTGGGGCCGTCCTGAAGGTCTCTTGGGTGGTCTTGGGGCGGTCTTGGGAGGCTCTTCGGCGCTCTTGGACCGTTGGAAACTCGAAAACGCGAGAAGCCAAAACATAGAAAAAACATTGAAAATCTACGACGTTGGCCTCTTCGGGCAGTCCCGGGACACCTATCAGAACTCTCTTGGGGTCTTTTGGAGGCCACCTGGGAGCCTCGAGAGCCGTCGGAAGGCTGACTTGGGCTGCTTGGGAGCGTCTTGGGCCATCCCTTCGCATTCTGGGGGCTCCTGGGGGGCGTCTTGGGCCCTCCTGGAGCGCTGTGGGGGCTCCCCGGAAAGGCTGGGGGAGCGGTACCAGGAACGTCCCCGAGATGTGGCTGGGAGGTGTGTGACCCGGGGCTGGGGGGGGCGGTATTTATTCACACATATGTATAGAGAGAGAGAGATAGATAGATAGATAGATAGATAGATAGATAGATAGATAGATAGATAGATAGATAGATAGGTAGAGAGATAGACAGACAGACAGACAGACAGACAGACAGACAGACAGATAGATAGATAGATAGATAAAAATATAGATATAAGAACCTCGCGCGCTTCGCGCGCGTTTGTGTTCTAGCGTGTCACAGACACAGGAATCGCTGTGCGAAAAAATGTTTGGAGTTTCTCTGGCAAGTGGACTCCAGTGACTCCAGTGGCAACTCCTGCTTGAGGCACCGCCGGGGACGGACCCTGTGTAGAGTGTGGAAATTCGGACCAGCTCTCTGGTCGACCCTCTTGGGCGCGCCCTGGGGCTCTCTTGGGCCGTTTCGGGGGGCCCATTGGGGGACTGTTTCGGGTGTTCTTTTGATGTTTTTGTTCAGTCTCATGGGGGCCTCTTGGGGCTTCTGGGCCACTTCTTGGAGACTCCTGGGGTCTCCTGGGGGTTTCTTGGGCCAAAAAGCGCGAATTTCCGGCTCCTCGGGCGCCGCCTTGGGGCGTTCTTGGGCGGTTTGGGCGCCTCGTGGGCCGTCTTGGCCCCCTCTTGGGCCGTCTTGGGGCCCTTGGGGGCATCCTCGACCGACGTGGGTGCCTCTTGGGCCTTCTTGGACGCAGTGGACGCCCAAAAGGCAAACACACCAAAAAAAACATTTTTCCCAAAGGAAATCGACGATGTTTGCTTCTTGGGGCTCTATTGAGGTGCCTCTTGGGGCGTCTTCGGAGCCTCTTTTGGTGTTTTTTGCGGTCTCATGGGGGCCTCTTGGGGCTTCTGGGCCACTTCTTGGAGCCTCTTGGGGTCTCCTGGGGGTCTCATGGGCCAAAACCGTTTTGGGCGCCGCCTTGGGGCGTTCTTGGGCGGTTTGGGCGCCTCGCGGGCCGTCTTGGCCCCCTCGTGGGCCGTCTTGGGGCCCTTTTGGGGGCATCCTCGACCGGCTTGTGTGCCTCTTGGGCCGTCTTGGACGCAGTGGAAGCCTAAACGGCAAACACGCCGAAAGCAGCAGTTCCCCCACAGGAAATCAACGCTTTTTGCTTATTGGGCCTCTCTCCGGGTGCCTCTTGGGGCGTTTTCGAAGCCTTCGGGGGCCTTCTTGGCGTCGTGGGAGTCGTCTTGAAAGGCGTTTGGAGCCATCGCTGCAGCCTCCTGGGGCCTCCCTGCAGCCTCTTGGGGCCCTGTTGGCCCCGGGTCGCCGAAACCCCGACGCAAGGAAAATGACGCCCGGGCCCCACATTTGCTGTCGGGGCGCAGGACCCTGGCCCCCGGACCCGATCCCCCGCTGTATGTATATACCTGGCCACGGATTCCTTAGCAAGGGCACCTGAGTAATGATTCCTCAATACGGAGCCCCAGCCCCCACTCAGGATTCATCAACACGGATTCCTCAATAATGGATTGTTAATATAACATCATGATTCCTTAACGAGGATTCATGTGTGAAGATTCATGGGTAATGATTCCTTACTTCAGACGCCATACTAACGATTCCTTCGAAGGGACTCCCGAATAACAATACGTTGGCAAGAGTTCCTTGATAAGGATTATTTAAGAAATACTCTTCAGTAGAGACTCCTTAGCAAGGGCTCAACGATAAACGCCTTCGTAATGCTTTCTCAAATAACGGTTTCTCCGTAATGGCTCCGCACTGGGGAACAAAAACCGTATGACTGATTCCTTGGCAAGGATGCCTTAAATCGGATTACTCAATAATCATCTTTCGTAAAGATTTCTGGTACATATCTCTTACGGGGATTCCATGATACAGATGCTTTAAGCTTTCTTAGCAAAGACCCATTCGAAAAGGGGCCCGTCATAAGCATTGCTTGGTAAAGATTCCTTGGCATAGATGCCTCACTGAAGATTCCGTAGTAAGGATTCCTTAATCTGGATTCCGTAGTAATGGTTCCTCAGAAAGGACTCATTAATACAGATCCGTTGGTGCGGACTCCTCACGCAAGACCCACACTAAGAATTCCGTAGGAAAGACTCTGTTCGATGGGTTACCGAATAAATCAAGATTTCCCGCTCAGGGTTCATTTTAAGAGATCCTTACGAAGGGTTCCGTCTTCAGACTTCCTTAGTACAGGCCCTTTACTAGGGATACCTTGCTGAAAATTCTCCCTACGGATTTTTGGATGCAGATTCCTTACTAGAGATTCCTTAGTAACTATTCGTGTCGAATGCTTTTTAATCAGGATTCCTGACTAAAGAGTCCTTGGGAAGGATTCCTTGCGAAGGGTTTATGATGAAACGTTCGTCGCTGAGGAGTATGTGCAGATCCCGTACTAAGGATTCCTTAGCAAGGGTTCCCTTACAAAGGTTCCTCAGTGATGATTCATTTAGATAGGCTCCGTATGAATAAACCCTCAGTACGAAAGCATGGACTCATTCGTGAAGATTATGGAACCATATTCCTTACGAACGATTCCTTTCCTAACGGTTCCCCCATACATCTTCCGTAGTTAAGAGTCCTCCGTAAAGATTCCGCACAAAGGATTCCCGATCACGGCTACCTTAATAATGATTCCGTGGCACATATTCCTTACCAGCGAACCCTTCCGAACAATTTCTCGGTAATGGTTATTACTAAAGATTCCTTCGTAAACTTCTTCACGGAAGATTCCTTCTTAAGGAATTATCAATAATGGTTCCCCGGTACAGATTCCGTACTAAGGATTCCTTACTAACTATTCCGTAATAAAGATTCCGAAAGAAATATCATGCAATCCAGCTTCCGTCGCAAAAAAACCCTGAAAAAGGATTCACTCACAAGAATTCCTTGGGGAATACCCATTACCAAGGATTAGTTAGTGCTGGTTCCCATAAGAACTCCTGAGTCAAGATCCCTTGGTGAGGACTCCTTACGAACTGCTCCTTAGTAAAGATTCCTTACTAGGATTCATTCGGCCAAATTCCTTACTAAGGAACCCTTCCTACATAACCTGTACTAAGGAGTCCTTAGTAAGGAATCCTTCGACGGCCCAAAACGGCCCTAGATGGTCTAAGAGGCGCCCAAGACGGCCCCAAGACGGACTCCTGTATGACGGCGCAACAGGGCCCCAAGACTGGCTACGAGGGCCCCAATGGGACCCCCAAGACTGTCTCACGGGAGGCCAACACAGCCCAAAGACAACCTATACGAGATTCATGTGATCAGTAAAGGCGAACGATGTCCTCTGTGGCGGTATTCCTCTTCCTCCTCCTCTTCATCATCATTCCCGTAATCGTCACCATCACCGCCATCAGCAGTAGCAGCAGCAACATCAGAATCAACATCACTACCGCCACCTTCCTCCTCTGCATAACACACATCCTGATCATCCCCAAAGCAACCACCATCAACACCCTCATCAAGATCAGCATCAACAGCATCAGCATCGTAAGCATCACTAGCATCATCGTCGCAATCATCAACCCCATCATCACAATCGTCAAACTGACCATGATCCTCAGCATCACTATCCTCGTCATCAACTGAACGCCATCTCCATCATCATCATCATCATCAGCATCATCATCATCGTCAGCATTGTCATCGTCGTCGTCATCATCAGCATCATCATCATCATCATCTCATCATCATCATCATCAGCATCATCATCATCATCATCATCATCATCATCATCATCATCCACATGATCCACATCATATCATGATGATCATCAGTATCATCAGCATCAGGATCATCACCATCACCATCACCATCATGAGCATCAGCATCATCATCATCAGCATCGTCACCATCCTCATGACCATTATCATCTTCGCCCCTGCTTTCAAAATGATACTTATCATCCTCATCACGGCTCCCCGAAGCTTGGAAGAACAAGATGTCACAAGTGACGGCCTCCCGGGTCCCTCAATCAGTCGCAACCCAGTGCTGGACTGGCGCCGTGGCGGCTGAATATCATCGATCCTCCTCTTCCTCCGCCTCCTCCTCTTTATCCTTCTCCTCTCTCCTCCTCCTCCTCCTCCTCCTCCTCTTCCTCCTCCTCCTCCCCCTTCTCCTCCTCTTCCCCCCCACCTCCTTTTCCTCTGTGGTTATTGTTATTCCTCTTCCTCCTACTCCTCCTCCTCCTCCTCCTCCTCCTCCTCCTCCTCCTCCTCCTCCCCCTCCGCTTCGATTCCCGCGCAACCATGTTATTCCTCCTCCTCCTCCTAATTCGCGTTCGCCTCCTCCGACTCCTTCTCCTTCTCCTCCTCCTCCTCCTCCTCCTCCTCCTCCTCCTCCTCTTCCTGCTCCTATTCCTCCCCTCCACCTTTACCCTCTCCCGCGACCCTTCTCCTCAGCACTCCTCCTCGACCCCCCGCCTCGACCCTCTTCAATAACCCACATCAAACATCCCCATGCTTACCGTTATCTTATCTTCGACGTTCCTCCTCCTCCACCTCCTCCTCCTTATCTTAGTCCTCCTTCTCCGCCATCGCCCTCAACATCCTGAGACCCACTCGCATGCAGTTCTGCGAAAACCTCCTTAATTCTCCTCCTCATCCTCATCCTTCGCCACGACATTTCTGCATCCTGGATCATCAATCTCCTCGTCGCCGATATGACCGTCAACATCACCACCACCATCACCTTGATCAGATTCATGATCATACTTATCATCAGCAGCAGCATCATCAGCATCATCAGCATCAGCATCGTCATCACCACCATCATCATCAGCATCAGCATCATCACCACCACCACCATCACCACCAACACCATCACCACCACCACCGCCGCCACCACCACCATCATCATCATCAGCAGCATCATCATTGTCATCATCGTAATCAGCATCATCATCACCGTCACACTCATCGCCCCATCAGCATCACAAACAGCACCATCATCACCATCACCATCAACATCACCGTCATCAACATCATCGGCATCGGCATCCGTATCGTCATGATCAGCCTCATCGTAGCCATCACCACCAGCCCCATGATCACACTCATTAACATCAACATCAGCATCATCATCCTCGTCAACACATTCTCGTCATCATCGTCGTCGTGGTTGTCGTCGTCATCGTCATCGTAATCGTCATCATCATCCGCGTCATCGTCAGCATCAGTAAGAAACATCCCCATTAGCAGCATCGCCATCATCAACACAACAAAGTTGCGAATGTAAAAACATTGGTAGCACTGTCAACACCGCGGACACCATCACCACTACCATCACAATCATTACCAGCAGCACCTTCATGATGACGATTATCATACTCAGCATCATCAGCATCATCGTCATCGCCATGATCATCATGTCTACCATCATGACATCAACATCATAATTAGCAGCCCCCGAATCACAATTACCAGCATCACAATGATCATCAACATGTACAGCATCATCATCACCCCCCAATCATCATCCCCAGAGTCACCGTCATCCTCACCATCGTGACCATCACCACAACAATGATCATCATCATCGTCATCATCATCCGCATTATCAGCATCGCCATCATCACCATCATCAGCATTACAATGATCATCAGCATCATCACCATCATCATCACCAGCATCACCATCACCACCATTCTCAGCATCATACTAATCTTTATCACCATCGTCACCACCATGATCAGCATCCCCCCTATCATTATCAGCATCAGCATCACCCCCAGAGGCCACATCTTCCTCATCATCATCATTGTCGGCATGAGGATCGGCATGATCAGCATCATTGCAACCTTCACCACCATCCCCTTCATCACCCTTGGCTTCATCTCTGTCAGCATCACCGTTATCCGTATCATCACCATCATCATTATCAGCATCATCAGCATCATCATCCCCACCAGCACCAGCATCGCAATCATCATCACAATTGAGTTGAATACGTACAACTATGGAAATCGCCAAGACCACCACCGGCACAATCATCACCACCACAATCATTACCAGCAGCATCATCATGATGAGCATCATCGTCTTGATCACCACTATCACCTGCATCACGATCAGTATCATCATAATCATAATCATCACCATGCTCATCACCATCATCTGCATCATCACCATCATCACCACCACCACCCCCGTCATCATGGTCATCATCACCAGCATCATCATCAGCATCATCATCATCAGCATCATCATGACCATCCCCAGAGTCCCACGTCATCCTCATCATGATCACTGTTCTCAGTCACCCAGAATGCTGAGCGTGCACAGTGGCGGAATTTGCCGCGGGCAGCTGGATATCTTCGGTGTCCTTTTCAAGCGCACGATTGGAGGGGAGGGAGGGGCGGGACCAGGCACGACAGCACGATGGCAAGCCAGGCGACGCGACCGCGAAGCCACTAAGCCGCCAGAAAAACAGAGTTGAAGCGACAAACCACGCGGAATGGCTGACGTGCGAATGATGGCTTCCATACATTCGGACTTGATTGGAGAGGACACGCGAGAGGACACAAAACCATTCCGAGAATCACATTACCATAGGAATGCAGAAGGCATGGGCCGCGGACCACAGGACACACGGGTACCCTTGAGTTGGCAGGGTCGAAGTACTAATGAAGCCAGGCTGCAACTGCCAACTGGCATCCGAAGGCACATTCTGAGAGGAGGCGGCGTGAAAATCTAAGACATTATGTGCCCAGGGATGCTGGACGTGGGAGCGCGGGACCCCGCATCGTACGCACACGAGGCGGGAGGAGGAGAAGGAGGAGGAGGACTACTAACCCATCAAGGCGCGTGTCATTCAATGACAACAAACGCTACACATTCAGCATGCCTCCCTCCTAAACAGCCCTAGGACCGACTTGCAGTCGAGATTTTGGGCCTCCAGTCCGCACCACAAGTTCCACAGCTTGGAAGCTGCAACGTTCCAGCAGCGGGAGCCTCCCAGGAAGAGAGAGGGAAGGACCGACGCCAGACTGCGCAGCTACTGCGTCGCAGCTGCGGCAGTCACAGTCGCAGCAGTGCGAGGAGGGGGGAAGGAGAGAAGGACCGGTGCTGATGCTAAGAGTCGCAAGGCGAAAACAGGTCGCTGCGAAGTCCCCCTGACTGGTGTCAGCGGCGCCAGGGGGACACGCAGCAGCGCAGCCAGCGGGTGAAGGGCAAAGCATACCTAGATGCTCCCCAAGCTGCTGAAAACGGCCCTAACGCAGATAAGAACTACCACGATGCCAGCAATCCTCGATATCCTCGGTATCCTCGATATCCTCGATATCCTCGATACTAGCATTCCTCTTGCTCCCCCTCCAAAAGTTGAGCCTGGATCGGCATTTGGAGAACGTGACGGCCGAGGGAAAATATGGGCGAGACGGAGGTGTCAGAAGGAGAAGTGCGGGAGAAACTGGGAACGAATGCTCTGGGTGAAGCGCCAGAAGAGGGCTGGGCAAGGGGCCGAGGAGAAGGGCGGAGGAGGAGGGCTGGGGAGCACTGCTGAAAGAGAGGGCAGGCCAGGTGTACAACATGCATAGTCCATAGATGCCTCATCTTACATGCTTACAGACATGTACACACGCGCGCATAATAGCGCCCTGGTAGGACCAGCGCGGGCTCGCGGCAAGACTCCAAGATGTAACATGTTTCTTGTTGCTTGAAGAGATCCTTCTCTCTCTCTCTTGTGGTATATGTCACTCTCTCTCTCTCTCTCTGTCTCTTCTCTTCCTCGCGATTCCTCCGTAAATCGCGAGGATGTCTCGAGCGAGAGCGCGATGCCTGGGCAAATCGCGAGGAGGTCTCGAGCGAGAGCGCGATTCCAGGGCAAATCGCGAGGAGGTCTCGAGCGAGAGCGCGATTCCTGAAAAAATCGCGAGGAAGTCTCGAGGGAGACCGCTCGAGCGAGAGCGCGATTCTCAGGTAAATCGCGAGGAAGTCTCGAACGAGTGCGCGATTCGTGAGTGAATCGCGAGGAGGTCTCTCTCTCTCTCTCTCTCGAGAGAGAGAGAGAGAGAGAGAGAGAGCGCGCGATTCCAGAAAAAATCGCGCGGAAGTCTCGAGCGAGAGCGCTCGAGCGAGAGCGCGATCCTTAGGCAGATCGCGAGGAGGGCCTCGAGCGAGAGGGCGATGCCTAGGCACATCGCCAGGGAGTCCCGAGGCGAGGCGCCTGGGCGCACTCGGGGTGCCCAACAATAGCAATTCTTTAGCGATGAGGATTCACAGGCACTAGGGCTAGGTCGGGCGCGTCTCCCTACAGGGGGGTTTTGGGCGAAAAACCAAAAATACTCCCAAAGTACCCCCAAAATATTCAAAAATATTCAAAAAAATCGTCCCCATATCATTTTTGGAGTATTTGGGAATATTCCCCCTATGGAGGGACACGCCCGACTTCACACTAGGGAAACCTCAGGGCCCATTGGGAGTCTCGAAGTAAACAACAAGGGAAGTATCGAGCGAGAGCGTCATCGTTTGCAAGGGATCTCGAGGCGGGAGCGCCGGGCCGGAGGTAACGAGCAAGGAAGTATCGAGCGGGAGCGCCGCTTTTGCTGGAAAGGCGGATTGGGGCGGCGAGCAAGAGCCCCTGCCCCGAGTGAAAAGGCAGGAGGTATCGAGCCGGAGCGTTGTTGTTGAATTCTCACTTCTGAAGAATAATTACTGTTGATCCCCCCCAACCGGTGCATACTGCTTTTCTCAATCAAGTGTGCCCCTCGACGCTCGCACCCTGTTTTTTTGACATGGAAAATCTTCCTGCTCAAGCTGAGCCCCTGTCCCCCGGGTTACAACAACAACGGCTCCCGCTTGAGACTTCCTTACAATTTAGTCAGGACCCCCGCTCCCGCCCGAGACTTCCTCGCATTCTATTCAGGAATCGCGCTCTCGCTTGGGACTTCTCTACAATTTACTCAGGAATCGCTCTCCCAGCGCTCTGGAGTCGCGCGCTGGAGACTTGCTTGCAACCTACTGAAGAATAGCCTTGCATTGGAATTTTTCGCAATTTGCCCAAACGCCGCGCTCACGACACCCAGGCACCCAGGAGTCGCGCCCGGTGTGGCCCCTTGTGCATGCCCTTCGTGGCCCCGCTGTCGCCATTTTTGTCCCCCTCACTGTCCTACGTGGCCCAATTGCTACCCTAGTTGCCTTCTGTGGCCCCGCATTATCTGCACTTCGTGGCCCCCGCTCGTTCGCGCTCTTCGTGGCCCCATACGCATTCCCTTCGTGTCCCCGCTGTCGCCCTTCGTGGCCTACTTCGTGCCCTTCGTGGCCCTGCTGTCGTTCTCTCTCGCTTTTTCGCTCGTCGTCGCCGTCGTCGTCGTCGTCGTCGCGTCGTCTCGTCGTCGTCGTCGTCGTCGTCGTCGTCGTCGGTCCCCTGTCCGTCCCTTTTGGGGTCGGGTCGACGGTCCGCGGCCGCCCCGCCGATCAGCGCTGCCGCTGGCCAGGCCGACGGTCCGCGGCCGCCCCGCCGCTTGCCGGGGCCCGGCCTGCAGGGAAGAAAGGTATACCCCCCAAAATGGGTTCGATCGAAGACGAAGAGGGCGGGTATCGAGGCTTTGGGAAATACGCGTTATTGGACACTCGAGCATATCAGGGCGAGCAGTATTAAACTGATTGTTGTTGTGGTTGCTGTTGATGTTGATGTTGTTGTTGGTGGTGGTGGTGGTTGCTGCTGTTGTTTAATGTTGTTGTTGCTGCTGGTGGTGTTGTTGTTGGTGGTGTTGTTTGTTGGTGTTGTTGATGTTGTTGTTGTTGTTGTTGTCGTTGTCGTTGTCGTTGTTGTTGTTGTTGTTGTTGTTGTTGTTGTTGTTGTTGTTGTTGTTGGGGGGCCGGTTTTGACGGAACCCCGAAACGCCGGAGCGCGAGCCTATTTTTTTTCAAAGGATTCCAGCCGGCGCCTAAGCGAGAACGCCAGGGCACATTCAGGGTGTCCACCAATAATAATTGATTATTGATCAAGGTTCAACATCGCTTCTCGAAGAAGCCCCTAAGAAGTCTCAACATAACACAAGAGGCATCGAAGAGCCCCCCCAAAGAGTTCCCAAGAGTTTCGTCGATCGTCTCAAACATATACGATGTCGTACAGTGTTCGGATACATGGCGACCCAACTTGCGAAGGCTCTCCGCATGCCCCCACGCCGCTTCACGAGAGGCGATGGTAATGGACAAAATCCAAGATCTCGCAACGTGAGTTCCAGGGGCCACTGGGTCCCCTCTTGGGGCCGTCCTGGGGGCCTCTTGGGCCGCATTGTGGGCCTCATGGGTCGTCTTGGTGCCCTCGTGGGTCGTCTTGGGGCCCTCTTCGGGAACCTGTTCGGCCGTCGTGGGGTGATCCTGGTGGCCTCTTGAGCCGTTTTGGAGCGCTGGAACCCCTAAAAAGCGAGAGCGCTGATATCCTTCAAAAACCAAAAGAAAAACCGTGGTTTGGGCCTCTTGGAGCCCCCGAGGGGATCCCCTTGAAGCCCCCCAGGGGCGTCTGCAGGGTATCTGTAGCCGCCATGAAGCCATCGCGAGCGTCTTGGAGCGTTTTGGGGCCGTCTCGGAACCCTCTTGAAGCAGCGCAATCGCACCCGAACCTCAGGTTTGAAACCTCCCGAAGGCACTCCGAGCCTCAAGCCGGGCGCTGCAAGAGAAAGAATGTGTACAAGCAGCGGATACATGGTGAACCCCCCCGCGTGGAGGCA
This sequence comes from Prorocentrum cordatum, assembly GCA_963575745.1. Classification (NCBI taxonomy): domain Eukaryota; class Dinophyceae; order Prorocentrales; family Prorocentraceae; genus Prorocentrum; species Prorocentrum cordatum. The sequence goes on from CAUYUJ010003181.1 coordinate 24,137, forward strand.
TAAGAAAACCCTCTTGGGGCCTTCTTGGGTCTCTTTCGGGCCTTCTTGGGGGGTTATAAGACAGCCCGAAGGTTAACACGAATGAAACACTTTTTTATCAGCGGGTGGAGAGCGCACCTCTTCCGGCCCAAGCTAAGCGGGCCGCGCGAAGCTTGAATTAGGCAGAGAAGAGGAGGGAGGAAGCGGCGGAGCCTCAGAGCGAGGCCGAGAGGAGGCAAAGCCTCGGACACAGGCGGCGCCGAAGCCGAAGTTCTTGCAAAGGGACGCCTTCGGCAAGAGCACGGTGGCGAAGTACCGGAGAAGGGCAAAATGCTACCGTAGGTGTTATTGTCGACGTTTGTTTAACAACAGCAGCCTCGGGTCAGCGGCGGGAGATGACGCGCCTTTCAACCAAGCTGCATCATGAATCAGGGAAGACGAGAGGACGATACGAGACGAAGTGCATCGTTGTACCGCCGTCCAGGCATCAGGAGGGAGTTCGGGCCGCAGCGGTTCGCGGTGCCACCGGTCCGGGAGACGAGTACCGCAGAGCCAAGAGGCGCGGCAGTCAGGACGCGCCGAACTTGCCGTCTGCGACGACCGGCAGGGCGCCGGCACGCGGGAGCAGGAACAGGGAAACAGGACCTGCGCGTGCGATCGCCGGGCACCGGGCCGAAACTGCGCCGCGCGGGGCGCGGCCGCCATGGCGGCGGGAGGGGGGGGTAGCGGGCGGGGGAAGGGACAAGCGGGCAGGGGGGAGAGAGGCAAGCCAGGCTGGCCTGCCAGCGCCGCGGAAACCCTACGCCGGCACCCGGGCGGCCCCACCAGCCACCGGAGGCAGGTGGAACCTGCGGAATCAGGAGGGACTAACCGCCCCTAGGTCAGGCGCGAAGGAGGAAGGGAGGAGAGGAGACAGGGCCAGGCGCTGTAGAAGGTGACGAACAGGTCGTACCCGAAGAAGAACGCCAAGAGACCTTGCCAGGGACAGGAGGGGCGGCCAGGGCGGGGCACCCTAGGGCGCGAGGTCAGTCAGGAGCGTTCGAGACAAGTCAGCGCCTGGGGCGCTGCATTCTGGTCCACTTGTCCGCAAACCCGGAGCTGCGGGGCGGTCTGTCCCCGCGCCCCTCGCCTTTGGCCACCTCCCGCTGCCGCTGGAACTCCTGAAACAAGGCGTTCTCGCGGCCCCAATCGATGCAGACGCCCACAGTCGAGGACCAGGTACCCACATCGTGGCGGCTGCGTGCCATGTCGTCCAGGAAGCGGTCGATCATGCTGGGCTGCCAGCGGGATGGGTCAAACTTGACCGCGTCATTGCTCTTGCCCTCGTCGTGGCCAACGCGCCTACACCAGGAGTGCCGGGCTGCGGCGAAGCAGAAGCCCCCCTCGCCCTTCAGCCTTTTTCAGGTGGGCGGTCGCCGTCTCGCCCGGGCGCCTCGGCCAGCTGGCGCGGCGCTCTTCCCAGGGGCGGCTGTGGTCAGGGCGGCTGCGATCGTCCCTGTTGTGCTCAGGGCGGCGGTGATCGTCGCATCGGCGCGAAGAGCCCCCATCTCCGCTCCTGTCGCGATCGCGGGCTCGCTCGCGGTCGCGCTCTCTGGCCCACTCCCTGTCGCTGGCGCCCCTGGACGAGCGCCGCCCTGTCGTGCTCTCACACTGGCCCCAGGGCCCCGGCCGCGCCCGCGGCCGCACCCATGCGGAGGACGGGGGTCGGGCGCGGCACGCCCGGCCCCGGCTGTCACAGTCCGGTGGGGCGTGCGCGGGGCGAGGGCGTCGGCGTCGGCCGCCGCTGGTGCGTCCTGCGCTGGAGTCTCGCCGGCGGAACGGACCTGGCGCTGCGTGTCAGGGCCACGGTCAGGGCTGTCGCGCCGAACCTCTCGGGGCCCCGTGTCAAAGTGGACCTGCCGATGGGCCCCAGGGTCTGGGGAGGGTGAGACCGAGTGGACTGCGCCCGCGGCCTCTGCCAGCCGCTGAGCCTGGGCCTCGTCCTGGTCATTGGAGCTGTAGTCAGGGACCTCCTCCTTGGAGTCGTCGCCCGGCGGTTGCTCCTGCGCGGCGCCCTGTGCGCCCGCGCCTGGAGCGAGGGACTGGGGCAGGGGCGCGGGCCTGGACTGGGGCTGGGACCCTTCCGCGGGCGTCGCGTCGGCCGTCTCAGGGTGGGCGCCGAGCCAGGAGCTGGCTGGGGCCGCCGCCGCTGGCGGCGCCTGCGCCGGGTCGGGGGCCTTCTCGAGGAAGTCGGCAGCGCGGCCCGCCGCTTTGCCGCGAAGAAGGACCTCGGCGCGCAGCGTCTTGGCCCCGGCACTCCAGATCTCGAGCCACTCGTCGCCGATTTGGACGACCTGGAAGCGGCGCACGCCCTCCGCGCGGAACTGGGCGTCGAGGATCGGGCCGGATGGAGACCGCCACGTCCAAGGGCTGCGGGAACAGGGGATCGGTGCTTTGCGCCCCTGCCAAACACCTGGCGCGGGCGTCGGCGAGGTCGCTCCGGATGACCACGCAGTCGCCGTTCTCGATGTCTGGGTCGTCGGTCTTGATCTGGCGAGCGGGGGTCAGGAGGGGCGTGTCCGGGACTCGTCCTTGCCGTCGGTTGCGGTCGCGTCGCATGCGCTCCAGGGCGGACCCAGGGGTTGCGACCGCGGCCGGCGGGCCCCCCGGGGACTTGGTCGCCGTGGGGCGCGTCCTGGGCGGGTGTGGGGCTGGTTCGCTGACACTCGGCGCAGGCGGCGGCGACTCCGCAGCTGTCTGCGGGGCGGCCGCAGGAACCTTGCGCTGCTCGGGAGCGCGCGTGGCGCAGAGAGGCTGCGAAGGCAGGGTCCTGGGCTGGTAGTAGGTGAGCAACCCCTTGCCCAGGGCCTCGACGTCGGCGGCCGCCGCGAAGGCCCCCAGCACCGTTCGCGGGTAGGCCAGGGGCGAGGGGCCGAACCTCACACGGTTGGCGCGGATGTGCTGCTCCCAGCGCGCTCCCAGATCGCCGCCGCCGTTGACTGCATCCATCGTCAGGAAGCTGACCAGGTGCACGAGGGCGGCGCGGTCGTCGCCCCATTGCCCCTGTGGGAAGAAGAGAAGGTGTCAGGGACGGACTCTCCGTAGGCCAGGCCCAGGAACTCGCCGCAGGCCTCAGCGCCCCAACTGCTCGGGCCCAGGCTCTGCGCCCGCGAGCGCCCCGTCTCGGAGGCCCTCTGCACGGCTCAGGTGGTCCACTGCCGGCGGCGCTGAGAGGCCGGGGTGACGCAGCGCCGCATGACCTCATGCTGCAGGCAGCCCGGGGCGACAATGTCGCGAGCGGAAGCGACCCCGCAATGGAGCGGCCCGTCACGGCCAGGAGCTTCAGGGTCTGGACGCGGGCCCTAGCGTCTCCAGGGTCGGCAGCGGCCTGCTTCGCGACGGGCTCGCGGAGCCGGCCGGGGACAGGGCGCAGGCTGGGGGCCGCCGCCCCCCGCGCCAGGTGCGGGCAGGCCTCCACCGCCTGCTGGCCCAGGTGCACGACGTAGGCTAGTAGCTGCTGTCGGTGCGCCAGGGACGGGCAGCGCTGGGTGAGGGCGTGGTCAGCGCAGCACTGCCCCCAGCTGTCCTTCATGCCGCCGTGGGCGACCAGCCGCGCCACCACGTGCGCCAGGAAGTACTGCTCCGCATCGACTGTTCAGCGCGGCCAGTCAGGCAGGGCGTCGTCGGGGACGACGCCCGGGGGCCAGATCGTGCACGGGACCGCTCGCGGGTAGTCGTCGAAGAGCAGCTTCGGACGGTATACCGTGGCGCGCTCGCCGTCGGCGTCCAGGATCGCGCCCACCAGGTACCTGTAGTGCTGGTCCACCTCGAAGCCCAGGTGCCGCGGGTACCACACGCGCGCGCAGGTCGTCTGGCGCGAGGTCGTCCACGCGGCTGGTGGGCCGAGCAGGCGCGTCGGGCCGAGCCCACGCAGGCATCTGCGGAGCCCGCAGGCGGAGGGCCACGCGGGGGCTGTTGGACTGATCGGCGGGCGCCAGGCGCAGGTCCTTACGGGCCTCGGGCTGCAAGCGGGGCCAAGGGATCCGGGCGCTGCGCCTGCCTGGCGCGGGACCGCCGCCCTGCTGGGACCCGCTGCAGGCTTCGGGGCTTGCTGGGCTGCCGCGCTGGCTGCCGCGCCTGCAGGCTTGGCCTCGCCGCTGCCTGCGCCTCTGGCGCCCTGGCCTCTCAGCTGCGCCACTGCCCGGTCGCGCGCCGCCCTGGCTGCCATCCTACGCGCCCACGCGCCTTGGAGTTGCTCGTCGGCCGGCTGGGGCGGCGGCGCCCCCCGGATGCGCCCCTGGTCGGCGCGCGCCCCCGGATCCCACGCGGCCGCTCGCCGTTGCACGTCCTGCCGGCCGGGGCGCAGCGCGGCCCCCGCAGGAGCGATGGGGTTCCGGGCGGCGCGACGAGAGGCTTGGCCCCGGGACCTGGGTCAACTGCAGGGCCGTACGTGTCGAGCACGCGTCGCGCCGCAGACGGGACCATGTCCCACTGCTGGATCAAGCAGCCCTTGAAGCACCAGCCTCCGCGCCAGCGCCCAGACAGGAGCATCTCCTTGATGAGCTGGACCGGTGGCAGCCCATGCACCAGGGAAAGGCCGGCGCGGAGGCCTTCAGGGTCTGCGGCGTGGCCGCACAGGCCGGGGACGGACTGCCCAGGCTGCCGCCCGTGCCCTTCGCTGCCGGGCGGGCAGCCGTCGCGCCGCTGGATGCCGAAGTTGCCCGTGTGGAACATGGAGAGGAGGCGGTCGTCCATGGCGCTGCTGGATGGTAGCGTGGCGCCTACATCGAGCGGGTTCACGTCGCCGACCAGCGGGGCCAGGAGCTGTTCGAGTGGCGCGTCGCCCGCGGGCGCCGGTGCCGGGCAGCGCCCAGGCAGGACGCGCGCGGTGCGCACCGGCATGTCGTCAGGGCGGCCGTTGATCCATTCCTTGAAGTCCACGTCGTCCGGGATGGGCTGGCGGCCCTGCGTGGCCTTCGTGGTCCAGCAGCAAATGCACGGCCAGGCGAGGCCCATCTCTTGGTCGTACTCCGTCTGTCTGTTGACCGCGATGACCAGGCGGACCCGCTTGCTGACGCACGCCAGGCGCCTGATGGAGTACCCCCCGCCTATCCAGACGATCTTGCCCGCCGCCTCTGAAGGGTCCGCGGTGAAGCCTATGCTGGAGCCAAGAACGTCGACGTAGAGCTCGCATACCGCACATCCGTGGTCCGCCAGGGCCGTCAGGTCGGCGGCAGGGACGATGGCTTCGACGACGGCGGGCGTGGCCTGGAGCGGGAACTTCGCCGCCGCGAGCTCCTTCCAGGTGCGGGGGCATTCCGCCTCGATGGCGGCAGGGTGGTGGTGGGCGACCAGGACCAAGCGGGACACAGCAGAGATCAGGAGTTCCAGTGCCGAGTGTAGTAGCTCCTTGAAGTGCTTGGCTCCGAGCCCGAACACCGCTCCCAGGTGGTCCCGCGCGACCCTGTCGCGCGGCCGGCATGGCTCGCACAGGCCCAGGATAGCCTCGATCACGTCGCCGATGCCCTCGGCGTCCCCGAATGGGCACAGGCAGGTACGTGGCCCGCGCTGCAAGAGCAAGGACAGGGCGAGCAGGATCCTGGCTTGGATGGCCCCCAGGGCCGTGCCGGTGCTGTCCAGGAGGCGGTGCAGGACAGTGGTCTGGCGCCCGCCCGAGCCCACGTCGCAGAAGGCCTGAAACACCTCCGGTGTGGGTGGGTCCCTGCGCTTCTGGCACTTGCAGGTTGCTGGCTGCCAGCATCTAGGGCGGCGCCTGCGAGTGGCTCGTGAGATGCAGGCCTCCTTGACGTACCACGCGGTGGGCATGTTCGGCCGTTCCCTTCTTGGTGGAATCAGGGCGGGGTCAACGGCCTGGGCGGTGTCCTTGCTGGTGACTCCGAGCCCGATGGCCCACATGATGGTCGCAAAGACTGCCGTGTAGACCAGGTTGCCCGCGTCCAGGCCCACCAGCATCGAGCAGAAGAAGAGGTATCCGTTCATGCTCCATCTTTTGCGGTCCTGCAGGCTGGGGTCTGTAGGCTGGTCCGCCGCGCCGTACTGGTGTGGGTGCAGCCCGAGGCACCACAGAATGCAGGGTCCGAAAGCAGCGCAGTACAGGAGTCGCACGACCGCCGTGTTGACGTCGTCTTCCAGGTCCAGCCAGCTGTGGTCCGTGGGGAAGGGCAGGTCGGCGCGGGCCGAGAAGCCCGCCTGTTGGGCCTGCCGGGCCTTTAGCACCTCCTTTTCCCTCTGCTTGCGGTCGGCGTCCGCCTGCAGCCGGGCCCTCTCCTCTGAAGTGGTGGCGTCGGAACACAAATTGAACACACGACGCTTTCAAATCAGGAGGCGGTTCTTGGCCCTCTTGGACCAACCAGGGCCCCAAGATGGCTCCAATAGAACGGCGGTTTGCATTAAATGTGTCTTGAAATCTTGGCCCTCTCGGAGGCATCTTAAGGGCCCCCAGAAGGCATCCGCAGGGCCCCAAGAGGCCCAGGAGGGCCCAATGAGGCCCCTGGATGGCTCCAAGAGGGCCCGAAATTTAGCACTGCACCAGCACCAGCACCACGGGCAGCCCAGGCAGCACCAGCAGCATCAACGCCAGCAGCAGCAACAACAACAGCTGTAGCAGCAACAACAACGAGAGAGGCAACAACGGAAAAATGAGTCCAGATTGGACCCAAAAGGGTTTTGAAGGGATCAAAAGATTACCCCTGTCGCCCCAGAGGCCCACCCCTGCTAAGCAATGGCCCCTATATGACCCCAGAGCGACCCTGCGGCCCCAAGAGACCACAAAGACGAACCCATTGTCTTCCGACTGAAATAAGGCTACCGCGTGACCCCGATTTTACTCCGAGGTGGCCCCAGGACGACCCCATGAGCCCGAGACGACTTCGAGATTGCCCCAAGATGACCTTTTCAAAAAACCTAGTTGACCCCTAAAGAGTTTGTCAATATGGCTCCAAGATGGATGACTCCGATGCGATTATTCCTTCTGCCCTTGCTCTTGGCTTGGGCCGATAGGACGGATGGGGGTGCCGGCCCTCCACCCCCTCGTCGTCGTCTTCCTCATCATTCCCATCGTCCTCGTCGCCCTCGTCGCCCTCGTCGTCGTCGTCGTCATCGCTGTCCACCTGGCCCCATTGGCCCCATACATAGCAGAAAACCGAATCCCCAACACAAACCGAATCAATAGATTCTCTGATCAGGAGGCCCCAAGGAGGTCCCAAGAAGGCCCCAAGAAGCCGTATTCTCCTGCTCGTCCTCCGTCTGCCTCTTCCTGCTCATCTTCCCCTATCCTGCTCCTCCCTTCTCCTGCTCCTCATCATCCTCATCTCCTCTTCCTCCTCCTCCTACTCCTGCTCCTCCTCCTCCTCCCCCTCTCTTCCTCTTCTTCTCTCACATCACAAGGAAACTGAAATGGGTCTCAAGACCCCCAGAGGTCCATCCAGGCCTCTTTTTCGTCCCAAGCCGACTCCTGGCAGCCCCAGGGGCCCCAGCGCTCGAAACGGGCTTCCGGTACGCTGGAGGCGAAGAGAACAGATTCAGCTGTGTTCCCTCTCGTCGTCGCAGTTGTTGTCGTCGTCCTCGTCGTTGTCTGGGAGACCTGTTGCAAAGTTTTCTGGGGCCGACCCCCCACCCCCAGCGGAGGCGCGTCCCTTAAAAATCGTCCCTTGAAAATCGTCCCCTTGGATATGGCATTCTGGCGATCTTTCGGATTCAAAAGCGGCCAAGATGGCTTCAAGCCAAGGCTGCCACGACAGCCAAGACATCGGACATGTCACATGTGACGGTCTCCGCGTCAGACCCACGCTCGACATGCCAAATGTGACGGCTTCCGCGTACAACCTACGCCCGACATGTCACATGTGACGGTCTCCGCGTGTGCTCAACGTCCGACATGTCACATGTGACGGTCTCCGCGTGTGACCCACGCCCGATTTGTCACATGTGACGGCTTCCGCGTGTGACCCACACCCGACATGTCACATGTGACAGCTTCCGCGCATGACCAATCTCCGCGTGTGATCAACGTCAGACATGTCCCATTTGACGGTCACCGCGTCTGACCCACACCCGACATGTCACATGTGACAATTTCCGCGTCTGACCCACGCCCGACATTTCACATGTGACGGCTTCCGCGTGTGACCCACACCCAGCATGCCATATAGAGCGGCTTCCGCGTGCGACCCACACCCGACATGTCACATGTGACGGCTTCCGCGCGTGACCAACGTCCGACATGTCACATGTGACGGTTGCTCCCCCCTTCCCTGGTCAGGGCTGGTTGGCTGGTGGGGATACTTTTTAGTCAGCGGCCGCAGGCGAGCGCGCCGGCGGCGTGTCAGGTCAATGCGGGCTACGCAGAAAGGAAACGCGGGAAAAACAAACAGAGCGACGGGCGAGGCGACAACTAAGCGCGGCCGAGGCCTCAGCAGGGGGCGGCCGGGACTGAGGTGAGGGGGGCTGCCAAAGACTGGCGGTAAACTGGGGAACGGTACAGCCAGGGTGCACGCATGCAACGCGTCGGTAGCAGCTGGCGGCCAGGGTGACCGGCGACCAGGGACTGCAGCAGACGTGGGATTTAGTTGCAAGGGCGCAAGCCCCCGGACTACTACGAATGTACCAAGTGGCCGCAGCCAACTGAACCGACTGTCGTAAGTCGAATTTTGTGCCCAGAGGGGGCGTGAGCATCGGCACGCTGCAAAGTACCAGGGTGGCCGGGGCCAGGAGGACCAACAGCAGCAGAACGCACAAGTGCGAGGAGCAGCCGGAGCTGCAGCGCGGCCAAAATGGCGCGTGGGCACCACGGAAGAGGCCGTGGAAACAACTCGGGAACCGAAGCTGCGACCCGAGGCCTGACGGGCGCAAGAGGTGGCGCCAGCGAAGTCGCGCACCAGAAGCCCTGAACCGGGAATGCGTGCCCGCAGTCAGCACACCGGGGGTGGCGACAGACGTACACTGACACCGCGGGGAGAACGCCAGTACTGAAACCAGGGTTGCAACCGCGGCGCGGCGGGGCCACAGACTGCCTAGGCTGAACCACAGACGTCCATAGCCCCTGCCGAGGGGGAGGAAAACCACGACATGGGCGGAAAAGCAGAGAGGCCAGGGCCGGTGGGGGACGACACCACCGAACTGGCTGGGAGACCGGGAGCCCAGCCGAGGGGGGGGACAACCCGGCACGGCAGGGCGCCCGGGGGAAAACAACTACAGCAGGCCGGAGGCCGTCGGGGGACAGGTGGACCACGGCCCCAGCGGTAGTCCACGAGCCAGTATTGTCAGCAGGCCGCTGCCCGTGTTCCCAAGGGCGGGGAGCAGCGGGGGCTGGGCAGGGAGTGGCACCAGGGAAGGAGCACTGCCTGCAAGTCCGGCGACGGCCACAGCAAGGACTGCAGCCATCGCGTCTAGGGCGAAACAAACGGGGGCAGGTGAGCGTCTGGCCTGATGCGTCGGGGCTCAGTTGGAGAGTCGGGGGCGCAACCACGGCGAAGCCTGCTGTCCCTGACGGATCCTGCGCCGCTTGGGGAGGCCTGCAGTCACCCATGGGGTGCCCGATGGGCGTCGGGGCCCACGCGTCGGGGGCACGTGTTCCAACGCAGCCTGCGAGGGAAAGGGAGGGTACACCCTGCAAGATGTCGTCACCGCGAGCTGCATTCGCAGCGGCGGAACCATCAACTTGACGAGACCCTGCCATAATACGGCCCTGCTGGGGCCCCTGCGGGGGCTGCCGCTGGAGCCACCGATGGAGCAGCCGTCGGAGCCACCGTCGGGGACTCTGACGGAGACACTGTGGGCACCACGGTTGGAGAGGCCGCTGGTACTGCCGCCGGAGCTGACGATGGAGCGGCCGTCGGTTCTGCGGTGGGGACTGCCGTGGGGGCTGCTGTTGGAGCTGCCGTTGGAGCTGTTGCTGGCACGGCCGGTCGGGGCTGCAGTGGGTGCGGCCGTCGGAGCCGCCGTCGGGGCTGCTGTGGGCGCTAACTGTAGGGGCCGCCGTGGGGGCTGCTGTCGGCGCCGCCGTTGGCTCCGCCGTTGGCGCCATCAGTGGACCCGCTGTTGGCACTGCCGTCGGGGCTGCTGTTGGCGCTATGGTCGGAGCTGCGGTCGGTACTGCCGTGGGTTCTGCAACAGGGGCCGCCGTCGGGGCTCCTGTTGGCGCCACTGTCGGAAGCGACGTCGGCGGTGCTGTGGGGGCCCACTCGGGGGCTACTGCGGGAGCTTCTGTCGGAAATGCCGTCGGAGCGGCACTCGGTGCCGTCAGCCCTCCGCCACCACACGAGCAGCACATGCCCGCCGCGAGGTTCCAATACTCACTCTCCTCCCTGCAGCGCTGTTGCACAGGCGCGGTAGCGGGGTTTGCCGTAGACACATGTATATGTATCGGAGGTTGGGGGGTGAGATCGCAATGGAACGGAGACCCCCAACCGGGAAATCGTTTCGTTTCGTTCGTGTCGTGCGTGCGGGCGAGGCGAAGCTGCGTGGGCGCGCGAGAGGAATGAACCCGCCGTTGCTAGTGCGAAGTCAAGACAAATGAATCTCCCCCTCCCTTCCTCCCGTCTGACGGTGGCTTGCGGTGTCCCGCGGTGTCCCGTGGTGTCCCGTGGTGTCCCGTGGTGTCCGCCGTTGCTAGGGCGAAGTCAAAACAAATGATACTCCCCCGCCCGTCCGTCCGTCCGTCCGTCCGGCGGTGGCTCGCGGTGTCCCGCGGTGTGGCCCGTGGTGTCCCGTGGTGTCCCGTGATGTCCCGTGGTATCCCGTTGAATAAGATCGATAGTGAGATCGATAGTGAGATCGAAAGGTGTCCCGTGGCGTCCCGTGGTGTTCCGTGGTGTCCCGTTGAGTGAGATCGATAGTGAGATCGATAGTGAGATCGATACTGATATCGATGTGGTGCCCCGAAGTGTCCCGTGGTATCCCGTGGTGTTCCAAAAAAAGTGAGATCGATAGTGAGATCGATAGTGAGATCGATAGAGAGACCGATACTGAGATCAATGTGGTGCCCCGTGGTCTCCTGTGGTGTCCCATTGAGCAAGATCGATAGTGAGACCGATACTGAGATCGACAGGTGCCCCGTGGTGTCCCGTGGTGTCCCGTGGTGTTCATAAAATGAAATCGATAGTGAGATCCATAGTGAGATCGATAGCGAGACCGATAATGAGATCAATGTGGTGCCCCGTGGTGTTCCGTGGTGTCCTACGGTGTCCTGTTGAGTGAGATCGATAGTGAGATCGATAGTGGGACCGATAATGAGATCGAGAGCTGTCCCGCGGTGTCCCGTGGTGTCCCGTGGTGGCCCGCGGTGTCCCGTGGTGTCCCGTGATGGCCCGCGGTATCCCGTAGTGTCCCGTTGAGTGAGATCGATAGTGAGGTCGATAATGAGGTCGAGAAGTGTCCCGCGGTGTCCCGTGGTGTCCCGTGGTGTCCCGTGGTGTCCCGTCGTGTCCCGTGGTGTCCCGGCGTCCCGTGGTCTCCTGTGTCCAGTGGTGTCCCGTGGCGACCCGTGGTGTCCCTTTGAGTGAGATCGATAGTGAGATCGATAGGGAGATCGATACGGAGATCGATGTGGTGCCCCCAGGTGTCCCGTGGTGTCCCGTGGCGTGACAAAAAGTGAGATCGATAGTGAGATCGACAGGTGTCCCGTGGTCTCCCGTGGTCTCCCGTGGTGTCCCTTTGAGTGAGATCGACGAGGAGATCGATACTGAGATCGATGTGGGTCCCGGAGGTGTCCCATTGTGTCCCGTGGTCTCCCGTGGTATCTCGTTGAGTGAGATCGATAGGGAGATCAATACTGAGATCGATGTGGTACCCCGACGTGTCCCGAGGTGTCCCGCGGTGTCCCGTGGTGTCCCGTGGTGGCCCTGCCGTTGAGTGAGATCGATAGTGAAATCGACAAGTGTCCCGTGGTCTCCCGCGGTGTCCCGCGGTATCCCGTGGTCCCGTGGTGTCCCGTGGTGTTCCAATGAGTGAGCTCGATAATGAGATCGATACTGAGATCGATGTGGTGCCCCGAGGTGTCCCGTGGTGTCCCCAAAAATGAGACCGATAATGAAATCGACAGATGTCCCGTTGTGTCCGGTGTCCCGTGGTGTCCCGATGAATAAGATTGATAGTGAGATCGATAGTGAAACGATACTGAGATCGATGTGATGCCCCGTGGTGTCCCGTGGTGTTCCAAAAACTGAAATCGATACTGAGGTCGATGGTGAGATCAAGAGCTGTCCCGCGGTGTCCCGTGGTGTCCCGTTGAGTGACATCGATAGTAAGATCGATAGTGAGATCGACAGTGAGATCGATAATGAGATCGATGTGGTGTCCCGAGGTGTCCCGTGGTGTCCTGTGGTGTCCCGTGGTGTCCTCTGTGGTGTCCCGTTGAGTGAGATCGATAGTGAGATCGATAGTGAGATCGATAGTGAGATCGCGGTGTCCCACGGTGTCCCATGGTGTCCAGTGGGGGCCCGTCGTGTCCCTTGGTGTCCCGTTGAGTGAGATCGATAGTGAGATCGATACTGAGATCGATGTGGTGCCCCGAGGTGTCCCGTGGTGTCCCGTGGAGTCCCAAAGAGTGAGCTCGATAGTGAGATCGATAGGGAGATCGACAGATGCCCCCTGGTGTCCCATGGTGTCCCGTTGAGTGAGATCGATAGTGAGATCGATGTGGTGTCCCGAGGTGTCCCGTGGTCTCCTGTGGTGTCCCATGGTGTCCTGTGGTGTCCCGTTGAGTGAGATCGATAGTGAGATCGATAGTGAGACCGATAGTGAGATCGATAGTGAGATCGACAGGTGTCCCGTGGTGTCCCGTGGTGTCCCGTTGAGTGAGATCGACAAGAAGATCGATACTGAGATCGATGTGGTACCCGGAGGTGTCCCGTGGTGTCCCGTGGTCTCCCACGGTGTCCCGTTGAGTGAGATAGATAGTGAGATCGATTGAGTCAGATGTTGGTTTCGCCCCCTCTCCCCCCCTCACAACCTCCTTATCACCCAAAGGGTGTTCGTATAGGTATGTCAGAAAAAGGAGACACCCCGCCGGGAACTCGAATTCGGTGTCGTGGTCGTGCTCATGTCGTGCGTGCGAGGCAAGGGTCCCTGCGCGTGCGAGAGGGGCGAATCCGCCGCTGCTAGGGCGAAACCAAGCCAAATGATCATCCCCCCGGCTGGTCGGCGGTGGCCCTCGGGTGTCCCGATAGCGTCCCAGTAGAGTCCCGATGGTGTCTCGATGGTGTCACGATGGTGTCCCGATGGTGTCTCGACGGTGTCCCGATGGTGTCCAGATGGTGTCCCGGTAGTGTCCCAATGGTGTCCCGATGGCGTTCAGCTGGTGTCCCGATGGTGTCCCGATGGTACCCCGATGGTGTCCCGATGGTGTCCCGATGGTGTCCCGATGGTGTCCCGATGCTGTCCTGATGGTGCCCAGATGGTGTCCCGATGGTGTCTCGGCGGTGTTCCGATGGTGTTCCGTGGTGCCCCGATGGTATCCCCATGGTGTCCCTCCGTGTCCAGATGGTGTCCCGATGGTGTCCCAATGGTGTCCCTGTGGTGCCCCGATGGTGTCCCGGTAGTGCCCCAATGGTGTCCCGATCGTGTCCCGATGGTGCCACGATGGTTGTCCAGTGAGATCGATTGATGAACAGTGAGATCAATGGACCGTGAGAACGATCGATAGCGAGATCGATGGATAGATTGTGGGATCGACTGTGAGACGGATAGCTAATTAGACCGATTAAGAGTGAAAACGATAGATTGACAAAATGGTATTAGTGAGATCGATACACAGATTTTCATGGAGGCGCCCAGTTGGTATCCCGACGGTGTCCACATGGTGTTCCGATAGTGCCCACATGGTGTCCGAATGGTGCCACGATAGTGTCCCGATGGTGCCATTTCTTTGCCCCCGCAGTGCCTTCAGCATCGACACCATCACAATCATCGCAATTATCGTCAAGTCGTTTCCCCCCACAAACCTCCTTATCTCCCGAAGGATGGCCGTGTAGGTGTGTACATGTATATGTATAGGTATATGTACGTGTGTATATATATATATATATTTATATATGTGTGCGCAGCCCCCCCCAGCACCCATTCATTTTGCATCGGTCGTTGAACGGTTCATTCTCTCTCTCTCTCTTTCTCCCTCTCTCTCTCTCTGTACCTCTGGTTCACAGGAAGAGGAGGAGGAGGAGGAGGGGGGAGACAGAAACGGAGGGGGACAGAGGAAGAGAGAGAGTGAGAGAGAAAGACAGATAAGAATATCTCTCTTTCCCTCTCACAGGAAGAGGAGGAGGAGGAGGAGGAGGAGGAGAAAAAGGGGGGAGACAGAGACGGAGGGGGGCACAGACAGAGAGAGAGAGGGGGGGAGACGCGAGGGAGCGGCGATCCCTGTGAAATCACAATGTTTGCAAAGCCTGGGGGCACCAAACCTTGTTATTTCATTGGGATGTTCTGGATTTCTGGATCAAGAATCCCAGAACCTCTGTGATTTCATTGTGATGTTTGGAATTTTTTGGGATTTTCAATCCTCCAGTCCTGGGGAGCCCCGTCGTCGTTTGTTTTTTCTCTGGGACGAAAATCCAAAAAAATCCCAATGGAATCACAGGTGTTCTGGGATTCTTGACCCAGAAATCCCAAAAATCCCAATGAAATAACAGGGTGTGGTGCCCCCAGGCTTCGCAAACATTGTGATTTCACGGGGAACGCCGCTCCCTCGAGTCTCTCCCTCTTTCTCTCTCTTTCTCTCTCTCTCTCTGTCTCTCTCTCTCTCTCTCTCCCTCTCTCTCTCTCTCTCTCTCTCTCTCTCTCCCTCACACTCTCTCTCTCTCTCTGCTTCAGAGAAGGAGGAGGAGGAGGAGAAGGGGGGAGACAGAGACGGAGGGGGACAGCGAGAGAGAGAGAGAGAGGGAGAGAGAGAGAGACACGAGGGAGCGGCGATCCCTGTGCAATCACAATGTTTGCGAAGCCTGGGGGCACCAAATCTTGGTATGTCATTTGGATTTTTGGGATTTCTGGGTCAAGAATCCCAGAACCTCTGTGATTGAATTGGGATTTTTCTGGATTTTGTGGATTTTCAATCCTCCAGTCCTGAGGAGCCCCGTCGTCGTTTGTTTCTTTCTCTGGGACTGAAAATCCCAAAAATCAAAAAAAAAAAAAAAAAAAAAAAAAAAAAAAAAAAAAAAAAAAAAAAACTCCCAATGAAATCACAGGGGTTCTGGGATTCTTGACCCAGAAATGCCAAACATCCCGATGAACTAACAGGGTTTGGTGCCCCCAGGCTTCGCAAACATTGTGATTTCACAGGGATCGCTGCTCCCTCGAGTCTCCCCCTCTCTCTCTCTCTTTCTCTTTCCTTCTCTCTCTCTCTCTCTCTCGCTCTCTCTCTCTGTCTCTCTCTCTCTCTCCCTCTCTCTCTCTCTCTCTCTCCCTCACACTCTCTCTCTCTCTCTCTCTCTCTCTCTCTGCTTCAGAGAAGGAGGACGAGGAGGAGGAGGAGGAGGAGCAGGGGGGAGACAGAGACGGAGGGGGCACAGACAGAGAGAGAGAGAGGGAGAGAGAGACTCGAGGGAGCGGCGATCCCTGTGCAATCACAATGTTTGCGAAGCCTGGGGGCACCAAACCCTGTTATTTCATTGGGATGTTTGGGATTTCTGGGTCAAGAATCCCAGAACCCATGTGATTTCATTGGGATGTTTCCCTACCTAGGCTCTGCCTAGAAGGGTTCCTGCTCTCTTAGCTTAAAGGGGCCGGGCAATGGAAACCGCCCCAGGCGGTTCCCTCAGTCCCTGCCCCGCGGTTCCCCTAGTCCCCTGGGAGCTTTAGCCTTAGCTTTAGCTTTAGCTTAGCTTTAGCTTTTAGCTTTAGCTTTAGCTCAGCTTTAGCTTAGCTTTAGCTTAGTGCTAGCTTAGCTTTAGCTTA
>CAUYUJ010003181.1:42500-81501 GCA_963575745.1 Prorocentrum cordatum
ATTTGGTAGAGGTGGCTCTCGGAGGTCACCTCTGGGAGCCCTTTTGGGCCTCTTGGGGGCCTCTTCGGGCCTCTTGGGCGTCTCTTGGGCGCCTGCTGCTGGTCTCGGGGGTCCTCTTTGGGCGAAGGGTTTGGAATGTCAGTTCGAGTTGCCTATCTTGGGCCCCTCTTGGGGCCTTGTTGGGGCTCTATTGGGCCATCGTGGGCGTTTCTTGGGCCATCTTGGGACCCTCTTCTGCTGTGTTGGGGCGCTCTTGGGGGTTTCTTGGGCCTTCTTCGAACGATCTTGGGGGCCTCTTGAGCTGTCTTGGACGCTGTTAAGACCAAGCATGATTTCCTGCGGCATTTGAACGACGCTTGCCTTTGAAAGCTCTCTCGGGGTTCTTCTTCGAGCATTGGGGCGTCTTTGAGGCCATCTGCGTCGGCTTTGAGGACTCCTCGGCGTGTTGGAGCCGAGCTTGAGCCAGCTTGGATAGCATCTTGGCCATCCAGCCACGGAGTGTGGATTTAGAGGTTCCGGAAGCCCCTGAGGTGCGTTCGCGAGCTCGTTCTCCCATCCCCCACCCCCACCCCCCACCCCTCGTCGAATCGGATCTCAGTAATAATAACACGCGGCACGGAGGCGCACAGAGTTTACGATCTCAGCAGCCTCTCGCGGGGTCGGCTGCCTTTCGAGGCCTAATACGAAGTCAAACTTATTTGCAGGTCACGGATGTGGAAAACGAGAGCGCAAGATACGACACGTTTTAAACCTCTGCGGCCAGCCGAAGCTGGGAGGAACCAGAAAGGCACTGGAGGGAGGGGGCCAGGTAGGCCCCACCAGGCCTGGAGCAGGCCCAACTGATGCCGCACTAATTCACTGCAGGAGGACGAGGGACGAAGGACGAGGACAGGGGAGGAGAAAACATCAGCGATGGCAGCAGGCGGCCTCAAACCTCGGAGACCCGACGGGGGAGCCGTAGATCCACAGCACTCCGTAGGTCTCGACAGAGAAATAGGTGTCATTGACGCAAGAACAAAAACAAGAACGCACCGTCAAAAAGCAAGAAACTACACGAGGTACTGTCGTGGCCACTGAAGCACAAGTGTCAAAGTCACCAATGGAGTGTAGCAAGGAAGTGTAGCTGAAGTGTCTTCCACCAGGCTTCTCTCCACAAGTCCGCTGCATGATGACAATCAAGCATCACAACACTGTCAGAGACCAAGGCCACCAGCAACGAAAGCAAAGCCGACCAACCACATCGAGCCCAAGCCACCGACGATGACAGCAAGATAAATTCAAAGGGAGAACCAACTGCAAGTCACAATCTGAGGCCACAACTCAATCATCGCCCAGGGTATTATGAATCATCTCTTCCATGCCCCTGGCGGGGCGGCTCCGATGGCACGCTCGGCCCCGATCTGCACGAGGGCGAGGCCCGGGAGATGCTTCAAACGCGCGCCCGAAGGCGGCGAATGCTCGCCAGAGCCGTCTGGTTGCATCGTCGTCATGTCGATGTCCGCAGGGTGGATTTGAAGTTTCTCCTTGTTCTGATCGCAGCACTTCGCGAGACGAATCAGCCGCACTTCAGTCCAGAGGTCGTCCACGGGGCCCTTCGCATAGAAATGGTCGCACCAGCGCCTGATCTCCTCGAGCGCGAAATGCCCCGACGCGCCCCCACGCTTCAAGAGTGCGCGCGCGAACCCGTCGAAGATGCGCAGGTGGGGGGGACCCAGCTGGCGGCCGCGCCCCTGCTGCTTGACGGACGTCGAGCACCGGCGGCCCGCCGCGAGCGCCTCCTCGACCTCGACCAACTGACCATCCGCGCAGAATGCGCCCACCCCGACAGCCAACAACTCTCTCGCTGCTTGGCTGCACACCAATGCTTGTTTGATGAGTGCCGATAGAATAGCGCATTGCTTCTGGTTGAATCCGATTCTCTTCAGGCTGCCGAGTCCTTTGTTCCGACCTTTGCGCGCACGACTTGGTTTGGCGCCTTTTCTTCCCGATCCCTTGGCCCTGTCCGCGTCGGCGGTCTTGGGCCCCTCGGCAGTTTGCGACTCTTCCGGCGGAGCAGCGGCCGAGCGCTTTAGCGCCAAAGGCGGGGCAGCAGACGCCATCGCGCGGGGCAGGGCACGGAGGTGAGCGCTCGCCACGCACATGCTTCCGAAGCTGGTCAAGATTGGGCCACTGCGATGTTCTACAGATGGGGCAGGTGGGCGGCACTTTGATGACAAGGTAAATCGCACGAGCAGTAGTAGCGCTGCGCGTACTTGCACGATAGGCAGAGCGAAAATGGGCCCCAGCAGACCTCCGAAACGAAAATGTTTGCATACAACACGGGCACGAGTTGGTCACCGCACACTTGAGTAGATTAGACGTCTTACCATTGGCACCTCCTGCAGCGAACGCGCCACGCAGTGTTGGCGCTTTGCGAGACGAAAAAGAGGCCCCACAACACACAACCTTCGTCCGCGAACGGAGCACAACGAAAGCGAAGTGCAGCATCTCCCCACCCCTCCTGTTCATCGAACTCTGGCATGGGCCCATGATCGACGCGCCCCCCACATCTCCCCAGCTCCCAGAACTTCCAAAATACCCGAACGTCAGTGTTCAAGAACCGGGGCCTAGCGTCACCATCTTGAAATTGCTTCACAATCGAATATCCCCAGCGCCCGAGCCCGTCGCCAATAACAGGGGCGACCGCGAGACAAGAAACATCAGCAACAAAACGCCGAGCGACAGGGTTAGCGGCCGATTAAAGGAAAGCCAGCGGCTTCGGATTCAGACGAATACTTACCACGCAGCGTGGACAGGACCTGGACATGATCATCAGGAAAGCGAGCCATGCTCCGATGCCATCAAAGCATCTGAACCAACAATTCGCACCGAACAGGGGCGATATCCGGCCAGGCACATGTCTTTCGACCCATCCAAGACCTGGGGCGGGGGCCAGACCAATCACCCGCATCGCCCTGGGCAATCGACCGCATCCTACGTCACAGGGCTGAATCCACGCCGCGCCCCCGCGCGGGGGCACGGATGAACGGCGTCGGCCCCGACAGAGGAGCACCTCAAACAACCGCAATGAAAATCAATATCCTTACTTTCCACGGCGCGCGGCTGCCCAAGAAATTCTGAGACGCCAACCATCCACGGGCAGCAGCATCCCCAGCAACCACAAAATGCAGGGCAACGACGCCAGTCGGCATGAAAGGGGCCGAGGCAACGCGCGCAGGGCACCACGCCGGCACCGCCAAGCTGCGCATTGTATAAAAATCGGTCATCCCGATAACCACTGAGCTAAGATAGCAACACGCATTTCTTGACATTCTGCTTATATCCGCAGGTACCCAGAGCCCCACCAGCAATGGTTTGTTCAATATTAACTTGTTGACAAGGCTTCGGCGAGTTTTCCAAACTGCAGTACTACGACGTAGAAGAAGTCGCCAACATTGATAGCAACAGACGCGTCTTCATCCTCGTCGAAGAGCGTGCTCTCAGCAAGTAGTTCAGGCTGCGGGGAAAGATGTCCCCACGCATTCACTGGCTTCACGACATCCATGCGAAATTCGTCGGGGGCCGAGGTTTCGCCCATGAGAGCACCAGAAGTGAGCCCCAAATTGACGACGCCGCCCACCGCCCTCAAGTGCAGCGCACGCGTGGAACGACGACCCCCCAAGTAAAGACGCATCAACGTCAGGAAGATACTCATGCACTGCTTCGTTTATTCTAGCGTGGTCACAGCTGCCGCAGGCATTGGTCATGTCGTCGAGAATAGCACTGCGCCTGATTTGTTCCAATCACATTCCCCGGGCAATGGCGCGCACGGCAAAGATAGCCTTCGCGCGTCGCCTGCGCGGCGCGCAACCGCGATCTGCACGTCGCGCAGGCCCGCGGGGCGCACGTTTGCAAATCACACGACTAAGGCTCGAGAGAAAAGGGCACAATCCACGCGGGGAACGCGCGCCGCCGTCAGGTTTTGGTTCGCCATGCGTTACTATGCCCAGCCCAAGAGGGGAATCGCCCAGTTAGTCGCCAGCACTGCGCCAACGCAAGGAACACCTCAGTAGCGAGTGTTCGGGGTGGCAGCTGGTTCGTCCTCACAACCAAGGCCAGCTCGTGACCTGGTCCTTCGCGAGCAATACCTCGGCCCCAGCATGATCGACCACATCCAGACAGGCACGCTCCGCGAGGGAACCGTGCAACGTCGAGCTGCTTCTTCTTGCTAGGCATTGGGCTGCATTGCCCGAACCTTTTTTCCCCCCGTTGGCGCGGCAGACTCGCGACGGCGCATTCCACGAACAAGTAGAGCAGCACGCTGGGCTTCATATCGGGAAAGGTCAATGGGAACTGCGCCAAGGCCCCCCACTCAGAGCCAATGGCTTCCAATCGGATTACCATTTCAAGCGCGAAAGGGGAACTCCCACGAGCAAGTTTGCAGCGTCTCTGTTTCGGGCCAGCACCTGTGCAAGCCAATATTCTGGACAGCGCTCGAAGATCGGCAAAGCGGCGAGACCGCCATGCCTCGCGAAGCCGGTCCGCCCACGAGCGGCGCAATTATCTGCGCCATCGTCGGACGACGCCCTTGAGCCGCGAAGACCAGGTACGCATTCGACGATCGCGACGTTTATGACGGGGCAGGGACGGCACGAAGCTCACCGCGCAGTGAGATTAATTCGCGCACTTGGCGTCGTAACTGGCGGGGATCTCCACCCAAGCAGCTGCGCCGAGAAAACACGTCTGTGTCACTGGGAATGCAACATCACAAAAAAGCAGCACAGCCTTGCTCGATAAGAGGGGGCTCGGAGAAGCCAAGGAGGGAATGTTTGCATCTAGATAAAGTGTCCTCCAGCTCCGTCAAAAACTCTCCACGTAGACCAGGAGTTTGTAGGGCAAGGGCAACGCGATCACGACCCCACGCAGGTCGCTTGCCAGGGGGGAACAAAGGGTAGGCCAATAGCAAGCTCAAGCTTCACAGGTGCATGGTAAAGTAGAGAAACAGAGCCAGGTGCAAAATGAAGTCGCTTCTCTAATCGGGTCATAGTCAGGCATTAAGGAACATGTTTTCGCAAGCCAAACGGGATGACCAAACAAATAATGTACGACATGCTGTTCTTCTGGCCGCAATAAGTCGGATATACTCTACCAAAAGTGCTAGGACAACACAAGTAATAGCGATGTAAGACTTCACGGAAAGCATTAACCGTGTACCCCAGTCTGCGAGTGGTGCAGGAGCCGATGCAATCATAATGTTCCACGCCCCCGGTGGAGGAACAGTCGTTCAGGTCAGTGTATATCACTGGCGTACAGCGGCAAGGAAGGCTGGCGAGTGTGTCAGACGATCACTTCATCAGACTTTCAATCGTACTTCTCCACGCGCAAGCCGAGCGCCCCACGGCTGTAGGGGGAAGTATACAGCAATCACAGATAAGTCATTGTCTTCTCCAAGAACGCGCACCATTCCACCGCGTCCTTGCGTTGCAGAAGGAAGGTACGCAACCCCGTGTACTTTGCCACGTTGAAAAAATGCGTTATAGCCAATCGAGACACCGCAGGCGTTGTTAGTGAAGGGGCCCCGAGCGTAGCTGAAGTGAACGAACTGATGCGCTTCCTTATTCTGCAGCCACGTCGGGGCGTGTGATGGTGCTCGAAGCCGGGTGCCAACCAGCACTACAAGCGCCGTTGAACGTAGTAGCGAGCTGATCTCATGCAGACGACGCGTCCGCATCAAAGGACACGGGCTGAAACCAACAATCGGTGAGTACTTCATGATCACGACCTGAAAGACCAGCACCAGCAACTCGGCCTGTGAGCGAACGGCTCCCTCCAGCCCATCAGGAGAAGTGAGACGCAAGGGAGTACGGTAAGTGAAGGGGGGCCCACATCGCTCCTCGAACTACTGAAATGGGCTACCCGGATTTCAGACCCCAGCGGAGGGGGAAAGGGGGAGGGGGACAGCCAATCAGTTCACACACCTTCGCACCCCTGGCAAACGAAGGTCAGCGGATATGCAGATACGTATTGCAAAATTTACTTACGCGTGTATTAATATATACATATATATACATATGTATATATATACACATATGTATCGAAGCTGCACTCACTCACTCAATCATTTACTGCCACAAAGACAAAAAAAAACACGTCGGGGGTCTAAAACTGGGCATCCGCCGTAAGGGTCTCGACGGTCACGCGGCGGGGGGGGAGAAGGAAGAAGAGGGGGAAGAGGAAGAAGGAGAGGGGACCACATCGGGGACCAGCCTGAAGTCGATAGAAATGCATAGATGTGTGTACGTACATACATGCTCGTCGTCCTCCGTTTCTTTGCGGTGGCATCGTTTCGATCGTCGTACTCGTCTCGTTCATCTCGACCTCGTTAGGTCCGTGGTCCTCGCAGTCGCTTTACTGTCGTCGTCGCCCATGTATCCGTGGCTGCCCCAGCCGTCTTCTGAATCCTCCCAATCGATGTCGTCGAAATCGTCGGTCGTCCTTGCCGTCGCCTTCCACGTCGTCATCGTCGTCGTCGGCGCCGTCGCCGCCGCACTCTCCGCTGTCACCGTCGTTGTACCTACCCATCGCCGACAGCAGTTCCCCCCTTGTCGACAAGGGGGGAAGGGTTCCACACGTGTTTTTTCGACGTGTCCCGACCCCCCCCCACTGGAAATCGAGGGTAAATCTGAGCCTTCGGGTTGGGTTGGGGTGGTTTGGTGGGTGGTGATTGTCGTCGCCAGGCTCCTGGGCGTAGTCGTCACTATCGTCGTTGCCAGCGTCGTCGTCGCAGTCGGCATCGCTGGGGACAGCCCGTCTGACCCGCGGGCTGCACCACTCTGAGGGGGAACTGGGACACACAAACAAATACACACAAATACAACTATCCCCCATAGTTTCCCATATTTTCTGGGTTTTTGTCTTCCCCCCCACTTCCTATATTTTCCCATATTTTCTGGGAATCGCCGATTCATTGTGTCTGTGTGCTTTTTTCCCCTCCTGACACTTAAAAGCATGATCGCCCGTTCCAAAATCCCGTCTGCCCGATGTGCCCGTTCCGGTCTGCTCCCAGACCCGCCCGCTATGGGCCGCCCGCCCGACGAGCCCCTTAGGGTCTGCCGGCCCGACCCGCCCGCCAGGGTCTGCCCGCTAGGCCAGTCCGCCCGTGTCATGGTCCTACCCGATAAGGTACCACAGCTTAGTTGGGGAAACCAAAGAATACCAATACCGCTACTCCCCGGACCTATCCCGGGGTGCGTTCTAACCAGGACTTTGAGGCGAATCCAGCGGTGGCGGCGAGGGCCTCCCAGGAAGCCCAAAAAGGAGAACACGATAAAAAAGTAGCGGTATGGGTACCTTCTCCTCCTCTGACTAATCCCCCGCCCGGCCCCGACCCACCCGTCAGGGCCCGCCCGACCGAGCAGTGGCCCGTTTCCATGGTGCCCTGCCTTTGCGGCGAGGACTTCGGCGCCCTCGACCTGGAGGGGGAGGCCCCCAGCCGGCGAGGCCGAGGGAGGCTCAAAGGAAGCTTTCCCCCCCCGCGCCCCCCCCACCTTTAAAACAGGGCTAGGATCGGGATAAATCGCTCCAGAGCGTTCCGGAGCGCTCTCAGAGCGTTCCGGAACGCTCTGGAGCGGCCGCGGCGCCCAATATATCCTCCAAACCCGCCGATTCTCAAAGATTTCGAGTTATCCCGATCCGATTTTGTCCCGATCTTCGCGTCGTTTTAGGACCCTCCCACCCATCCCGAGGCGGTCGTCGCGCGGAGCTGCGCCAGCCTCTGCTCTTCCCCCCCCCCCACCTCCCGCCGCGCCCGCCCCCATGGGTCTGGGCGGGGTGGGGGGGAGGATCGGTCAGAGTGCCCGAGAGGGCCCGACATGATTCCAAGAGGCCCCCCGATGCCCCAGCACGGCCTCCAATGATAATGATAATGATAATGATAATGATGATGATGATGATGATGATGATGATGATGATGATGATGATGATGATGATGATGATGATGATGATGATGATGATGATGATGATGATGATGCTGCTGCTGCTGCTGCTGATGATGATGATAATGATGATGAAGATAATGATGATGATGACGATGATGATGATGATGATGATGATGATGACGATGATGATGATGACGACGATGACGACGATGATGATGACGATGATGATGATGATGATGATGATGATGATGATGATGATGATGATGATGATGATGATGATGATGATGATGATGATGCCCCAGCACGGCCTCCAAGATGGCTCAGGTTGTCGAAGATGGTTCAAGATAGCCTCCGACAGACACACCGCCGAGAGGCCCCAGGCAGGCCCCAACTGCCCCTGGATCCCCCCCGAGGGACCTCCCAAGAAGAGAACATCTTCCACAAGCCTGAGGAGAAGCTATGATTTTTGCCTTCTCGCCTCTTCGCTCCCGATGGCCCCAATATGACCGAAGAGAACCAAAAGAGGGACCAACCCAGACCCCCGACACGAAAATGTTCTCATGACGTGGGCCCCCAAAGGTCTCGACCCATTCCCCGGGACCGGCTTTTCGTCCCGAATCGTGTTATAACCTTCCCGAAGCCCGGTACGGGCCCACAGAGGCCGAAACTAGCGAAAATAAAACAGGGCTAGGATCGGGATAAATCGCTCCAGAGCGTTCCGGAGCGCTCTCAGAGCGTTCTGGAACGCTCTGGAGCGGCCGCGGCGCCCAATACATCCTCCAAACCCGCCGATTCTCAGAGATTTCGAGTTATCCCGATCCGATTTTGTCCCGATCTTCGCGTCGTTTGAGAAAAACCGTCCGTCGTGTTTCTGTTCATGGCTCGAGAAGGTCTGGGAAAGGGGGCGCCAAACCGGCCCCAAGAGCGACCCGAGAGGGCCACACGAGGCCACCCTTCGGCCGCCTCGGGGGGGGGAAGACCCTACGTACTTGACGCCGCCCCCCCCCTTGGCCAGGAGCCATGGGGGCCCAGATCGCCCCAAGAGGACCTCGAGGTCCCCCAAAGAGCAAGAGGGACCCAAGACGCCCCAAAAAGAGACCCAGTAGTGCCCCAAGAGGGCCCCGAGAGGCCCCAAGAGGACACCAACAGGGCCCATAGATGGCACCAAGAATCCTCCACGAGGCGATCACAACAAAAAGTCCGCGTAGGCCGCCTCCTCCTCCTCCTCCTCCTCCTCCTCCTCCTCCTCCTCCTCTTTTTCCTCCTCCTCCTCCTCCGTTCCTTCTCCTTATAGATAACTCCTCTGTCGCACCCCGAGGCAGGTTTTCAGGGCGGGCCGGGCGTTTCGCCTCAGACTTCCTCACCATGTATGACCATGAAGCTTAAAAAGTGACAACAGCCTTCACAGATGGTGGGCGTGTCGTTTTCAAAAATGGCTCTCGCCTTAGCGCCGTGTGCATTCGCGTTACAACATTGCAAGTGTTTCACGGATTGAAGGCGGGTCGTTTTCAAAATGTAGCTCTCGCCTTTGCGCCGCGCACATTCGTTCTTAAAATGTGCAAGAGCTTCACGGATGGAGGGCGGGCGGTTTCCAAAACGTGGCTCTCGCCTCCGCGCCGCGCACATTCGTTTCGAAAATGTGCAGGAGCTCCACGGATGGAGGGCGGGCGGTCTTCCACGTGCGGCTCTAAAACACTGCAGGAGCGTCACGGACTGAGGGCGGGCCGTCTTCAAATCGTGGCTGTCGCCTTAGCGCCGCGCACATTCGCTTTTAAAAAATCACCAGAGTTCCACGGCTTCCAATGATCAACGTACCAGAAATTGCGCTTTGGAAGGATTCCGGATTATGCAGGTGCTACTTTTATGTTGATCCGCGGAATTGAAGTCCCAAAAATGCCGCTCTGGCACGATTCCGGATCGTCAAGACGCAGCAGTCAGGCTGATACGGCGTTGAAATCCCGAGAACCATGTTTTGGCATGCTTCAGAACCTTCAAACGGTTGTCTTCCAACGAGGTAGTTCCCTCAATAGAAATGAACCGTTGTAGGGGCCTATGAAGAGGGAGCATGGAGGGAGGGTGAATTCCACCATCATTGATGACTCTTAGTTTTACACTGGTCCTCCTGCTCCTGCTCCTCCTCCTCCTCCTACTCCTCCTCCTCCTCCTCCTGCTGGTCCTCTTCCTCCTGCTCTTCCCCATTCTCATCATTCCCCTCCCTTCCTTCAACCTCGTCATCAAAATAAAACTCGCATGGGCATCGTTTCTGGATGGGCTGGTGGGGATACGCGAAGATTCAAGAATGACCAACCGCGGCCTACCAGGTGCAGAAAAATGAAGACAACCAGGTGGAGGTGGGAAGCGAAGAGAGAGACCGACGACGACGGATGCCATGTAGGTTGCAACGCTTGAAGGTGTTCTGGGGTCGGCCTTCCAGCCGAATATTCGGTACCGGCGCCCTGCTAGGGAGGAAATAGGAATAGGCATAGGAAGAACAGGAGGGGGAGGGAGGAGGAGGGGATGGGGATGGGAAGGAGGAGGGGAAGGGCAGGAGGGGAACAGAAAGGGGGGGCCAGAGGAAGGGGAGCACGAGGAGGGGGAGAAGGGTGAGGAGGAGTGCCAGTATCCAGCTGCCCCAACCGAACCCTAGTGGAACGGGGGGGGGTTAGGGAAACGAAAAATGGCATAAACATAAAAAAACTCGGAGGTCCGCGCGGATTTCTTGGATCTGCGCTGGGCCCCCCTCCCTGGCGTGCGGAGCGCGCCAGGGGCGGCGCCGGAGGCGCCGCCAGGGGGGCCCAGCACGGATCCGAGAAATCCGCGTGGAGCGCCAAACGTCTCTGTTTATGCCGTATTTTCTCCTTCGACGGGGGGCGGGGGGAGGGGGGCAAAGTGGAGAGGGCGCCCAGAGGCACCGCAAGGGCGCCATCAAGGCACCAGGGGCGGGCGGCGAGGCCAACGCAGAGACATAAACGCCGGAGGCCACACCGAGGCCAGAGGGGGAGGAGGGGAGGAGGGGGGAGGGAGGAGGGAGGAAGGAGGGAGGAGGGAGGAGGGAGGAGGGAGGAGGGAGGAGGAGGAGGAGGAGGAAGAGGAGGAGGAGGAGGGGGAGGATGAGGAGCACCAGTACCTTACTTGTTTTTTTGAGCGCAAGTACCTTAGGAGGAGGAAGAGGAGCAGGAGGAGGAGGGCGATGACGATGATGGTGGTGATGATGATGATGATGATGATGATGATCATGATGATGCTGATGATGATGATGGCGATGACGATGACGATGACGATGACGATGACGATGACGATGATGATGATGATGATGATGGTGGTGGTGGTGGTGACGATGATGATGACGATGACGATGACGATGATGATGATGATGATGATGATGATGATGATGATGATGATGATGATGATGATGATGATGATGATGATGATGATGATGATGATGATGATGATGATGATGATGATGATGATGATGATGATGATGATGATGATGATGATGATGATGATGATGATGATGATGATGATGATGATGATGATGATGATGATGATGATGATGATGATGATGATGATGATGAGCAGCGCCTAGAGCGAAAAGAACCTCCAGGGGAGGCGGCCCCAGGGCACAGAGCCGCAGGAGAAAGGCCAGCCAGACGCTGGCAGGTCAGAGCGACAGCCCGCAAGGCAAAAACTGCGCGCCAGCCTGGCCACCAGCTGCAGGCACGCCCCGGTCCGTTCTCCTGGCCCAACTCTGGGGGAACAAACAACGGCATCAACACCAAAACTCGGAGGTCCGCGCGGACTTCTCGGATCCGCGCTGGGCCCCCCTGGCGGCGCGCTCCGCGCGCCAGCGAGGGGCGTCCGGCGCCGGTCCGAGAGATCCGCGCGGCCCTCCCAGTTTTTGTGTTGCTGCTGATGTCATGCTTCGCTGCCCTAAGAGATTCGGCTCCAGGGAGGGAGCCAGGGGGTGCGAGGCAGTTGTTGTGGGGCCCGCTGGCCATCGGATACTCGCTCGCCCGAACGAGGCTCGGGGCCCTGTCGCACACGCTTCGGGTCCGGCCTGGCAATCGGCCAGCGCGGACATGCTGGTGAGAGGCCTTCTCACCACGCGTGAGGAAAAAAACTCCATATTCGTCACAAATTCCTGCGAGGGCACGCCTAACAGGGATGCGTCCTTCGCCGAGCACTGGGGGGTCCTCTAGCTAGCAGGTGCGCGTGTTTCCCTCAGACAGCGCGGGCATTTCACAGTCGTCTCCCACATCTGAATGCAATTGGAGCCCTGCCCTGGAAGAGCTCACACAGCCGGGCACCTGCTCCTGCTCCTCCTCCTCCTCCTCCGCTTCTCTTCTTCTTCTTCTTCTTCCTCCTCCTCCTCCTCCTCCTCCTCCTCCTCCTCCTGCTCTTCCCCTTTACCATCGCCGCCCAAACCTGTATTTCCAGTTAGGGACGCCCCGACTGTTATGCCACGTCCTTGCTCTGACCATTCCCCACCTTTCGAGCGCTGCATGTGCGTGCCCAAGGGTGCTGCTCCAGAGGCGGCCCGATTTGCTCTAGAGGTCTTCTCTTGTAAGTCTGGATATATTGATGCAGTACGCGCTGACGACCCACCAAGAACATGTCTGCCAGCGCGGCCCCTCCCTCATGGATGGAAAAGGAATTCCTCCCAGACCGTACTCTCTATTATCGCGCTGTCCTATATCGTACTCTGTGTCATCACGATATCCCATATCGCACTCTGCGTTATCACGCTATCCAATAGCGTGCTGTGTTATGACGAGAAGTTGGGAACTACACGTTGAATGACACTCGAGCAGATAAGAGCGAACAGCTTTCAAACGATTGTTAAACCTGGTGTTGTTGATGTTGTTGTTGTTGCTGCTGTTGCTGCTGGGGGGCGGCCTTGGCGGCGTGGCCCCTCCATCTTCAAAAACCACAGCCACAACGAAAACAGCAACAATCGGCAACAGCAACCGCAACTACAATTACAACAATTACAACAATCGGGGACGGACAGAACCCCCTTTGTTTAGTAAAACGTGGTTTAGAGAAAACGACCTCAGGCCCAAACCTGGCGGGCGCAAGTCTGGGAAATGACGGAGGCGGTGCCGTCTCGAGAACCGAAAAACGGACAATGCACGAATCGACGTGTCAGGGCGGGGGGTCTGTCCAGCCCCGAAACAAGAGCATCAACAGCAGCAACAACAACAGCAGTAACAATCATGTTGCCCGAATGCTCTATGATTATATATGCAGCATGAATCCATCATGATAGCTCCCCCCCTATTGGGGGGTTTGTCTTGCCCACAGGGGGGCCCGATATTCCCTTACCCAGATCTCCCGTCCGAGGAGGTCATGACAACACCTCTTCCGAGGCACTTCAAATATCCAGTCCGGATGGCACGTCGCCTTCGCAATCGCCCGTCTGGGTGGCGTAAGACGTCTGGGAGAGGCCCCACAACATCTGAGAAAGCCCCCAGAGCCCCTTGGAGAGCCTCAGGAAACCTTGGGAGAGCCCACAGAGCCTATGAGAGAAGCTTCAGAGCCCTTGTGGGAGACATGAGGGCGTGGACGGCGTCTGCCCTGAGCACTGGCGACCTTCGCAGCCTCGACGTCGAGGTTTTACGCTATGGCCGGAAGTGCTTGCACGGAACTTGCGACGTCGTCGTGCGAGACGGCGTGGAGCACAAGAAGGCCACACAAACCGTCAAATCTGGGCTTCTCTCAGATGCTTTCCACGAGCTCTCTGTCTTCGTGTCCAACGGCTACGTTGGTAGCAATGTATATATATATATATATACTAGAACCATCGCGCGCGCTTCGCGCGCGCTTAGATTCTAGCTGGTCGCATTGAGACAACAAGCCAAGCATGAATAATGAGATCAACATTCTCTGTTTCCTCCTGCCCCTTCCTCATTCCTCCTCCTCCGCTCTCATCCGCCGGTCGACTGGTGATCTGTCGCCAAGCTATGGGCCAGGACAAATTCAGCGCCACAGGGCCTTGCACTGTGCTATGGAATGCCATGATACACCATGCTGCGGTATATAAGCGCAATGCCACTATGCAGTATGCAATGCAATAGCATGATATACTCTATAGTGCGCATTGCATGCCATGCCATGCTGTGATGTGAAATGCTATGATAATAGATGGGATGATACGCTGAGCCTTATCATGCGATGTTTCCTACTAAGAACGATGCTACAGCGTTACATGGTATGCACAGACACGACAGACCGTGTTAAACAATGCAATGATGCAATGCAATACAATGCAATGCTATGTTATGAGCTGCTAGGCTAACAAGCAACGACAGTCAGAACAACAACGGGGGTGTGATATTTACATGCTGTCTGCTTACTGTTGCGCAGAGTAGTACGGTGCTGTTCGATTAATGTGTATGCATTGGAATGCCATTGTACGCCACGATGTGTCATCAGACATGAGATGCAATGCAATGCTAGGCAATGTTACGTGGTGACGTGCAGTGCTAGGCTCAGCTAGACACTGCTATGTCATACAAGGATCTGGCAAACGGAGCCATACTGTGACATGCACTGACACGGTTAGCTCTATCGTGCTGTGCCGTGACATGTCATCTCATGCAGCGCTGCGATGCCACGATCGGCTAGGCGGTCCTTTGACATGCATCGGTATGTTTTGGAGGCCTCTTGGGGGCCTTTTGGGGTGCTCTTGGGGCCTCTTTTTGGGCCTCTTTGGGGCCTCGTGGGGCCTCTAGGGGGCCTCTGGGGACATCTTGGGCTCTGTTGGGAGCCTCTTGGGGCCTCCTGGAGGCCTCTTGGGGCGGAAGGCTCGAATTTTCGCTTCGTGTTCCCGCTCTTGGGCCCCTCTTGGGGCCGTCTTGGGGCCCTCTTGGGCGATCTTGGGCGCCTCGTGGGCCGTCTTGGGGCGCTCTTGGGCCGTCTTGGGGCTCTCTTGCGCCGTCGTGGCGCCCTCTTTGGGCGCCTCTTGGGCCGTGTTGAGCTGATTTCTGGGGCCTCGTGGGCTGTCTTGGACTGTTCAAAGCACGAAACAGCGAGAATACGAAAAACCTTCAAAACCATAGAAATTCGCCGGCCCAACGGGCCAGGGCGTGCTAAGATCTCCGGTAACTGGTTAACAGTATTAACCGTATTTCTAGTTCGCGCGCGCGGGGCGGCCCCTGGGGGTCCCCCGGCGAAAAGTACCCCGACCAACGCCCGGTCGCCGCCCGACCAAGTCTACTCAGAGATGGTTTTCCTTCTGGGTGCGGCCTCTCAGGCTCCCCAGAGCGCGCTCAGAGTGCCCCAAGAGGCCCCCAAGACTGCCCAAGAGGCCCCCGAGACGCCCAAAGAGCGCTCGAAGACGCCGAAGATGACCCCAAGACGGCCCAAAAGGCCCCCAAGACAGCCCAAGAGGCCTCCAAGACGCCCCAAGAGCCTTCCAAGAGGCCTCCGAAGAGAGCCCCAAGAGGCCAAAATCGTTGATTTTCATTGGTTTTTTCTATGTTTTTTGTGTTCTGGCTTTTTCGGCTTCCGGACGCTCCAAGACGGCCCAAGAGGCCCCCAAGACCGCTCCAAGACGGCCCACGAAGCTCCCAAGACGGCGCCGAAACGACCCAAGAGAGCCCTCAAGACGGCCCAAGTGCCGCCCAAGACGGACCAAGAGGCCCCAAGACGGGCCCAAGAGGGACTCAGGAGGGATACCGAGAACTCAAAAATGGAGCCCTCCGTCCCAGAAGGCGCCCAGGAGGTCCCAAAGAGGCCCCAAGAGGCCTCCAAGAGGCCCCAAGATGTCGCCAAGAGGCCCCAGGAGACTCCCAGGAGGCCCAAAAGAAGCCCCAGAAGGCTTCAAACATGTCTCCCAGGCGCCCCCGAACGGCCTCTCAACAGACCCCAAGAGGCCCCCCAAAGAAGCATCTTGACGACGACTCTATTTCGCCCCATCGAGAGACGACCCCCAGGGAACTGCTTCACCATCAAAACTCCCCACGCAACGCGTCCGAACGACACCCGCCCCCAAGAGCGCAACATGGGCAACGAACACACAGACAAAAACCAGCGATGCCATATCACGGGCCGGCGGAATGAGCGAAGCGATTCAATAACAAACTTGTTTCGCCTCCTGAGTGCCTCATGGGGGTCCTTTTGAGGGCATCTTGGCCGTCTTGAAGCCCTCTCTTGGGCTGTCTTCGAGACATGTTGGACCAATTTTGAAACGCTCTTGTGCGGTCTGGGGCTCTCTTGGAGCGCTCTTGGGCCACCTTGGCGCCCTCTTGGACGTCTCTCGGCCCCCTTCGACGGTTTTTGGCGCCGCCCGCTGGGGGCCCGGTCTAGAACCACGCGCGCGCTCAGGTTCCAGCGAGCTCCAGTTGTAGTCTAAAGTGTTCGGGATCGGAGGACGTACATTGTCACAAGGATCGCAGGCGCCCCCAAAATCGAATCGACAAGTCGGATCGGCGATCGAAATGAGTCGGATCGGCGGAAATCGGCAGCCGAGTCGGGAGAAGTCGAATCGGCGGAAATCGGCAGGCTAGTGTGCCTCCAATAAGAAATCGGAGCCCAAGTCGGAATCCGAAGTCGAACCGAATCGGAATCGGAAACCATCGAAATCGAATCGAACCGAATCGGAGGAATCGAAACGAGCCCTGGGATCGTGAACCTCAGGGAGCTCCACCTGCGGCCCCTCAGACAGGCTTGGCTGATGGTCCCCCCGCCCATGCCGGCACACCCCTCACAGGCACCGCGTCCCACAGGGAGATCCACTTAGTTACATCCCCAGAGACGAGGTTCGCACAGTGACACGCCCCTCGCGCGGACCGTGCCCCGTAACTGAATGCACGTGCGGCACCAGAGGGGAGCTTCATAACATCGCCCCGCTAATTTCGGCACACCTCTCACACGGATGTGGCCCGCAAAGACATCCACGGACGGACCCAAAGACAAGGTTCGCATCCCGCCATCCCGCCTACTTCGGCACACCTCGCACACGGATCGTGATCGTGGCCCACAAGGATCTCCACCCACGGCCCCAGAGGCAGGGTTTGCACAGCGGCCCCCCCCCCCGGCCATTGCAGCACGCACCATCACGTGGATCGTGCCCACAAGGAGCACCACCTAAAGGCCCAGAAAGTTCGTACAACGCCCCCCCACGCCCATGTCGGCACACCTGTCACGCGAATCATGCCCCAGAACGGGCATCTTTGCATAACGTCCCCGCGCCCATGTGGGAACAGGCCTGGCACGGGGCGTACCCGGAGGAGGTCCACCTGCGGCCTCAGTGGGCGGGTTCGCGTCGGCGCACCCGTGCACGCGTGCCCCGCGGCAGCCGTCTTTCTGCATTGCCCCGGCCTCTTTGGCTGTCTTAGAGCGTTCCTGGCCCGTCGGACGCTGTCGGAAGTCGTCTTTGAGGCATGTCTTCGCCGTCTTCGAGCCCGATTGGAGCGCTTCGGGGCTGTCTTGGAGGCAATGTCAGGCGTGTTGAATCCTCTTGGACCGTCTTGGGGTCCTCCTGGGACCGTCTTTGGGGCTTCTTGGGCCGTCACGGGGCTATCGTGGAGGCATCTTGGGTGCTCTGTGGGCGATCTTGGGAGCCTCTTGGGCCATCTGGACACACAGCAGTCCGAAAAAAAACAAATGCGGAAATCCTTCGAAAACCTTTAGGAAATCGTTGATTTTAGCTCGTTCGGGCTTTCCCAAGGGATGTCTTGGAGATGTCTTGGCCGCCTCGGAGGCTATCTGGACCCTATATTGGGCCGTGCAGGCTGTATATTGGGGCCATCTTGGGCTCTCTTGAGGCCATCTTAGCGGTCTCTCTATCTCTCTCTCTCTCTCTCTCTCTCTCTCTCTCTCTCTCTCTCCCTCTCTACATATATATATACATATATATATATATATATATATATACATACACATGTCTACACATACGTACATACATACATACATACATACATTACATTACATTACATTACATTACATTACATTACATTACATTACATTACATTACATTACATTACATTACATTACATTACATTACATTACATTACATTACATTACATTACATTACATACATTACATTACATTACATACATACATACATACATACACACACATACATACATACATACATACATGCATGCATGCATGCATGCATGCATGCACACATACATACATACATACATAAATACATACATACAGACAGACAGACAGACAGACAGACAGACAGACAGACAGACAGACAGACAGACAGACAGACATACACACATGCATGCATTCATGAATGCATGTATGCATGCATACATACATACATGTATACATACACAAACAAATACATGAACACATACGTACATACATACATACATACATACATACATGCATACATGCATACATACATACATACATGCATACACACACATACATACATACATACATACATACATACATACATACATACATACATGCATGCATGCATGCATGCATGCATGCATGCATACATACATACATACATACATACATACATACATACATACATACATATCGCGCGCTTCGCGCGCGCTTAGGTTCTAGCCCAATCCATGGCGCTGTGATGACACGAAGATCGGGGTTTGCGGGCAACTCGTTGTCTGAGAAGGGTTGCGACCGTCTGTGACCAGTTATGGGATGTCGCAGGGCTTCCTTGGACTGGCTTTGGAACTGTTTAGGCGCTGTCTTGGGGGGGGCAGGTGTCTTTGGCCCCAATGACGCCGTCCAGGGATGCCAGATCGTTGTCACGACACGCAAGTCTTAGCTTGCGGGTTCGTCGGGGAGATCGCTGAACAGACTTGAGTCATTGACTCCATTCACTGGCTATCGCAATGTCGAGGCCGTAGTTTGCTGGTCTTTGGATGTCGTCATAGTTTCGTGGCCTGTCTGGCCGAGCACGTGCGGGAGGGGCGAGGAATGGAGGAGGACGGGACAAAACTGCCTTGAAATACAATACACGCGCTGCCACGCCAGCTGGCGGAGCACGTGCAGAAGAAACGAAGAACGCCAGCGAAAGCATGGCAAACTGCCTTCCTCCGTACTGCATGCGGTGTCACGCCGGGTGGCGGATCACTTGCAGGAAGATCGAGGAAAGACGGAATAATGAGCGACCACCTGGCGGAGCGCGTGCAAAAACGCCTCCTGGTCGCACAGGCGCCTCAGATTCGATGACTTTGGCACCATTGCTGAAGAGTTTTCGAGCCACCTCCAGCTTTCCTTCGGCATTCTTTGAGCCTCTTGGACAGACGCATGCTGCAGATGCGGTCTTGTGTCTTTGGCGGCCGTTTTAGAACCCTTGGGCCGTCTCGGGGGCCTCCAGGGCCGGGCTTGGGACCCTTGTGGGCCGTCTTCAAGCCAACTTTTGGGTCTTGGAACGTTCTTGGGCCGTCTCGGCGGCCTTCTGGACCGTCTTGGAATCAACTTTAGGCCATTTGGGGCCATCCTGGGGCTGTCTGAAGCCCCCGCCCCCCCCCGGCACCCCCATGGAGGAAAGGGTGTCTACGCCCCGGGGGCCTTTTCCCTGGTACGCCGGGATATATACATACACATATATATATATATATTTTTATATATATATTGTACATGCACCTGTTCATCACATCATCGTCATTGCCATCAGGTTCGGGGACATCGAGTGGGAGTCGGAGGAGGAGGGGGAGGAGGTTGCGAAGGCAGAGGGGGAGCACGAGGACGCGGAGGAGAACGAGGACGGAGGGAGACAGTCATGCCGGCGGGCCGACGATGCAAGGAAGCAAAGGCCGCTGGATGAGCACGGTCGTCTCCGGAATTCTGCGCACGATTGGGCCCGACAGCTGTCCGACGACCTCTCCGACCTTGCAGCAGCTTCAGGGGCAGAAGACATTGCAGCGGCCGTTCACCACCCACTTCTCCTTTTCACTGACGAGCACGTCCGAGACGCTTTCTTGCGCGCAGACCCCAAGATCCTCTACTCGAGTGCTCGTGCGGTCGCCATCGAACCACCAGGAAGAGTCGGCGAAGGGGGGAAACGCGGAGAGGAATGGGGTGTGCACGAAGTTCCGTATGTATGCGAGCTTTTTCTGGATGACGGATCGGCGTGCGGACCACGTTTTGATACCAATCAAAAGCTTCTTTCTCATCAGGCGCACAGACAGGGGGGAGAGTACGGCAAGCGTGCACTTGCTTGGGTTCTCACGCAACCTAATCAGCGTACTTGTTGCAAGGCGATTCTGGCCACTCCGCGGGTTGCTTGTCACCTCTTGCACGCGTCCTTCTGCCGAAGGCACTGTCGACCACAATTCGAGAAGGGATCCGCGAAGGTGTTCGAGGCCTTCTACACATTGCCCATCACTTGTGCTGTCTGTGGACTCTCTTTTTGGCCCAATGGAATTTTATCAGTGGCACGCTCAGGAGCATTTCCCGCCCAGCTTCGGCTTCGTTCTGGAGTTCCCGGATGGATGCCTGGGCTAAGAAGTTCGCCGGCACGGAGGCGGACAGGGAGCCGGCCGCAAAACGTCGGGCTGCCTTTTCTTCGGAGCCGAGTGATAAAATGAAAAAGCTGATCGCCTTAACGGGCAAACTCGGCCTGAAGAGTGCGCTCGAGATCCGCATGATCATCGCCACGGAGTTGTACGCCTTTTCGTTCCCGCCGAATCATTGGATGAGCAACCTCGTCTCCACGTCTTTTGAGCAGGGACCGACCGTCCCGGCATTCCTATAGTCATACCACGAAATGTGCTTCGAACACAAAAAATGCTCTAAGAACAAAACAATGTTCTTAGAACAGGAGCCCGATGTGTTACAACAAGACAGCCCCAGCCAGAGATGTCCTAGGAACATTGCGCGGGAGCCACAACAGGCTCTCACAACATGAGGCCTGCTAGGACCACAGGCGAGCCAGGACGCTTCGCCCCTGCTCGAGTCTTCCCAGGCGCCTGCCGACGAGACCCGCGGGTGGTCCGGCCACGAGGAGGGCGCCCCGGACCCGAAGGCTCCCGTGCAGAGGTGCTCCCGGCGGCGTTCCGCGGGGAGCGCCTCAGGGCGGAGCCCGGCCCCGCGGCCCCCGGAGGAACGGCTCGGGAGGACGCGCTTCCCGAGGAGCACCCCTCGCGAGGGGAAGCGCGGTGTCCTCCGGCTCGCCGTCCGGGTGTTCAAAAAAACCCTTCGGGTTTTTTTTGCAATCCTTCGTTCGGGTTTTTTTTTTGCAATCCTGGGTTTTTTTGCAATCCTTCGGGTTTTGTTGCAATCCTTCGGGTTTTTTTTTGCAATCCTTGGTGCAGAGAGCACATGACCACGAGACCAGGGGCATGAAGCTGTACCTCCGTTTCCGGAATCGTTCTGTTCTCCCTCTGGCGGGGGAGTGCTCCAGGGAGCGGCTCGAGACTTCCATGGTCGCCCTCATGAAGAGAGCCGGGGGCCAACAGCTCGTCGGCCAGGCCCCGCGGGGCTCCCTGGAGCGGCGCATCCAGACTCTGCTCGACTGAGCGTGGTAGCACATAGTGGGTTTTTCAAACGTAGCATGTACACAAATATGCTACACATACTGTTTTACGTTGCCACACCCCCCTCCGCTGCTTGCTTTCTCCTCCCCTTTCCTCGCCTCTCTTCCGCGGCTTCTGCTGTTGCGTGCTCTCTTCTTCTCCCGGTTCCGTGGCCTCGCCAGCTCCTCTCGCACATCGTTCCCCCCTCCTGCCGTCGTTCCCTCGTCGTCGTCGTTGCTGGGGTGTGGCAGGAGAAACGTAAGCATGTGAGTATTCTGGGGCGGCAGCTGCACCGCCGTCGTTCGCCCTTCCACCCCCCCCTCCCCCTCCCTCCGCCCTCCTCCTCCGCCTCCTCCTCCTCCTCCTCCTCCTCTCCTCCTCCTCCTCCTCCTCCCCCTCCTCCTCCTCCCCCTCCTCCCCCTCCTCCTCCTCCCCCTCCCTCCGCCCTCCCCCCGACATGGGTGCAGCGCCGCCTTCGGTTCGCCCCTGCGCGGACGCGGACAGAACTTGTCGGATCCGGCATCCCCAGGTGGCCCGCTGACGGGGCGCCCGTGCGACCGGTCCCTGCCGCCCCCCCCGATGCCGGGGGGTGCGTGGGAGCATCGGCGGAGGAGGAGGAGGAGGAGGAGGAGGAGGAGGAGGAGGAGGGGGAGGATGGGGGGGGGGAAGGAGGAGAAGAAGGAGGAGGAGGAGGAGGGGGGGGAAGGAGGAAGAAGAGAACTCTAAGAGGAGGAGGAGGAGGAGGAGGAGGAGGAGGAGGAGGAGGAGGAGGAAGGAGGAGGAGGCAGCAGGAGGAGGAGGAGGAAGAGGAAGGAGGAAGAAGAGAACTCTAGGACTCTAGGACTCCAGGTTGGCCTCGCGCGCGGCCCGAAGGGGCGCGAGGTTCGAGAGGGCCTGAAAGGGGCCCGGAAGAGGAAGCCACACGAAGACGACGACACGCCGACGGTACGACGAAGACGATACGACGATGACGGTGAGACATGCACCCAATGCTTGCGCACATATTCCGTCAAGTAGGTGCGCCAGGTAAATGCTGGCGCACCGATTATGTGAGGAATCAAATGCCGCTTAAACGATATCACATCGCCGAGCGATCTAATACTACATCAGTAAAGGCATATTCAAGTAAATCCGCATGTGCTGCCGCTGGTAAGCTCCCGCACCGACGGAACCAACATGAATTAGCAGCATCTGTACCCGCATCCTAGGTAAGAGCGTTCCCGCACAGACGGAGCCAACATAATCAACAGCATCTAAAGAAAAACATCCCGCACGCCAGCAGGTGGCTGCTCTTCCCTCCCGCATCCTGCCCCAATTCCATCTTCAAGAGGAGGGGGAGGAGGCGGCGGAGGATGCCTCCTGGAGACAGGCTGCGGCCCGCCTGCGTTCGCAGGCGTCGGAGCAGCATCACCAGAAGCTGAGGGATGATCGGGAAGGAGAAGAGGAGGAGGAGGAGGAGGAGGAGGAGGAGGAGGAAGGAGGAGAAGGAGGAGGAAGGAGAAGAGAAGGAGAAGAGGAGGAGGAGGAGGACGACGACGACGACGACGACGACGACAACGTCGGCGCCTGGCGACGACGGCGCCCTGGGGCCGGCAAAGTCCAAGCATCGGAGCGGGGCAAGACGCCTGTCGCCATCGTCGCGGTCGAGCGCGGCGACGGCGACCGCGACGACGGCGACGATGACGACGACGACGACGACGACGACGACGACGACAACGACGAAACAAACGAGTGCGTGTCGGGCTGGGCGCGTCGGGGGGGCCGACACACTGGCCGCTGCAAGCGCGGTGGGGAATATGTGCGGCTCGCGGTGGCGGATATGTGCCGCTCGAGGGACTCTTAGGAGTCCAGAGGTAAAACGCGGAACAATTATCGAGCTGGAGCGCCGTTGTTTGCAGGGGGTCCTGAGGCGGGAGCGCCGGGTCGGAGGTAACGAGCAGGGAAGTATCGAGCGGGAGCGCCGTTTTTGCTGGAAAGGCGGCTTTGAGCGGCGAGCAAGAGCCCCTGCCCCGACTGAAAAGGGAGGAAGTATCGAGCTGGAGCGTCGTTGTTGTTGGTGTTGGTGTTGGTGTTGGTGTTGGTGTTGTTGTTGTTTTTGCTGTTGCTGTTGCTGTTGCTGTTGCTGTTGCTGTTGTTGTTGAACTCTATTCTGAAGAATAAATATTGTTGATCCCCCCCGTCCGGTGCACGTTGTTTTTTTCGATTGACGTGCCCTTCCCGGGGCTCGCACCCTTTGTTTTACCCGAGAAAGTCTTGAAGGTCAAACTGTGTCGTCGGCCCCCTGTTTACAACAACAACGGTTCCCGCCTGAGACTTCCTCACAATTTAGCCAGGACCCCCGCTCCCGCCCGAGACTTCCTCGCGTTTTATTCAGGAATCGCGCTATCGCATGGGACTTTCTCTGAATTTATTATCCCGGCGCTCTGGAGTCGCGCTCTCGCTGGAGACTTGTTTGCGGCCTACTCAAGAATAGCGCCCTTGCGTTGGAATTTCCTTCAACTTACTCAAGCGCCGCGCTCCCGACACCCACGCGCCCAGGAGTCGCGCTCACGCTTACGACCCACACACAGATGACATAGGAATCGGGATCCCGCTGCTTTTCGTGGCCCCGTTGCAGCCCTTCGTGGCCCCCTCGTTTTGTTTCGTGGCCCCGTTGCAGCCCTTCGTGGCACCCTCGCTGCTCGTCGTGGCCCTGTTGCAGCCCCTCGCGGCCTCCTCGCTGCTCTTCGTGGCCCCGTTGCAATCCTTCGTGGCCCCCTCGCTTTGTTTCGTGACCCTGTTGCAGCCCGTCGTGGCCCCCTCGCTGCCCTTCGTGGCCCCGTCGCAGCCCTTCGTGACCCCCATCGCTGCCCTTCGTGGCCCCATATATGTATGCCTTTCGTGGCCCCCGCTCGTTCGCGCCCGTGGTGGCCCCATACGCATATGTCTTACGTGGCCCAGTTGCTACCATCAGGGGCTCCATCGTTGCCTTTTGTGGCCCCGCATTATCTGCCCTTCGTGGCCCCGCTCGTTCGCGCTCTTCGTGGCCCCATACGCATTCCTTTCGTGTCCCCGCTGTTGCCCTTCGTGGCCTACTTCGTGTCCTTGTGGCCCTGCTGTCGTTCTCTTTCGTTCTCGCTTTCGCTCGTCGCCGTCATCGTCGACGTCGTCGTCGTCGCCGCCGTCGTCGTCGACGTCGTCGTCGTCGTCGTCGTCGTGGTCGGTCCCCTGTCCGTCCCTCTTGGGGTCGGGTCGACGGTCCGCGGCCGCCCCGCCGATCAGCGCTGCCGCTGGCCAGGCCGACGGTCCGCGGCCGCACCGCCGCTTGCCGGGGCCCGGCCTGCAGGGAAGAAAGGTATACCCCCCATAAGAGGTTCGATCGAAGACGACGAGGGCGGGTATCGAGGGTTTGGGAAATAGGCGTTATTGGACACTCGAGCAGATAAGGGTGAACAGTCTTAAAATGATTGTTGTTGTTGCTGTTGTTGCTGCTGCTGTTGTTGAATTCTCACTTCTGAAGAATAATTACTGTTGATCCCCCCCACCGGTGTATACTGTTTTTTCTCAATCAAAGTGTGCCCCTCGACGCTCGCACCCAGTTTTTTACAAAAAAAATCTTCCTGCTCAAACTGGCCCCCTGGCCCCCGGGTTACAACAACAACGGCTCCCGCGTGAGACGTCCTTACAATTTAGCCAGGACCCCCGCTCCCGCCCGAGACTTCCTCTCATTTTATTCAGGAATCGCGCTCTCGCTTGGGACCTCCTTACAAACTATTCAGGAATCGCTCTCCCAGCGCTCTGGAGTCGCGCTCTCGCTGGAGACTTGCTTACAACTTGCTGAAGAATGGCCTTGCGTTGGGATTTCCTGCAATTTGCCCAAGCGCCGCGCTCCCGACACCCAGGCACCCAGGAGTCGCGCCCGTTGTGGCCCCATGT
The DNA here is from genome assembly GCA_963575745.1 of Prorocentrum cordatum. Taxonomy (NCBI): domain Eukaryota; class Dinophyceae; order Prorocentrales; family Prorocentraceae; genus Prorocentrum; species Prorocentrum cordatum. Next base: position 67,786 of record CAUYUJ010003181.1, read on the forward strand.
GCATGCCCTTCGTGGCCCCGCTGTCGCCATTTTGTGTCCCCCTCACTGTCCTACGTGGCCCAGTTGCTACCCTCAGTGGCCCCATCGTTGCCTTCTGTGGCCCCGCATTATCTGCACTTCGTGGCCCCCGCTCGTTCGCGCGCTTCGTGGCCCTATACGCATTCTTTTCGTGTCCCCGCTGTCGTCCTTCGTGGCCTACTTCGTGCCCTGCGTGGCCCTGCTGTCGTTCTCTCTCGCTCTCGCTTTCGCTCGTCGTCGCCGTCGTCGTCGTCGCCGTCGTCTTCGACGTCGTCGTCGTCGTCGTCGTCGTCGTCGTCGTCGTGGTCGGTCCCTTGTCAGTCCCTCTTGGGGTCGGGTCGACGGTCCGCGGCCGCCCCGCCGATCAGCGCTGCCGCTGGCCAGGCCGACGGTCCGCGGCCGCACCGCCGCTTGCCGGGGCCCGGCCTGCAGGGAAGAAAGGTACACCCCCCAAAAGGGGTTCGATCGAAAACGAAGACGGCGGGTATCGAGGGTTTGGGAAATAGGCGTTATTGAACACTCGAGCATATCAGGCCGAACAGTCTTAAAATTATGATTACTGTTGCTGTTGTTGTTGGTGCTGTTGTTGTTTTTGTTGTTGTTGTTATTGTTGTTGTTGTTGCTGCTGCTGCTGCTGTTGTTGTTGTTGTTGCTGTTGTTGTTGTTGTTGCTGCTGCTGCTGCTGCTGCTGCTGTTGTTGTTGTTGTTGCTGTTGGTGGTGGTGTTGTTGGTGTTGTTGTTGTTGTTGAACATTATTACTTCTAAAGAATAATTATTGTTGGGACCCCTGGTGCATGGCCCCCTCGCCGCGCCTAGGCCGCAGCCATGTTTTCATCATTTTCGTGAGGAAGTCTCTGGCAAAACGGGTTGGTCCGGATCCGGTTGTTTTGTTACGGGCGGTTTTCCCTTGCAAAAAAAAAAAAGCTAAAGTGGACATGTCTTGTTCTAACATAACCAAACTTCAAGAATCCCTTGCAAAAAATGAGGTAAAGTGGACATTCGCGCGCGCAAGACGAAATCCTTCCAAAACCTTAGTGTTCGTAACGATTTAAACATAAAAACATCAAAAAAAACCAATGGTTTTTCAAAACAAAAAAAATGACAAAATTTCATCCCGCGCGCTCTTGCGGATTTGTAGGAAACCCATCACTTTTTAAACATTTCTGTCAAACGGGCTTTTGCGAGCAATTTTTTCACGCGCTTCGAACTTCTCCAACAACGGTTGCGCACCTGCCAGGGCCATCATCCCTGTCAAATAATACCATGCGGGACACATTCGTAGGACCTACAGACAGTACCGGCGTCGTACTGGTTTACCGTGGTTTCCTATTCTAGCGTCAGGAACACGTTACCACCAAAAACCAGTACAGGTGTCCAGTGTTGGAACAGGGGGAAAAGTCGTATACTAAGCTAGCGTCCAGAAAATGTTACCACAACAAGTCACTGTACCCATGCGCCAGTGTAGTAGCCACGGTCGTCCGCAGGCCACGAAGTGAAGTGTCCGAACGTCATAGGGCGGGAAGCTGGGTGTGGGTGGTGGCGAAGAGTCGTTTGGAAATGTGGTAGAGCTTGAACCGGCCCCCCCACAAAGTGGGGGTATTGGCGGGCGTCGTATGAAAACCCTGGCACTGGTGAGAACGGAGTGTCCCCACGTGCTAGTAATTGTTGTTGTTGTTGTTATTGGGGGACCGGGTTTGGGCAGAACCCCGAAACGCCGGAGCGCGAGCCTAAGTTTAAAGGGATTGCAGCTGGCACCCAGGCGAGAGCGCCAGGGCGCACAGGGTGTCCAACAAATATAATTGTTTCGCAATTGAGGTTCAACATCGCTTCTCGGCCCCCGAGAAGATCCCAAGACACCCCCGAGAAGCCCCCAAGACGCCCCAAGGGTTCCACAGGACCCCGAGGAGGCCCTAAGGTCCCAAGAAGCTCCACCTGACCTCAAGAGGCGCCCGAGAGGCCCCCATCTGGCCCTCAGAAGCCGCCCCCTCCTCCGCGTCCGCACCTCCAGGAGGTCCATCCCGCTTTCCCGCCCTCCCCCCCACCGTCTTGGAGCCCCCCAAGAGAGCTCTAAGGGGGCAGGGCCCCGAGAGGTCTCCAGGTCACCCAGAGATGGTGCTGCAGCATCTCCGGGTGACACGGAGACTTTTCGGGACCCTCTTGGAATCTTCGCGGGGCTCTCTTGGGGCATCTTTGAGCGCTCCCAAGCCGTCCTGGAGCCCCCAAAGAGAGCTCCAAGAGGGCCCCGAGAGCTCTCTGGGTCACCCAGAAATGGTTTTGCGGCGTCTCAGGGTGACCAAGACACTTTTCGGGACCCTCTTGGAATCTTCTCGGGGCCTTCTTCGGGCCCCAGCAGGCCCCCAAGAGGCCCCCAAAGGGCCCCCCAAGACGCCCAAGAAGCCCCCAAGAAGTCTCAACATTCCTCAAGAGGCACCCAAGTGGCTCCTATCAGGCCCCAAGAAACCCCAGTAGGCCCCCAAGAGGCCCCCCAAAGGGCTCCCAAGAGGCTCGTCAATCGTCTCAAACACGTACGACGTCGTACAATGTTCGGATACATGGCGACCCAACTTGCGAAGGCTCTCCGCACGCCCCCACGCCGCCGCTTCACAAGAGGCGATCCTGATACACAAAATCCAAAATCTCGCAACGTGAGTTGCGGGGAGCCCCTGGGTCCCCTCTTGGGGCCGTCCTGGAGGCCTCTTGGGCCGCATTGTGGGCCTCATGGGTCGTCTTGGTGACCTAGAGGGTCGTCTTGGGGCCCTCTTCGGGAGCCAATTTGGCCGTCGTGGGGCGATCCTGGTGGCCTATTGAGCAGTCTTGGAGCGCTCGAACCCCTAAAAAGCGAGAACGCTCAAATCCATGAGTTGGGCCTTTGTCTTTGAAGCCATCGAGAGCGTTTCGGAGCGCTCTGGATCCGTCTCGGAGCCCTCTTGAAGCAGCATAATCGCACTCGAAGCTCACGCGAAGTCTTTGGATACCTCAGGTTTGAACCCTCCTGAAGGCCCTCCGAGCCTCAAACCGAGCCCTACACGAGGAAGCATGTGTACAAACAGCGGATACATGGTGAACCCCCCCGCGTGGAGGCCTAACAAAACCCTCTTGGGCCTTCTTGGGTCTCTCCTGGGCCTTCTTGGGGGGTTCTAAGATGGCCCGAAGGTTAACACAAATGGAACACACGACGCTTTCAAATAAGGAGGCGGTTCTTGGCCCTCTTGGACCAATAGGGCCCCAAGATGGCTCCAATAGAACGGCGGTTTGCATTAAATGTGTCTTGAAATCTTCGCCCTCTCGGAAGCATCTTAAAGGCCCCCAGAACGCTCCCGCAGGGCCCCAAGAGGCCCAGGAGGGCCCCAAGAGGGCCCAGAGATGGCTCCAAGAGGGCCCGAAATTTAACGCTGCACCAGCACCAGCACCACGGGCAGCCCATGCAGCACCAGCAGCATCAACGCCAGCAACAACAGCAACAATAACAGCAGCAACAACAACAGCAACAACAACAACAACAACAACAACAACAACAACAACAACAACAACAGCAGCAGCAACAACAACAACAACACCAACACCACCAACAACAACAACAACAACCACCACCACCACCACCACCACCACCACAACAACAACAACAACAACAACAATAACAACCACCACCACCACCACCACCACCACCACAACAACAACAACAACAACAACAACAACAACAACAACAACAACAACAACAACAACAACAACAACAATTACTAGCACGTGGGGACACTCCGTTCTCACCAGTGCCAGGGTTTTCATAGGAGGCGGGCAATACCCCCACTTTGTGGGGGGGCCGGTTCAAGCTCTACCAAATTTCCAAACGACTCTTCGCCACCACCCACACCCAGCTTCCCGCCCTATGACGTTCGGACACTTCACTTCGTGGCATGCGGACGACCGTGGCTACTATTCAGGGCCCCGCGGCCGACGACGACGGCGTGCGCGCGCGAAGAAAAAACGAATGTGTCCCGCATGGTATTATTTGACAGGGATGATGGCCCTGGCAGGTGCGCAACCGTTGTTGCAGAAGTTCGAAAAAGTTGCTCGCAAAAGCCCGTTTGACAGAAATGATTAAAAAGTGTTGGGTTTCCTACGAATCCGCAAGAGCGCGCGGGATGAAATTTTGACATTTTTTTGTTGAAAAACCATTGGTTTTTTGATGTTTTTATGTTAAAATCGCTACGAAAACTAAGGTTTTGGAAGGATTTCGTCTTGCGCGCGCGAATGTCCACTTTACCTTATTTTTTGCAAGGGATTCTTGAAGTTTGGTTATGTTAGAACAAGAAATGTCCACTTTAGCTTATTTCTTGCAAGGGAAAACCGATCGTAACAACACAACCGGATCTGGTACACATCGTTTTGCCTGAGACTTCCTCACGAAAATGATGAAAATGAGGCTGCGGCCTAGGCGCGGCGGGGGGGCCATGCACCAGGGGCCCCAACAATAATTATTCTTAAGAAGAAATAATGTTCAACAACAATAACAACAAAAACAACAACAACAACAACAACAACAACAACAACAACAACAACAACAACAGCAGCAGCAACAGCAACAACAACAACAACACCACAACAACAACAATAATCAGTTTAAGACGGTTCGCCCTTATCTGCTCGAGTGTCCAATGACGCGTAGTTCCCAAACCCTCGATACCCGCCCTCTTCGTCTTCGATCGAACCCCTTTTGGGGGGTATACCTTTCTTCCCTGCAGGCCGGGCCCCGGCAAGCGGCGGGGCGGCCGCGGACCGTCGGCCTGGCCAGCGGCAGCGCTGATCGGCGGGGCGGCCGCGGACCGTCGACCCGACCCCAAGAGGGACGGACAGGGGACCGACCACGACGACGACGACGACGACGACGCGACGACGCCGACGTCGACGACGACGGCAACGACGGCGACGGCGACGACGACGACGAGCGAAAGCGAGAGCGAGAGAGAACGACAGCAGAGCCACGAAGGACACGAAGTAGGCCACGAAGGACGACAGCGGGGACACGAAAAGAATGCGTATGGGGCCACGAAGAGCGCGAACGAGCGTGGGCCACGAAGGGTAGATAATGCGGGGCCACAGAAGGCAGCGATGGGGCCACTGAGGGTAGCACCTGGGCCACGTACACACAACGGGCGCGAACGAGCGGGGGCCACGAAGGGCATACGTATGTTGGGCCGCGGAGGGTAAGGACGGGGCCACTGTGGGCAGCAACGGGGACACGAAGGGCAGCGAGGGGGCCACGAAGGGCGACAGCGGGGCCACGAAGGGCATGCATGTGGGGCCACCACGGGCGCGAACGAGCGGGGGCCATGAAGGGCATACAAGTATGGGGCCACGGAACAAAGCGAGGGGGCCACGAAGGGCTGCAACGGGGCCACGGGGCAGCGAGGGGGCCACGAAGGGCTGCAACGGGGCCACGAAGGACAGCAACGGGGCCATGGAGGGCAGCGAGGGGGCCACGAAGGGCTGCAACGGGGCCACGAAACAAAGCGACTGCAACGGGGCCACGAAGGGCAACGAGGAGGCCACGAGGGGCTGCAACGGGGCCACGAAACAAAGCGAGGGGGCCACCAAGGGCTGCAACGGGGCCACGAAACAAAGCGAGGGGGCCACGAAGGGCTGCAACGGGGCCACGAAGGGCAGCGAGATCCCGATTCCTAGGTAGTCTGTGAAGGAGTCCTCAGCGTGAGCGCGACTCCTGGGTGCCTGGGTGTCGGGAGCGCAGCGCTGGAGTAAATTGCAAGAAATTCCAACGCAAGGGCGCTATTCTTCAGTAAATTGCAAGCAAGTCTCCAGCGAGAGCGCGACTCCAGAGCGCAGGAGGAGCGATTCCTGAATAAATCGTAAGGAAGTCACAAGCGAGAGCGCCATTCTTGAACAAAATGCGAGGAAGTCTCGGGCGGGAGCGGGGGTCCTGGCTAAATTGTGAGGAAGTCTCAGGCGGGAGCCGTTGTTGCTGTAACCTGGGGGCCAAGGGGCCAGTTTGAGCAGGAAGACTTTCCTTGACAAAAAACAAGGTGCGAGCCCCGGGGGGGCACTTCAATTGAAAAAATAAATGTGCACCGGTGGGGGGGATCAACAATAACCATTCTTCAAGAATGAGAGTTCAACAACAACAACAACAACAACAACAACAACAACAACAACAACAACAGCAGCAGCAGCAGCAGCAGCAGCAGCAGCAACAGCAACAACACCAACACCAACACCAACACCAACACCAACACCACCAACAACAACAACAACAGCAACAACAGCTGTAGCAGCAACAACAACGAGAGAAGCAACAACGAAACATGACTCCAGATTGGACCCAAAAGGGTTTTGAAGGGATCAAAAGATTACCCCTGTCGCCCCAAGATGCCAACCCCTGCTAAGAAGTGGCCCCTATACGACCCCGGAGCGACCCTGCGGCCCCAAGAGACCACAAAGACAAACCCATTGGCTTCCGACTGAAATAAGGCTACCGCGTGACCCCGATTTTACTCCGAGGTGGCCCGAGGACGACCCAAGATGACCTTTAAAAATCTAGTTGACCCGAAGGTTGTGTGAATATGGCTCAAAGATGACTCCGATGCGTTTCATCACTCTGCCCTCGCTCTTGGCTTGGGCCGATAGGACGGATGGGGGTGCTTGCCCTCCACCCCCTCGTCGTCATCTTCCTCATCCTTCCCCTCGTCCTCGTCGCCCTCGTCGCCCTCGTAGTCGTCGTCGTCGCTGTCCGCCTGGCCCCTTGGCCCCATACATAACGGAAAAACTGATCCCCAACACAAACCGAATCCATAGATTCTCTGATCGGAGGCCCCCCAGGAGGTCCCAAGAGGGCCCCAAGAAGCTTTCTTCTCCTGCTCGTCCTCCCTCTGCCTCCTCATACTGCTCATCTTCCCCCATCCTGCTCCTCCCTTCTCCTCCTCCTCCTGATCTTCCTCATCTCCTCTTCCTACTCCTCCTCCTCCTCATCCTCCTCTTCTTCTCTCACATCACAAGGAAACTGAAATCGGTCTCAAGACCCCCAGAGGACCACCCAGGCCTCGTTTTCGTCCCAAGTCGACTCCTGGCGGCCCCAGAGCCCCAACGCTCGAAACGGGCTCTTTGGTAAGCCGGAGGCAAAGAAAACAGATTCAGCTTTGTTCCAGCTCGTCGTCGTCGTTGTTGTCGTCGCTATCGTCGTTGTCTGGGAGGTAGGTTGTAAAGTTTTCTAGGGCCGACCCCCAACCCCGAGCGGACGCGCGTCCCTTGAAAATCGCCCCCTTCTGAAATTGCGTTCTGGCGGTCTTTTCGGCCTCAAAACGGCCAAAATGGCTTCAAGGCTGCTACGACAGCCAAGACATCCGACATGTCACATGTGACCGCTTCCGCGCATGACCCACGCTCGACATGCCACATGTGACGGTTTCCGCGTGCAACCTACGCCCGACATGTCACATGTGACGGTCTCCGCGTGTGATCAACGCCCGACATGTCACATGCGACGGTCTCCGCGTCTGACCACACCCGACATGTCACATGCGACTGTCTCCGCGTGTGACCCACACCCCACATATCACATGTGACGGCTTCCGCGCATGACCAACGTCCGACATGTCACATGTGCCGGTCTCCGCGTGTGATCAACGTCAGACATGTCACATGTGACGATCTCCGCGTCTGACCACACACGACATGAAACATGTGACGGCTTCCGCGTGTGACCTACGCCCAACATGTCACATATAATGGCTTCCGCGTGCAACCTACGCCCGACATGTTACATGTGACGGCTTCCGCGCGTGACCCATGCCCGACATGTCACATGTGACGGCTTCCGCGCGTGACCAACGTCCGACATGTCACATGTGACGGTTGCTCCCCCTTCCTGGTCAGGGCTGGTTGGCTGGTGGGGATACGCGAACCGTCCAAACTCTCTCTATCCTCTACTGAAGATGAGGTCGAGTTCACGACCCGTCCGAGTTCAGAATAGTCGTCGGAATTGTGCTGTTCCAATACTCAGTCTCCTTCCTGCAGCGCTGTTGCACAGGCACGATGGCGGGGTTTGCCGCAGATACGCATGTGTATATGCCATGAAGTTGGGGGGAGATCGAAAAGAACAGGAGACACCCCACAGGGAACTCGAATTCGGTGTCGTGGTCGTGGTCGCGTCGTGCATGCAAGACACGGCTGCCTGCGCGGGCGAGAGGGGTCAATCCGCCGTTGCTGGGGCGAAACCAAGCCAAATGATGCTGTGCCCTGGCCCCGGCTGGCCGGCGGTGGCCCTCGAGTGTCCCGATGGTGTCCCAGTAGAGTCCCGATGTTCTCGATGGTGTCACGATGGTGTTCCGATGGTGTCCCGATGGTGTTCCGATGGTACCCCGATGGTGTCCCGATGGTGTCCCGATGGTGTCCCGATGGTGTCCCAATGGTATCTCGACGGTTTTCTGATGGTGTTCCGATGGTGCCCCGATGGTGTCCCGATGGTGTCCCGAGGGTGCCCCGATGATGTCCCGATGGTGTCCCGATGGTGTCCCCGTGGTGCCCCGATAGTGTCCCGATGGTGCCCCGATGGTGTCCCGATTGTGTCCCGATGGTGCCCCGATGGTTGTCCCGTGAGATCGATTGATGAACAGAGAGATCGATGGACCGTGAGACCGATCGATAGCGAGATCGATGGATATATTGTGGGATCGACTGTGAGATGGATGTGATACCAATCGATAGTGAGAACGATAGATTGAGAAATGACCGATGGTGATATTAGTGAGATCGATACACAGATTTTCATGGCGGTGTCCAGATGGTATCCCAACGGTGTCCACATGGTGTCCCGATGCTGCCCACATGGTGTCCCAGTAGTGCCACCATAGTGTCCCGATGGTGTAATTTCTTTGCCCCCGCAGTGTCTTCAGCATCGACACCTTCACAATCATCGCAATTGTCGTCAATTCGTTTTCCTCCTCAAACCTCCTTATCTCCCAGAGGATGGTCGTATAGGTGTGTGTATACATATGTATATATAGATATACATATATGCATGCATGCATACATGCATACATGCATACACGCATACATACATATACATGTGTACATATATAAATGGTGTACATACACATGCATATATACACGTACATACATACCTACCTACCTACATACCTACCTACCTACCTACCTACCTACCTACATACATACATACATACATACATACATACATGCATGTGTGCATACATACATACATACATACATACATACATACATACATACATACATACATACATACATACATACATACATACATGCATGTATGCATGCATGCATGCATGCATACATACATACATACATACATACATACATACACATGTATACATCTATATATATATACATACATACATACATACATACATGCATGCATACATACATACATACATACATACATACATACGTACGTACGTACGTACATACATACATACATACATACATGCATACATACATGCATACAAACACATACATACATACATACATACATACATACATACATGCATGCATGCATACATACATACATACATGCATGCATGCATGCATGCATACATACATACATACATACATACATACATACATACATATGCGGCTTATGCCATTCCGCCGATCCCCAGAAGAGCGATGAAGTCCACGGGTGAGGCGTTTGGGGGCTTCTTGGGGACCCTCTGGGAGCCTCTGTTGGGCCTCTTGGGGCCTCTTCGGGCCTCTTGGGAGTTTCTTGGGCGCCTGCTGCTGGTCTCGAGGGCCCTCTTGGGGCGGAGGGCTCGGAATGTCAGGTCGAGTTGCCTCTCTTGGGCCCCTCTTGGGGCCCTGTTGGGGCTCTGTTGGGCCATCCTGGGCGCCTCTTTGGCCATCTTGGGACCCTCTTCGGCCGTCTTGGAGCGTTCTGGGCGGCTTCTTGGGCCCTCTTGGAGCGATCTGGGGAGCCTCTTGAGCCGTCCTGGCCGCTGTTAGCTAAGATCAAACATGATTTCCCGCGGCATTTGGACGATTCTTGCCTTTTGAAATCCTCTCGGGGGTCTTCTTCGAAACCTGGGGTGTCTTTGAGGCCATCTGTGTCGGTTTTGAGGACCCCTCGGCGCGTTGGAGCCCAGCTTGAGCCAGCTTGGATGGCATCTTGGGCATCAGGCCACGGAGTGTGGATTTGGAGGCTCCGGTGGCCCCCGGGGTGCGTTCGCGAGCACGTTCTCCCATCCCCCCCCCGCGCCCCCCCCCCCACCCTCTACTCGGATTTCGCGCCCCTAGGGAAGGGGACAGGGGGAGGGGGACAGCCAATCATCTCACACGCCTTTGCGCCCCTGGCAAGCGAAGGTCAGCGAATATACAGATATGCAAATCGAACAATAGTTACGCGTGTAAATACATACTAAAACGATCGCGCGCGCTTCGCGAGCGCTCAAGTTCCAGCTGGGATTGATGGGCGAAAGTATGGAATATCAGTTTTGACGATTTTTTTTGCACCCAGGGATTCTCTTGGAGGCCCTGCGCAAGCCTCGGAATCGTACAGGAGGGGAACTGCGGAAACGGGGACATCACTAATTTCCGTTAGGTATTCAACGATTTGGGGCCGTCCAAGGCTTCCTTGTTTCTCCTCTGGGCGCTTAACGGGGCCTGAATTGTTGTCTTTTGTGCAAGAATAGACAGGGCACGGCATTGGAAAAAAAGAATCTGAGGGGCTTCAAATTTTTCCCAACCATCCTGTGGTGTTGGGTCCTCGTTTTGAAGAGACGTCGCCCCGCGTTCTGCTCTCCTCTCCTCTCCTCTCCTCTCCTCCTCCCCCTCCTCTCTCCTCCCCCCTCTATTTCGGCACACCCCTCACACGCTTCGTGGCCCCATAGCGAGCTCCGCCGAAGGCCCCAGTGCTGCCGCCCGCATGCGTCACGCACACCCAATTCGGCACACCCCTCACACGTTTCGTGGCCCCATAGGAGCTCCGCCGAAGGCCCCAGTGATGCCGCCCGCATGCGTCACGCACACCCAATTCGGCACACCCCTCACACGTTTCGTGGCCCCATAGGGAGCTCCGCCGAAGGCCCCAGTGCTGCCGCCCGCATGCGTCACGCACACCCAATTCGGCACACCCCTCACACGTTTCGTGGCCCCATAGGGAGCTCCGCCGAAGGCCCCAGTGCTGCCGCCCGCATGCGTCACGCACACCCAATTCGGCACACCCCTCACACGTTTCGTGGCCCCATAGGGAGCTCCGCCGAAGGCCCCAGTGCTGCCGCCCGCATGCGTCACGCACACCCAATTCGGCACACCCCTCACACGTTTCGTGGCCCCATAGGGAGCTCCGCCGAAGGCCCCAGTGCTGCCGCCCGCATGCGTCACGCACACCCAATTCGGCACACCCCTCACACGCTTCGTGGCCCCACAAGGAGCTCCGCCGAAGGCCCCAGTGCTGCCGCCCGCATACACGCACGGTTTCGTGGTCTCCGCCGATCCGCCAGGGTCGCCAGCACGCCGTGGCCCCATAGGGAGCTCCGCCGATGCTGCCGCCCGCATGCGTCACGCACACCCAATTCGGCACACCCCTCACACGTTTCGTGGCCCCATAGGGAGCTCCGCCGAAGGCCCCAGTGCTGCCGCCCGCATGCGTCACGCACACCCAATTCGGCACACCCCTCACACGTTTCGTGGCCCCATAGGGAGCTCCGCCGAAGGCCCCAGTGCTGCCGCCCGCATGCGTCACGCACACCCAATTCGGCACACCCCTCACACGTTTCGTGGCCCCATAGGGAGCCCCACCGAAGGCCCCGTGGGTGTGCCCGCATGCGTCCATCACATTCGCGCACACCCCTCACATGTTTTCGTGCCCCAAGGAGCTCCACCGAAGCCCCCATGCCGGCCCGCATGCGTCCGCACACCCATTTCGGCACACCCCCCTCACGCGTTTCGTGGCCCCATAGGGAGCTCCGCCGAAGGTCCCAGTGGGTGTGCCCGCATGCGTCCCGCACACCCATTTCGGCATACTCTTCACACGTTTCGTGGCCCCATAGGGAGTTCCACCGAAGGCCCCAGTGGGTGTGCCCGCATGCGTCCCGCACACCCAATTCGGCACACCCCTCACGCGTTTCGTGACCCCTCACACGTTTCGTGGTCCCATAGGGAGCTCCACCGAAAGCCCCAGTGGGTGTGCCCGCATGCGTCCCACACACCCAATTCGGCACACCCCTCGCACGTTTCGTGGCCCCGTAGGGAGCGCCACCGAAGAAGATATTCACAATTGCGGTACTCACAATTGCATATGGTTGGGTCCTTCGCCAGGATAATTTTACCGTTGCCGTGCCTGGGATGTGTGCTACACGCTTTCTGGGTACAGGCCACGGTCCGTTGGGTTGCGTCTCGGGTGTTTTTTTGCAACACTAAACAGGTAATCGATTTGTTCTACTCATGGGATCATGGGATCTCGATTTACGGTGGTTTCAGGGGCATCCAAGAGGACACGAAGACGACCCAAGAGAGTGCCAAGACAGCGCCAGAAAGTTCAACCGCATTCCCGAAACATTTTTGCATGTGACCCCGAAGCCTTACTGGGGCTCGAGCAAGAGGATAGGGAGTAGGAGTCCGTTCTTTATTTTATATTAAACCTCGGGAAAATGTTTACAATCTACATATATAAACAAAAAGTCTGGAAATCCCTCTTGTTTGTTCAACTTCCTCGGTCTTGGAACGCTGGAAGCAGGATATACACATCACGCCAGAAGATTTTGATACAAAAACTCCAGCGCTCCCGAAACATGCAAGATCAGCTGCGTTGTTAGGCGCAGCAGGGAAACCGAGCAGGACCACGCGGACGCCCGCGTCATCGCCTTTATCAATCTGCATGGGGGCATTGCCGATGAGGACGGGGGGGGGGTCGAACTCGATGATATTCGAAGTCAAAGCCTTGAGTTCTGCGCTGATGTTATGTTGGTTGTTCCCCGTGGTGCCAAGGCTTGCCAACTTCTGGGGCATGTTAGGCGCAATGGAACCGCAACCCGCGACGACATACATTGCTATCTTCTGCACTTGCGTAGAAAAATAATTCACCCTCAGCCAATCCGAGAAGCAACGCCTCTGCCAAAACTGAACGACGAGACGGGTCAGGTCCAATCGGAGCTTCTTGCAGTTCAACTTCGGGAGCGCTACGTTGCCGCCGCGTCCGTGTCACATTGTGCTCACGAGCAGCTGTGGCTACATTCGCGCTGAAACTTGCTCGGGCTCCGTGAGCCCAAATGGTCATTGACCGAACGCGTTTCGACTGCATTTAAGGTAGCTCCAGAACCAGGACGACGCGCATTCGAACGATTTTTTGGGAAAAGGGGGGGGGGGGGCCGGGGGTCTCCGGGCGGGCCCTCGGGGAGAGGGGGGGGGGGAAGGGCGCGCCTGATGAGGAACACATCGATGGAAACATGCGTTTGGAGGGCGGGGTCAATATCGAGCGGCAGGGGCCTCCTCAATAATCATCACCCCCATCATCACCCTCATCATCACCATCATCAACATCAGCATCATCATAATCATCATCATCATCATCATCATCATCATCATCATCATCATCATCATCATCATCATCATCATCATCATCATCATCATCATCATCATCATCATCATCATCATCATCATCATCATCATAATCATCATCAGCATCATCATCAGCAGCAGCAGCAGATCATCATCATCATAATC